>CATPAB010000359.1:0-324000 GCA_954870475.1 Euphrasia confusa
TGAATTAAAAATCGTAAAAGTTCTTGATAAAACTTCATGCGACAAATATGATTCAATGTTTATAGTAGTAATGTTGTCAAAATGGCTATTCGGAACCACAAATATTGATTTCGATAAGGCGGACGATTTCGTCCGCTTAGAGAAATGAGTTAAAAATCGTAAAAGTTCTTGATAAAACTTCATGCAACCAATATGATTCAATGTTTATAGTAGTAATGGTGTCAAAATGGCTATTCGGAACCACAAATATTGGTTTCGAAAAGGCGGACGATTTCGTCCGCTTAGAGTAATGAATTAAAAATCGTAAGAGTTCTTGATAAAACGTCATGCGACCAATATGATTCAATGTTTATAGTAGTAATGGTGTCAAAATGGCTATTCGGAACCACAAATATTGATTTCGAAAAGGCGGACGTCCGCTTATAGTAATGAGTTAAAAATCGTAAAAGTTTTTGATAAAACTCCATGCAACCAATATGATTCAATTTTTATAGTAGTAATGGTGTCAAAATGGCTATTCGGAACCACAAATATTGATTTCGAAAAGGCGGACGATTTCGTCCGCTTAGAGAAATGAGTTAAAAATCGTAAAAGTTCTTGATAAAACACCATGCAACCAATATGATTCAATGTTTATAGTAGTAATGGTGTCAAAATGGCTATTCGGAAACACAAATATTGATTTCGAAAAGGCGGACGATTTCGTCGGCTTAGAGTGATGAGTTAAAAATCGTAAAAGTTCCTTATAAAACTCCATGCAACCAATATGATTCAATGTTTATAGTAGTAATGGTGTCAAAATGGCTATTCGGAACCACAAATATTGATTTCGAAAAGGCGGACGATTTCGTCCGCTTAGAAAATTGAGTTAAAAATCGTAAAAGTTCTTGATAAAACTCAATGCAACCAATATGATTCAATTCTTATAGTAGTAATGGTGTCAAAATGGCTATTCGGAACCACAAATATTGATTTCGAAAAGGCGGACGATTTCGTTCGCTTAGAGTAATGAATTAAAAATCGTAAAAGTTCTTGATAAAACTTCATGCGACAAATATGATTCAATGTTTATAGTAGTAATGCTGTCAAAATGGCTATTCGGAACCACAAATATTGATTTCGATAAGGCGGACGATTTCGTCCGCTTAGAGAAATGAGTTAAAAATCGTAAAAGTTCTTGATAAAACTTCATGCAACCAATATGATTCAATGTTTATAGTAGTAATGTTGTCAAAATGGCTATTCGGAACCACAAATATTTGTTTCGAAAAGGCGGACGATTTCGTCCGCTTAGAGTAATGAATTAAAAATCGTAAGAGTTCTTGATAAAACGTCATGCGACCAATATGATTCAATGTTTATAGTAGTAATGGTGTCAAAATGGCTATTCGGAACCACAAATATTGATTTCGAAAAGGCGGACGTCCGCTTATAGTAATGAGTTAAAAATCGTAAAAGTTTTTGATAAAACTCCATGCAACCAATATGATTCAATTTTTATAGTAGTAATGGTGTCAAAATGGCTATTCGGAACCACAAATATTGATTTCGAAAAGGCGGACGATTTCGTCCGCTTAGAGAAATGAGTTAAAAATCGTAAAAGTTCTTGATAAAACACCATGCAACCAATATGATTCAATGTTTATAGTAGTAATGGTGTCAAAATGGCTATTCGGAAACACAAATATTGATTTCGAAAAGGCGGACGATTTCGTCGGCTTAGAGTGATGAGTTAAAAATCGTAAAAGTTCTTGATAAAACTCCATGCAACCAATATGATTCAATGTTTATAGTAGTAATGGTGTCAAAATGGCTATTCGGAACCACAAATATTGATTTCGAAAAGGCGGACGATTTCGTCCGCTTAGAAAATTGAGTTAAAAATCGTAAAAGTTCTTGATAAAACTCAATGCAACCAATATGATTCAATGTTTATAGTAGTAATGGTGTCAAAATGGCTATTCGGAACCACAAATATTGATTTCTAAAAGGCGGACGATTTCGTCCGCTTAGAGTAATGAATTAAAAATCGTAAAAGTTCTTGATAAAACTTCATGCGACAAATATGATTCAATGTTTATAGTAGTAATGTTGTCAAAATGGCTATTCGGAACCACAAATATTGATTTCGATAAGGCGGACGATTTCGTCCGCTTAGAGAAATGAGTTAAAAATCGTAAAAGTTCTTGATAAAACTTCATGCAACCAATATGATTCAATGTTTATAGTAGTAATGGTGTCAAAATGGCTATTCGGAACCACAAATATTGGTTTCGAAAAGGCGGACGATTTCGTCCGCTTAGAGTAATGAATTAAAAATCGTAAGAGTTCTTGATAAAACGTCATGCGACCAATATGATTCAATGTTTATAGTAGTAATGGTGTCAAAATGGCTATTCGGAACCACAAATATTGATTTCGAAAAGGCGGACGTCCGCTTATAGTAATGAGTTAAAAATCGTAAAAGTTTTTGATAAAACTCCATGCAACCAATATGATTCAATTTTTATAGTAGTAATGGTGTCAAAATGGCTATTCGGAACCACAAATATTGATTTCGAAAAGGCGGACGATTTCGTCCGCTTAGAGAAATGAGTTAAAAATCGTAAAAGTTCTTGATAAAACACCATGCAACCAATATGATTCAATGTTTATAGTAGTAATGGTGTCAAAATGGCTATTCGGAAACACAAATATTGATTTCGAAAAGGCGGACGATTTCGTCGGCTTAGAGTGATGAGTTAAAAATCGTAAAAGTTCCTTATAAAACTCCATGCAACCAATATGATTCAATGTTTATAGTAGTAATGGTGTCAAAATGGCTATTCGGAACCACAAATATTGATTTCGAAAAGGCGGACGATTTCGTCCGCTTAGAAAATTGAGTTAAAAATCGTAAAAGTTCTTGATAAAACTCAATGCAACCAATATGATTCAATGTTTATAGTAGTAATGGTGTCAAAATGGCTATTCGGAACCACAAATATTGATTTCGAAAAGGCGGACGATTTCGTTCGCTTAGAGTAATGAATTAAAAATCGTAAAAGTTCTTGATAAAACTTCATGCGACAAATATGATTCAATGTTTATAGTAGTAATGCTGTCAAAATGGCTATTCGGAACCACAAATATTGATTTCGATAAGGCGGACGATTTCGTCCGCTTAGAGAAATGAGTTAAAAATCGTAAAAGTTCTTGATAAAAGTTCATGCAACCAATATGATTCAATGTTTATAGTAGTAATGTTGTCAAAATGGCTATTCGGAACCACAAATATTGGTTTCGAAAAGGCGGACGATTTCGTCCGCTTAGAGTAATGAATTAAAAATCGTAAGAGTTCTTGATAAAACGTCATGCGACCAATATGATTCAATGTTTATAGTAGTAATGGTGTCAAAATGGCTATTCGGAACCACAAATATTGATTTCGAAAAGGCGGACGTCCGCTTATAGTAATGAGTTAAAAATCGTAAAAGTTTTTGATAAAACTCCATGCAACCAATATGATTCAATTTTTATAGTAGTAATGGTGTCAAAATGGCTATTCGGAACCACAAATATTGATTTCGAAAAGGCGGACGATTTCGTCCGCTTAGAGAAATGAGTTAAAAATCGTAAAAGTTCTTGATAAAACACCATGCAACCAATATGATTCAATGTTTATAGTAGTAATGGTGTCAAAATGGCTATTCGGAAACACAAATATTGATTTCGAAAAGGCGGACGATTTCGTCGGCTTAGAGTGATGAGTTAAAAATCGTAAAAGTTCTTGATAAAACTCCATGCAACCAATATGATTCAATGTTTATAGTAGTAATGGTGTCAAAATGGCTATTCGGAACCACAAATATTGATTTCGAAAAGGCGGACAATTTCGTCCGCTTAGAAAATTGAGTTAAAAATCGTAAAAGTTCTTGATAAAACTCAATGCAACCAATATGATTCAATGTTTATAGTAGTAATGGTGTCAAAATGGCTATTCGGAACCACAAATATTGATTTCGAAAAGGCGGACGTCCGCTTATAGTAATGAGTTAAAAATCGTAAAAGTTCTTGATAAAACTTCATGCAACCAATATGATTCAATGTTTATAGTAGTAATGTTGTCAAAATGGCTATTCGGAACCACAAATATTGGTTTCGAAAAGGCGGACGATTTCGTCCGCTTAGAGTAATGAATTAAAAATCGTAAGAGTTCTTGATAAAACGCCATGCGACCAATATGATTCAATGTTTATAGTAGTAATGGTGTCAAAATGGCTATTCGGAACCACAAATATTGATTTCGAAAAGGCGGACGATTTCGTCCGCTTAGAAAATTGAGTTAAAAATCGTAAAAGTTCTTGATAAAACTCAATGCAACCAATATGATTCAATGTTTATAGTAGTAATGGTGTCAAAATGGCTATTCGGAACCACAAATATTGATTTCGAAAAGGCGGACGATTTCGTTCGCTTAGAGTAATGAATTAAAAATCGTAAAAGTTCTTGATAAAACTTCATGCGACAAATATGATTCAATGTTTATAGTAGTAATGCTGTCAAAATGGCTATTCGGAACCACAAATATTGATTTCGATAAGGCGGACGATTTCGTCCGCTTAGAGAAATGAGTTAAAAATCGTAAAAGTTCTTGATAAAACTTCATGCAACCAATATGATTCAATGTTTATAGTAGTAATGTTGTCAAAATGGCTATTCGGAACCACAAATATTGGTTTCGAAAAGGCGGACGATTTCGTCCGCTTAGAGTAATGAATTAAAAATCGTAAGAGTTCTTGATAAAACGTCATGCGACCAATATGATTCAATGTTCCAGTAGTAATGGTGTCAAAATGGCTATTCGGAACCACAAATATTGATTTCGAAAAGGCGGACGTCCGCTTATAGTAATGAGTTAAAAATCGTAAAAGTTTTTGATAAAACTCCATGCAACCAATATGATTCAATTTTTATAGTAGTAATGGTGTCAAAATGGCTATTCGGAACCAGAAATATTGATTTCGAAAAGGCGGACGATTTCGTCCGCTTAGAGAAATGAGTTAAAAATCGTAAAAGTTCTTGATAAAACACCATGCAACCAATATGATTCAATGTTTATAGTAGTAATGGTTTCAAAATGGCTATTCGGAAACACAAATATTGATTTCGAAAAGGCGGACGATTTCGTCGGCTTAGAGTGATGAGTTAAAAATCGTAAAAGTTCTTGATAAAACTCCATGCAACCAATATGATTCAATGTTTATAGTAGTAATGGTGTCAAAATGGCTATTCGGAACCACAAATATTGATTTCGAAAAGGCGGACGATTTCGTCCGCTTAGAAAATTGAGTTAAAAATCGTAAAAGTTCTTGATAAAACTCAATGCAACCAATATGATTCAATGTTTATAGTAGTAATGGTGTCAAAATGGCTATTCGGAACCACAAATATTGATTTCGAAAAGGCGGACGATTTCGTCCGCTTAGAGTAATGAATTAAAAATCGTAAAAGTTCTTTATAAAACTTCATGCGACAAATATGATTCAATGTTTATAGTAGTAATGCTGTCAAAATGGCTATTCGGAACCACAAATATTGGTTTCGAAAAGGCGGACGATTTCGTCCGCTTAGAGTAATGAATTAAAAATCGTAAGAGTTCTTGATAAAACGTCATGCGACCAATATGATTCAATGTTTATAGTAGTAATGGTGTCAAAATGGCTATTCGGAACCACAAATATTGATTTCGAAAAGGCGGACGTCAGCTTATAGTAATGAGTTAAAAATCGTAAAAGTTTTTGATAAAACTCCATGCAACCAATATGATTCAATTTTTATAGTAGTAATGGTGTCAAAATGGCTATTCGGAACCACAAATATTGATTTCGAAAAGGCGGACGATTTCGTCGGCTTAGAGTGATAAGTTAAAAATCCTAAAAGTTCTTGATAAAACTCCATGCAACCAATATGATTCAATGTTTATAGTAGTAATGGTTTCAAAATGGCTATTCGGAACCACAAATATGGATTTCGAAAAGGCGGACAATTTCGTCCGCTTAGAAAATTGAGTTAAAAATCGTAAAAGTTCTTGATAAAACTCAATGCAACCAATATGATTCAATGTTTATAATAGTAATGGTGTCAAAATGGCTATTCGGAACCACAAATATTGATTTCGAAAAGGCTGATGATTTCGTCCCCTTAGAGTAATAAATTAAAAATCGTAAAAGTTCTTGATAAAACTTCATGCGACAAATATGATTCAATGTTTATAGTAGTAATGCTGTCAAAATGGCTATTCGGAACCACAAATATTGATTTTGATAAGGCGGACGATTTCGTCCGCTTAATGAAATGAGTTAAAAATCGTAAAAGTTCTTGATAAAACTCCATGCAACCAATATGATTCAATGTTTATAGTAGTAATGGTGTCAAAATGGCTATTCGGAACCACAAATATTGATTTCGAAAAGGCGGACGATTTCGTACGCTTAGAGAAATGAGTTAAAAATCGTAAAAGTTCTTGATAAAACTCCATGCAACCAATATGATTCAATGTTTATAGTAGTAATGGTGTCAAAATGGCTATTCGGAACCACAAATATTGATTTCGAAAAGGCGGACGATTTCATCGGCTTAGAGTGATGAGTTAACAATCGTAAAAGTTCTTGATAAAACTCCATGCAACCAATATGATTCAATGTTTATAGTAGTAATGGTTTCAAAATGGCTATTCGGAACCACAAATATGGATTTCGAAAAGGCGGACAATTTCGTCCGCTTAGAAAATTGAGTTAAAAATCGTAAAAGTTCTTGATAAAACTCAATGCAACCAATATGATTCAATGTTTATAATAGTAATGGTGTCAAAATGGCTATTCGGAACCACAAATATTGATTTCGAAAAGGCTGATGATTTCGTCCCCTTAGAGTAATAAATTAAAAATCGTAAAAGTTCTTGATAAAACTTCATGCGACAAATATGATTCAATGTTTATAGTAGTAATGCTGTCAAAATGGCTATTCGGAACCACAAATATTGATTTTGATAAGGCGGACGATTTCGTCCGCTTAATGAAATGAGTTAAAAATCGTAAAAGTTCTTGATAAAACTCCATGCAACCAATATGATTCAATGTTTATAGTAGTAATGGTGTCAAAATGGCTATTCGGAACCACAAATATTGATTTCGAAAAGGCGGACGATTTCGTACGCTTAGAGAAATGAGTTAAAAATCGTAAAAGTTCTTGATAAAACTCCATGCAACCAATATGATTCAATGTTTATAGTAGTAATGGTGTCAAAATGGCTATTCGGAACCACAAATATTGATTTCGAAAAGGCGGACGATTTCATCGGCTTAGAGTGATGAGTTAACAATCGTAAAAGTTCTTGATAAAACTCCATGCAACCAATATGATTCAATGTTTATAGTAGTAATGGTGTCAAAATGGCTATTCGGAACCACAAATATTGATTTCGAAAAGGCGCACGATTTCGTCCGCTTAGAAAATTGAGTTAAAAATCGTAAAAGTTCTTGATAAAACTCAATGCAACCAATATGATTTAATGTTTATAGTAGTAATGGTGTCAAAATGGCTATTCGGAACCACAAATATTGATTTCGAAAAGGCGGACGATTTCGTCCGCTTAGAGTAATGAATTAAAAATCGTAAAAGTTCTTGATAAAACTTCATGCGACAAATATGATTCAATGTTTATAGTAGTAATGTTGTCAAAATGGCTATTCGGAACCACAAATATTGATTTCGATAAGGCGGACGATTTCGTCCGCTTAGAGAAATGAGTTAAAAATCGTAAAAGTTCTTGATAAAACACCATGCAACCAATATGATTCAATGTTTATAGTAGTAATGGTGTCAAAATGGCTATTCGGAACCACAAATATTGATTTCGAAAAGGCGGACGATTTCGTCGGCTTAGAGTGATGAGTTAAAAATCCTAAAAGTTCTTGATAAAACTCCATGCAACCAATATGATTCAATGTTTATAGTAGTAATGGTTTCAAAATGGCTATTCGGAACCACAAATATGGATTTCGAAAAGGCGGACAATTTCGTCCGCTTAGAAAATTGAGTTAAAAATCGTAAAAGTTCTTGATAAAACTCAATGCAACCAATATGATTCAATGTTTATAATAGTAATGGTGTCAAAATGGCTATTCGGAACCACAAATATTGATTTCGAAAAGGCTGATGATTTCGTCCCCTTAGAGTAATAAATTAAAAATCGTAAAAGTTCTTGATAAAACTTCATGCGACAAATATGATTCAATGTTTATAGTAGTAATGCTGTCAAAATGGCTATTCGGAACCACAAATATTGATTTTGATAAGGCGGACGATTTCGTCCGCTTAGAGAAATGAGTTAAAAATCGTAAAAGTTCTTGATAAAACTCCATGCAACCAATATGATTCAATGTTTATAGTAGTAATGGTGTCAAAATGGCTATTCGGAACCACAAATATTGATTTCGAAAAGGCGGACGATTTCGTACGCTTAGAGAAATGAGTTAAAAATCGTAAAAGTTCTTGATAAAACTCCATGCAACCAATATGATTCAATGTTTATAGTAGTAATGGTGTCAAAATGGCTATTCGGAACCACAAATATTGATTTCGAAAAGGCGGACGATTTCATCGGCTTAGAGTGATGAGTTAACAATCGTAAAAGTTCTTGATAAAACTCCATGCAACCAATATGATTCAATGTTTATAGTAGTAATGGTGTCAAAATGGCTATTCGGAACCACAAATATTGATTTCGAAAAGGCGCACGATTTCGTCCCCTTAGAAAATTGAGTTAAAAATCGTAAAAGTTCTTGATAAAACTCAATGCAACCAATATGATTTAATGTTTATAGTAGTAATGGTGTCAAAATGGCTATTCGGAACCACAAATATTGATTTCGAAAAGGCGGACGATTTCGTCCGCTTAGAGTAATGAATTAAAAATCATAAAAGTTCTTGATAAAACTTCATGCGACAAATATGATTCAATGTTTATAGTAGTAATGTTGTCAAAATGGCTATTCGGAACCACAAATATTGATTTCGATAAGGCGGACGATTTCGTCCGCTTAGAGAAATGAGTTAAAAATCGTAAAAGTTCTTGATAAAACTCCATGCAACCAATATGATTCAATGGTTATAGTAGTAATGGTGTCAAAATGGCTATTCGGAACCACAAATATTGGTTTCGAAAAGGCGGACGATTTCGTCCGCTTAGAGTAATGAATTAAAAATCATAAGAGTTCTTGATAAAACTTCATGCGACCAATATGATTCAATGTTTATAGTAGTAATGGTGTCAAAATGGCTATTCGGAACCACAAATATTTATTTCGAAAAGGCGGACGTCCGCTTAGAGTAATGAGTTAAAAATCGTAAAAGTTCTTGATAAAACTCCATGCAACCAATATGATTCAATGTTTATAGTAGTAATGGTGTCAAAATGGCTATCCGGAACCACAAATATTGATTTCGAAAAGGCGGACGATTTCGTCCGCTTAGAGAAATGAGTTAAAAATCGTAAAAGTTCTTGATAAAACTTCATGCGACAAATATGATTCAATGTTTATAGTAGTAATGCTGTCAAAATGGCTATTCGGAACCACAAATATTGATTTTGATAAGGCGTACGATTTCGTCCGCTTAGAGAAATGAGTTAAAAATCGTAAAAGTTCTTGATAAAACTCCATGCAACCAATATGATTCAATGTTTATAGTAGTAATGGTGTCAAAATGGCTATTCGGAACCACAAATATTGATTTCGAAAAGGCGGACGATTTCGTACGCTTAGAGAAATGAGTTAAAAATCGTAAAAGTTCTTGATAAAACTCCATGCAACCAATATGATTCAATGTTTATAGTAGTAATGGTGTCAAAATGGCTATTCGGAACCACAAATATTGATTTCGAAAAGGCGGACGATTTCATCGGCTTAGAGTGATGAGTTAACAATCGTAAAAGTTCTTGATAAAACTCCATGCAACCAATATGATTCAATGTTTATAGTAGTAATGGTGTCAAAATGGCTATTCGGAACCACAAATATTGATTTCGAAAAGGCGCACGATTTCGTCCGCTTAGAAAATTGAGTTAAAAATCGTAAAAGTTCTTGATAAAACTCAATGCAACCAATATGATTTAATGTTTATAGTAGTAATGGTGTCAAAATGGCTATTCGGAACCACAAATATTAATTTCGAAAAGGCGGACGATTTCGTCCGCTTAGAGTAATGAATTAAAAATCGTAAAAGTTCTTGATAAAACTTCATGCGACAAATATGATTCAATGTTTATAGTAGTAATGTTGTCAAAATGGCTATTCGGAACCACAAATATTGATTTCGATAAGGCGGACGATTTCGTCCGCTTAGAGAAATGAGTTAAAAATCGTAAAAGTTCTTGATAAAACTCCATGCAACCAATATGATTCAATGGTTATAGTAGTAATGGTGTCAAAATGGCTATTCGGAACCACAAATATTGGTTTCGAAAAGGCGGACGATTTCGTCCGCTTAGAGTAATGAATTAAAAATCGTAAGAGTTATTGATAAAACTTCATGCGACCAATATGATTCAATGTTTATAGTAGTAATGGTGTCAAAATGGCTATTCGGAACCACAAATATTTATTTCGAAAAGGCGGACGTCCGCTTAGAGTAATGAGTTAAAAATCGTAAAAGTTCTTGATAAAACTCCATGCAACCAATATGATTCAATGTTTATAGTAGTAATGGTGTCAAAATGGCTATCCGGAACCACAAATATTGATTTCGAAAAGGCGGACGATTTCGTCCGCTTAGAGAAATGAGTTAAAAATCGTAAAAGTTCTTGATAAAACACCATGCAACCATTATGATTCAATGTTTATAGTAGTAATGGTGTCAAAATGGCTATTCGGAACCACAAATATTGATTTCGAAAAGGCGGACGATTTTGTCGGCTTAGAGTGATGAGTTAAAAATCGTAAAAGTTCTTGATAAAACTCCATGCAACCAATATGATTCAATGTTTATAGTAGTAATGGTGTCAAAATGGCTATTCGGAACCACAAATATTGATTTCGAAAAGGAGGACGATTTCGTCCCCTTAGAGTAATGAATTAATAATCGTAAAAGTTCTGGATAAAACTTCATGCGACAAATATGATTCAATGTTTATAGTAGTAATGCTGTCAAAATGGCTATTCGGAAAACCACAAATATTGATTTCGATAAGGCGGACGATTTCGTCCGCTTAGAGAAATGAGTAAAAAATCGTAAAAGTTCTTGATAAACTCCATGCAACCAATATGATTCAATGTTTATAGTAGTAATGGTGTCAAAATGACTATTCAGAACCACAAATATTGATTTCGAAAAGGCGGACGATTTTGTCCGCTTAGAGAAATGAGTTAAAAATCTTAAAAGTTCTTGATAAAACTCCATGCAACCAATATGATTCAATGTTTATAGTAGTAATGGTGTCAAAATGGCTATTCGGAACCACAAATATTGATTTCGAAAAGGCGGACGATTTCGTCCGCTTAGAAAATTGAGTTAAACATCGTAAAAGTTCTTGATAAAACTCAATGCAACCAATATGATTCAATGTTTATAGTAGTAATGGTGCCAAAATGGCTATTCGGAACCACAAATATTGATTTCAAAAAGGCGGACGATTTCGTCCGCTTAGAGTAATGAATTAAAAATCGTAAAAGTTCTTGATAAAACTTCATGCGACAAATATGATTCAATGTTTATAGTAGTAATGCTGTCAAAATGGCTATTCGGAACCACAAATATTGATTTCGATAAGGCGGACGATTTCGTCCGCTAAGAGAAATGAGTTAAAAATCGTAAAAGTTCTTGATAAAACTCCATGCAACCAATATGATTCAATGTTTATAGTAGTAATGGTGTCAAAATGGCTATTCGGAACCACAAATATTGGTTTCGATAAGGCGGACGATTTCGTCCGCTTAGAGAAATGAGTTAAAAATCGTAAAAGTTCTTAATAAAACTCCATGCAACCAATATGATTCAATGTTTATAGTAGTAATGGTGTCAAAATGGCTATTCGGAACCACAAATATTGATTTCGAAAAGGCGGACGATTTCGTCGGCTTACATGATGAGTTAAAAATCGTAAAAGTTCATGATAAAACTCCATGCAACCAATATGATTCAATGTTTATAGTAGTAATGGTGTCAAAATGGCTATTCGGAACCACAAATATTGATTTCGAAAAGGCGGACGATTTCATCGGCTTAGAGTGATGAGTTAACAATCGTAAAAGTTCTTGATAAAACTCCATGCAACCAATATGATTCAATGTTTATAGTAGTAATGGTGTCAAAATGGCTATTCGGAACCACAAATATTGATTTCGAAAAGGCGCACGATTTCGTCCGCTTAGAAAATTGAGTTAAAAATCGTAAAAGTTCTTGATAAAACTCAATGCAACCAATATGATTTAATGTTTATAGTAGTAATGGTGTCAAAATGGCTATTCGGAACCACAAATATTAATTTCAAAAAGGCGGACGATTTCGTCCGCTTAGAGTAATGAATTAAAAATCGTAAAAGTTCTTGATAAAACTTCATGCGACAAATATGATTCAATGTTTATAGTAGTAATGTTGTCAAAATGGCTATTCGGAACTACAAATATTTATTTCGATAAGGCGGACGATTTCGTCCGCTTAGAGAAATGAGTTAAAAATCGTAAAAGTTCTTGATAAAACTCCATGCAACCAATATGATTCAATGGTTATAGTAGTAATGGTGTCAAAATGGCTATTCGGAACCACAAATATTGGTTTCGAAAAGGCGGACGATTTTGTCCGCTTAGAGAAATGAGTTAAAAATCTTAAAAGTTCTTGATAAAACTCCATGCAACCAATATGATTCAATGTTTATAGTAGTAATGGTGTCAAAATGGCTATTCGGAACCACAAATATTGATTTCGAAAAGGCGGACGATTTCGTCCGCTTAGAAAATTGAGTTAAACATCGTAAAAGTTCTTGATAAAACTCAATGCAACCAATATGATTCAATGTTTATAGTAGTAATGGTGCCAAAATGGCTATTCGGAACCACAAATATTGATTTCAAAAAGGCGGATGATTTCGTCCGCTTAGAGTAATGAATTAAAAATCGTAAAAGTTCTTGATAAAACTTCATGCGACAAATATGATTCAATGTTTATAGTAGTAATGCTGTCAAAATGGCTATTCGGAACCACAAATATTGATTTCGATAAGGCGGACGATTTCGTCCGCTTAGAGAAATGAGTTAAAAATCGTAAAAGTTCTTGATAAAACTCCATGCAACCAATATGATTCAATGTTTATAGTAGTAATGGTGTCAAAATGGCTATTCGGAACCACAAATATTGGTTTCGATAAGGCGGACGATTTCGTCCGCTTAGAGAAATGAGTTAAAAATCGTAAAAGTTCTTGATAAAACTCCATGCAACCAATATGATTCAATGTTTATAGTAGTAATGGTGTCAAAATGGCTATTCGGAACCACAAATATTGATTTCGAAAAGGCGGACGATTTCGTCGGCTTACATGATGAGTTAAAAATCGTAAAAGTTCTTGATAAAACTCCATGCAACCAATATGATTCAATGTTTATAGTAGTAATGTTGTCAAAATGGCTATTCGGAACCACAAATATTGATTTCGAAAAGGCGGACGATTTCGTCCGCTTAGAAAATTGAGTTAAACATCGTAAAAGTTCTTGATAAAACTCAATGCAACCAATATGATTCAATGTTTATAGTAGTAATGGTGTGAAAATGGCTATTCGGAACCACAAATATTGATTTCAAAAAGACGGACGATTAGGTCCGCTTAGAGTAATGAATTAAAAATCGTAAAAGTTCTTGATAAAACTTCATGCGACAAATATGATTCAATGTTTATAGTAGTAATGCTGTCAAAATGGCTATTCGGAACCACAAATATTGATTTCGATAAGGCGGACGATTTCGTCCGCTTAGAGAAATGAGTTAAAAATCGTAAAAGTTCTTGATAAAACTCCATGCAACCAATATGATTCAATGTTTATAGTAGTAATGGTGTCAAAATGACTATTCGGAACCACAAATATTGATTTCGAAAAGGCGGACGATTTTGTCCGCTTAGAGAAATGAGTTAAAAATCTTAAAAGTTCTTGATAAAACTCCATGCAACCAATATGATTCAATGTTTATAGTAGTAATGGTGTCAAAATGGCTATTCGGAACCACAAATATTGATTTCGAAAAGGCGAACGATTTCGTCGGCTTACATGATGAGTTAAAAATCGTAAAAGTTCTTGATAAAACTCCATGCAACCAATATGATTCAATGTTTATAGTAGTAATGGTGTCAAAATGGCTATTCGGAACCACAAGTATTGATTTCGAAAAGGCGGACGATTTCGTCCGCTTAGAAAATTGAGTTAAACATCGTAAAAGTTCTTGATAAAACTCAATGCAACCAATATGATTCAATGTTTATAGTAGTAATGGTGTGAAAATGGCTATTCGGAACCACAAATATTGATTTCAAAAAGACGGACGATTAGGTCCGCTTAGAGTAATGAATTAAAAATCGTAAAAGTTCTTGATAAAACTTCATGCGACAAATATGATTCAATGTTTATAGTAGTAATGCTGTCAAAATGGCTATTCGGAACCACAAATATTGATTTCGATAAGGCGGACGATTTCGTCCGCTTAGAGAAATGAGTTAAAAATCATAAAAGTTCTTGATAAAACTCCATGCAACCAGTATGATTCAATGTTTATAGTAGTAATGGTGTCAAAATGGCTATTCGGAACCACAAATATTGGTTTCGAAAAGGCGGACGATTTCGTCCGCTTAGAGTAATGAATTAAAAATCGTAAGAGTTCTTGATAAAACTTCATGCGACCAATATTATTCAATGTTTATAGTAGTAATGGTGTCAAAATGGCTATTCGGAACCACAAATATTGATTTCGAAAAGGCGGACGATTTCGTCCGCTTAGAAAATTGAGTTAAACATCGTAAAAGTTCTTGATAAAACTCAATGCAACCAATATGATTCAATGTTTATAGTAGTAATGATGCCAAAATGGCTATTCGGAACCACAAATATTGATTTCAAAAAGGCGGACGATTTCGTCCGCTTAGAGTAATGAATTAAAAATCGTAAAAGTTCTTGATAAAACTTCATGCGACAAATATGATTCAATGTTTATAGTAGTAATGCTGTCAAAATGGCTATTCGGAACCACAAATATTGATTTCGATAAGGCGGACGATTTCGTCCGCTTAGAGAAATGAGTTAAAAATCGTAAAAGTTCTTGATAAAACTCCATGCAACCAATATGATTCAATGTTTATAGTAGTAATGGTGTCAAAATGGCTATTCGGAACCACAAATATTGGTTTCGAAAAGGCGGACGATTTCGTCCGCTTAGAGTAATGAATTAAAAATCGTAAGAGTTCTTGATAAAACTTCATGCGACCAATATGATTCAATGTTTATAGTAGTAATGGTGTCAAAATGGCTATTCGGACCACAAATATTGATTTCGAAATGGCGGACGATTTTGTCGTCTTAGAGAGAAGAGTTAAAAATCGTAAAAGTTCTTGATAAAACTCCATGCAACCAATATGATTCAATGTTTATAGTAGTAATGGTGTCAAAATGGCTATTCGGAACCACAAATATTGATTTCGAAAAGGCGGACGATTTCGTCCCCTTAGAGTAATGAATTAATAATCGTAAAAGTTCTTGATAAAACTTAATGCGACAAATATGATTCAATGTTCATAGTAGTAATGCTGTCAAAATGGCTATTCGGAACCACAAATATTGATTTCGATAAGGCGGACGATTTCGTCCGCTTAGAGAAATGAGTTAAAAATCATAAAAGTTCTTGATAAAACTCCATGCAACCAATATGATTCAATGTTTATAGTAGTAATGGTGTCAAAATGGCTATTCGGAACCACAAATATTGATTTCGAAAAGGCTGACGATTTCGTCCGCTTAGAGTAATAAGTTAAAAATCGTAAAAGTTCTTGATAAAACTCCATGCAACCAATATGATTCAATATTTATGATTCAATGTTTATAGTAGTAATGGTGTCAAAATGGCTATTCGGAACCACAAATATTGATTTCGAAAAGGCGGACGATTTCGTCGGCTAAGAGTGATGAGTTAAAAATCGTAAAAGTTCTTGATAAAACTCCATGCAACCAATATGATTCAATGTTTATAGTAGTAATGGTGTCAAAATGGCTATTCGGAACCATAAATATTTATTTCGAAAAGGCGGACGTCCGCTTAGAGTAATGAGTTAAAAATCGTAAAAGTTCTTGATAAAACTCCATGCAACCAATATGATTCAATGTTTATAGTAGTAATGGTGTCAAAATGGCTATCCGGAACCACAAATATTGATTTCGAAAAAGCGGACGATTTCGTCCGCTTAGAGAAATGAGTTAAAAATCGTAAAAGTTCTTGATAAAACACCATGCAACCAATATGATTCAATGTTTATAGTAGTAATGGTGTCAAAATGGCTATTCGGAACCACAAATATTGATTTCGAAAAGGCGGACGATTTTGTCGGCTTAGAGTGATGAGTTAAAAATCGTAAAAGTTCTTGATAAAACTCCATGCAACCAATATGATTCAATGTTTATAGTAGTAATGGTGTCAAAATGGCTATTCGGAACCACAAATATTGATTTCGAAAAGGCGGACGATTTCGTCCGCTTAGAAAATTGAGTTAAACATCGTAAAAGTTCTTGATAAAACTCAATGCAACCAATATGATTCAATGTTTATAGTAGTAATGGTGCCAAAATGGCTATTCGGAACCACAAATATTGATTTCAAAAAGGCGGACGATTTCGTCCGCTTAGAGTAATGAATTAAAAATCGTAAAAGTTCTTGATAAAACTTCATGCGACAAATATGATTCAATGTTTATAGTAGTAATGCTGTCAAAATGGCTATTCGGAACCACAAATATTGATTTCGATAAGGCGGACGATTTCGTCCGCTTAGAGAAATGAGTTAAAAATCGTAAAAGTTCTTGATAAAACTCCATGCAACCAATATGATTCAATGTTTATAGTAGTAATGGTGTCAAAATGGCTATTCGGAACCACAAATATTGGTTTCGAAAAGGCGGACGATTTCGTCCGCTTAGAGAAATGAATTAAAAATCGTAAGAGTTCTTGATAAAACTTCATGCGACCAATATGATTCAATGTTTATAGTAGTAATGGTGTCAAAATGGCTATTCGGAACCACAAATATTGATTTCGAAATGGCGGACGATTTTGTCGTCTTAGAGAGATGAGTTAAAAATCGTAAAAGTTCTTGATAAAACTCCATGCAACCAATATGATTCAATGTTTATAGTAGTAATGGTGTCAAAATGGCTATTCGGAACCACAAATATTGATTTCGAAAAGGCGGACGATTTCGTCCCCTTAGAGTAATGAATTAATAATCGTAAAAGTTCTTGATAAAACTTAATGCGACAAATATGATTCAATGTTTATAGTAGTAATGCTGTCAAAATGGCTATTCGGAACCACAAATATTGATTTCGATAAGGCGGACGATTTCGTCCGCTTAGAGAAATGAGTTAAAAATCATAAAAGTTCTTGATAAAACTCCATGCAACCAATATGATTCAATGTTTATAGTAGTAATGGTGTCAAAATGGCTATTCGGAACCACAAATATTGATTTCGAAAAGGCTGACGATTTCGTCCGCTTAGAGTAATAAGTTAAAAATCGTAAAAGTTCTTGATAAAACTCCATGCAACCAATATGATTCAATATTTATGATTCAATGTTTATAGTAGTAATGGTGTCAAAATGGCTATTCGGAACCACAAATATTGATTTCGAAAAGGCGGACGATTTCGTCGGCTAAGAGTGATGAGTTAAAAATCGTAAAAGTTCTTGATAAAACTCCATGCAACCAATATGATTCAATGTTTATAGTAGTAATGGTGTCAAAATGGCTATTCGGAACCACAAATATTTATTTCGAAAAGGCGGACGTCCGCTTAGAGTAATGAGTTAAAAATCGTAAAAGTTCTTGATAAAACTCCATGCAACCAATATGATTCAATGTTTATAGTAGTAATGGTGTCAAAATGGCTATCCGGAACCACAAATATTGATTTCGAAAAAGCGGACGATTTCGTCCGCTTAGAGAAATGAGTTAAAAATCGTAAAAGTTCTTGATAAAACACCATGCAACCAATATGATTCAATGTTTATAGTAGTAATGGTGTCAAAATGGCTATTCGGAACCACAAATATTGATTTCGAAAAGGCGGACGATTTTGTCGGCTTAGAGTGATGAGTTAAAAATCGTAAAAGTTCTTGATAAAACTCCATGCAACCAATATGATTCAATGTTTATAGTAGTAATGGTGTCAAAATGGCTATTCGGAACCACAAATATTGATTTCGAAAAGGCGGACGATTTCGTCCCCTTAGATTAATGAATTAAAAATCGTAAAAGTTCTTGATAAAACTTCATGCGACAAATATGATTCAATGTTTATAGTAGTAATGCTGTCAAAATGGCTATTCGGAACCACAAATATTGATTTCGATAAGGCGGACGATTTCGTCCGCTTAGAGAAATGAGTTAAAAATCGTAAAAGTTCTTGATAAAACTCCATGCAACCCATATGATTCAATGTTTATAGTAGTAATGGTGTCAAAATGACTATTCAGAACCACAAATATTGATTTCGAAAAGGCGGACGATTTCGTCCGCTTAGAGAAATGAGTTAAAAATCTTAAAAGTTCTTGATAAAACTCCATGCAACCAATATGATTCAATGTTTATAGTAGTAATGGTGTCAAAATGGCTATTCGGAACCACAAATATTGATTTCGAAAAGGCGGACGATTTCGTCGGCTTAGAGTGATGAGTTAAAAATCGTAAATGTTCTTGATAAAACTCCATGCAACCAATATGATTCAATGTTTATAGTAGTAATGGTGTCAAAATGGCTATTCGGAACCACAAATATTGATTTCGAAAAGGCGGACGATTTCGTCCGCTTAGAAAATTGAGTTAAACATCGTAAAAGTTCTTGATAAAACTCAATGCAACCAATATGATTCAATGTTTATAGTAGTAATGGTGTCAAAATGGCTATTCGGAACCACAAATATTGATTTCAAAAAGGCGGACGATTTCGTCCGCTTAGAGTAATGAATTAAAAATCGTAAAAGTTCTTGATAAAACTTCATTCGACAAATATGATTCAATGTTTATAGTAGTAATGCTGTCAAAATGGCTATTCGGAACCACAAATATTGATTTCGATAAGGCGGACGATTTCGTCCGCTTAGAGAAATGAGTTAAAAATCGTAAAAGTTCTTGATAAAAATCCATGCAACCAATATGATTCAATGTTTATAGTAGTAATCGTGTCAAAATGGCTATTCGGAACCACAAATATTGGTTTCGAAAAGGCGGACGATTTCGTCCGCTTAGAGTAATGAATTAAAAATCGTAAGGGTTCTTGATAAAACTTCATGCGACCAATATGATTCAATGTTTATAGTAGTAATGGTGTCAAAATGGCTATTCGGAACCACAAATATTGATTTCGAAAAGGCGGACGATTTCGTCGGCTTAGAGTGATGAGTTAAAAATCGTAAAAGTTCTTGATAAAACTCCATGCAACCAATATGATTCAATGTTTATATTAGTAATGGTGTCAAAATGGCTATTCGGAACCACAAATATTGATTTCGAAAAGGCGGACGATTTCGTCCGCTTAGAAAATTGAGTTAAAAATCGTAAAAGTTCTTGATAAAACTCATTGCAACCAATATGATTCAATTTTTATAGTAGTAATGGTGTCAAAATGGCTATTCGGAAACACAAATATTGATTTCGAAAAGGCGGACGATTTCGTCCCCTTAGAGTAATAAATTAAAAATCGTAAAAGTTCTTGATAAAACTTCATGCGACAAATATGATTCAATGTTTATAGTAGTAATGATGTCAAAATGGCTATTCGGAACCACAAATATTGATTTCGATAAGGCGGACGATTTCGTCCGCTTAGAGAAATGAGTTAAAAATCGTAAAAGTTCTTGATAAAACTCCATGCAACCAATATGATTCAATGTTTATAGTAGTAATGATGTCAAAATGGCTATTCGGAACCACAAATATTGATTTCGATAAGGCGGACAATTTCGTCCGCTTAGAGAAATGAGTTAAAAATCGTAAAAGTTCTTGATAAAACTCCATGCAACCAATATGATTCAATGTTTATAGTAGTAATGGTGTCAAAATGGCTATTCGGAACCACAAATATTGATTTCGAAAAGGCGGACGATTTCGTCCCCTTTGAGTAATGAATTAATAATCGTAAAAGTTCTTGATAAAACTTAATGCGACAAATATGATTCAATGTTTATAGTAGTAATGCTGTCAAAATGGCTATTCGGAACCACAAATATTGATTTCGATAAGGCGGACGATTTCGTCCGCTTAGAGAAATGAGTTAAAAATCATAAAAGTTCTTGATAAAACTCCATGCAACCAATATGATTCAATGTTTATAGTAGTAATGGTGTCAAAATGGCTATTCGGAACCACAAATATTGATTTCGAAAAGGCTGACGATTTCGTCCCCTTAGAGTAATAAGTTAAAAATCGTAAAAGTTCTTGATAAAACTCCATGCAACCAATATGATTCAATATTTATGATTCAATGTTTATAGTAGTAATGGTGTCAAAATGGCTATTCGGAACCACAAATATTGATTTCGAAAAGGCGGACGATTTCGTCGGCTAAGAGTCATGAGTTAAAAATCGTAAAAGTTCTTGATAAAACTCCATGCAACCAATATGATTCAATGTTTATAGTAGTAATGGTGTCAAAATGGCTATTCGGAACCACAAATATTTATTTCGAAAAGGCGGACGTCCGCTTAGAGTAATGAGTTAAAAATCGTAAAAGTTCTTGATAAAACTCCATGCAACCAATATGATTCAATGTTTATAGTAGTAATGGTGTCAAAATGGCTATCCGGAACCACAAATATTGATTTCGAAAAAGCGGACGATTTCGTCCGCTTAGAGAAATGAGTTAAAAATCGTAAAAGTTCTTGATAAAACTCCATGCAACCAATATGATTCAATGTTTATAGTAGTAATGGTGTCAAAATGGCTATTCGGAACCACAAATATTGATTTCGAAAAGGAGGACGATTTCGTCCCCTTAGAGTAATGAATTAATAATCTTAAAAGTTCTTGATAAAACTTCATGCGACAAATATGATTCAATGTTTATAGTAGTAATGATGTCAAAATGGCTATTCGGAACCACAAATATTGATTTCGAAATGGCGGACGATTTTGTCGTCTTAGAGAGATGAGTTAAAAATCGTAAAAGTTCTTGATAAAACTCCATGCAACCAATATGATTCAATGTTTATAGTAGTAATGGTGTCAAAATGGCTATTCGGAACCACAAATATTGATTTCGAAAAGGCGGACGATTTCGTCCCCTTAGAGTAATGAATTAATAATCGTAAAAGTTCTTGATAAAACTTAATGCGACAAATATGATTCAATGTTTATAGTAGTAATGATGTCAAAATGGCTATTCGGAACCACAAATATTGATTTCGATAAGGCGGACGATTTCGTCCGCTTAGAGAAATGAGTTAAAAATCGTAAAAGTTCTTGATAAAACTCCATGCAACCAATATGATTCAATGTTTATAGTAGTAATGATGTCAAAATGGCTACTCGAAACCACAAATATTGATTTCGATAAGGCGGACAATTTCGTCCGCTTAGAGAAATGAGTTAAAAATCGTAAAAGTTCTTGATAAAACTCCATTCAACCAATATGATTCAATGTTTATAGTAGTAATGGTGTCAAAATGACTATTCGGAACCACAAATATTGATTTCGAAAAGGCGGACGATTTCGTCCGCTTAGAGAAATGAGTTAAAAATCTTAAAAGTTCTTTATAAAACTCCATGCAACCATTATGATTCAATGTTAATAGTAGTAATGGTGTCAAAATGGCTATTCGGAACCACAAATATTGATTTCGAAAAGGCGGACGATTTCATCGGCTTAGAGTGATGAGTTAACAATCGTAAAAGTTCTTGATAAAACTCCATGCAACCAATATGATTCTATGTTTATAGTAGTAATGGTGTCAAAATGGCTATTAGGAACCACAGATATTGATTTCGAAAAGGCGCACGATTTCGTCCGCTTAGAAAATTGAGTTAAAAATCGTAAAAGTTCTTGATAAAACTCAATGCAACCAATATGTTTCAATGTTTATAGTAGTAATGGTGTCAAAATGGCTATTCGGAACCACAAATATTGATTTCGAAAAGGCGGACGATTTCGTCCGCTTAAAGTAATGAATTAAAAATCGTAAAAGTTCTTGATAAAACTTCATGCGACAAATATGATTCAATGTTTATAGTAGTAATGCTGTCAAAATGGCTATTCGGAACCACAAATATTGATTTCGATAAGGCGGACGATTTCGTCTGCTTAGAGAAATGAGTTAAAAATCTAAAAGTTCTTTATAAAACTCCATGCAACCAATATGATTCAATGTTTATAGTAGTAATGGTGTCAAAATGGCTATTCGGAACCACAAATACTGGTTTCGAAAAGGCGGACGATTTCGTCCGCTTAGAGTAATGAGTTAAAAATCGTAAAAGTTCTTGATAAAACTTCATGCGACCAATATGATTCAATGTTTATAGTAGTAATGGTGTCAAAATGGCTATTCGGAACCACAAATATTGATTTCGAAAAGGCGGACGTCCGCTTAGAGTAATGAGTTAAAAATCGTAAAAGTTCTTGATAAAACTCCATGCAACCAATATGATTCAATGTTTATAGTAGTAATGGTGTCAAAATGGCTATTCGGAACCACAAATATTGATTTCGAAAAGGCGGACGATTTCGTCCGCTTAGAAAATTTAGTTAAAAATCGTAAAAGTTATTGATAAAACTCAATGCAACCAATATGATTCAATGTTTATAGTAATAATGGTGTCAAAATGGCTATTCGGAACCACAAATATTGATTTCGAAAAGGCGGACAATTTCGTCCCCTTAGAGTAATGAATTAAAAATCGTAAAAGTTCTTGATAAAACTTCATGCGACAAATATGATTCAATGTTTATAGTAGTAATGCTGTCAAAATGGCTATTCGGAACCACAAATATTGATTTCGAAAAGGCGGACGATTTCGTCCCCTTAGAGTAATGAATTAAAAATCGTAAAAGTTCTTGATAAAACTTCATGCGACAAATATGATTCAATGTTTATAGTAGTAATGCTGTCAAAATGGCTATTCGGAACCACAAATATTGATTTCGATAAGGCGGACAATTTCGTCCGCTTAGAGAAATGAGTTAAAAATCGTAAAAGTTCTTGATAAAACTCCATGCAACCAATATGATTCAATGTTTATAGTAGTAATGGTGTCAAAATGACTATTCGGAACCACAAATATTGATTTCGAAAAGGCGGACGATTTCGTCCGCTTAGAGAAATGAGTTAAAAATCTTAAAAGTTCTTGATAAAACTCCATGCAACCATTATGATTCAATTTTAATAGTAGTAATGGTGTCAAAATGGCTATTCGGAACCACAAATATTGATTTCGAAAAGGCGGACGATTTCATCGGCTTAGAGTGATGAGTTAACAATCGTAAAAGTTCTTGATAAAACTCCATGCAACCAATATGATTCAATGTTTATAGTAGTAATGGTGTCAAAATGGCTATTCGGAACCACAGATATTGATTTCGAAAAGGCGCACGATTTCGTCCGCTTAGAAAATTGAGTTAAAAATCGTAAAAGTTCTTGATAAAACTCAATGCAACCAATATGTTTCAATGTTTATAGTAGTAATGGTGTCAAAATGGCTATTCGGAACCACAAATATTGATTTCGAAAAGGCGGACGATTTCGTCCGCTTAAAGTAATGAATTAAAAATCGTAAAAGTTCTTGATAAAACTTCATGCGACAAATATGATTCAATGTTTATAGTAGTAATGCTGTCAAAATGGCTATTCGGAACCACAAATATTGATTTCGATAAGGCGGACAATTTCGTCCGCTTAGAGAAATGAGTTAAAAATCGTAAAAGTTCTTGATAAAACTCCATGCAACCAATATGATTCAATGTTTATAGTAGTAATGGTGTCAAAATGACTATTCGGAACCACAAATATTGATTTCGAAAAGGCGGACGATTTCGTCCGCTTAGAGAAATGAGTTAAAAATCTTAAAAGTTCTTGATAAAACTCCATGCAACCATTATGATTCAATGTTAATAGTAGTAATGGTGTCAAAATGGCTATTCGGAACCACAAATATTGATTTCGAAAAGGCGGACGATTTCATCGGCTTAGAGTGATGAGTTAACAATCGTAAAAGTTCTTGATAAAACTCCATGCAACCAATATGATTCAATGTTTATAGTAGTAATGGTGTCAAAATGGCTATTCGGAACCACAGATATTGATTTCGAAAAGGCGCACGATTTCGTCCGCTTAGAAAATTGAGTTAAAAATCGTAAAAGTTCTTGATAAAACTCAATGCAACCAATATGTTTCAATGTTTATAGTAGTAATGGTGTCAAAATGGCTATTCGGAACCACAAATATTGATTTCGAAAAGGCGGACGATTTCGTCCGCTTAAAGTAATGAATTAAAAATCGTAAAATTTCTTGATAAAACTTCATGCGACAAATATGATTCAATGTTTATAGTAGTAATGCTGTCAAAATGGCTATTCGGAACCACAAATATTGATTTCGATAAGGCGGACGATTTCGTCCGCTTAGAGAAATGAGTTAAAAATCGTAAAAGTTCTTTATAAAACTCCATGCAACCAATATGATTCAATGTTTATAGTAGTAATGGTGTCAAAATGACTATTCGGAACCACAAATACTGGTTTCGAAAAGGCGGACGATTTCGTCCGCTTAGAGTAATGAGTTAAAAATCGTAAAAGTTCTTGATAAAACTTCATGCGACCAATATGATTCAATGTTTATAGTAGTAATGGTGTCAAAATGGCTATTCGGAACCACAAATATTGATTTCGAAAAGGCGGACGTCCGCTTAGAGTAATGAGTTAAAAATCGTAAAAGTTCTTGATAAAACTCCATGCAACCAATATGATTCAATGTTTATAGTAGTAATGGTGTCAAAATGGGAGATAAAAAAAAATTTGGTCCCATAAATGTAGTCTTTTTTTTATTTAGTCCCACATACATTCGCCTTTTCAATTTAGCCCCAAATATGTCGAATTTGGTTTCGATTTAGTCCTTTTTGTACGAAAATTTCAATTTTCGTCGAAATATGTCCATAGATGCTGACTCAGCGCCACGTGTCAGCATCTCATTGGTCAATGACTTTTTTCTTTTCTTTTTTAAAAAGTCGTTGACCAATAGGATGCTGACACGTAGCGCTGAGTCAACATTCATGGGCATTTCGTACAAAAAGGACTAAATTGAAACCAAATTCGACATATTTGGGGCTAAATTGAAAAGGAGAATGTATGTGGGATTAAATCGAAAAAAGACTACATTTATGGGACTAAAAAGTTTTTTATCTCGTCAAAATGGCTATTCGGAACCACAAATATTGATTTCGAAAAGGCGGACGATTTCGTCTGCTTAGAAAATTTAGTTAAAAATCGTAAAAGTTATTGATAAAACTCAATGCAACCAATATGATTCAATGTTTATAGTAATAATGGTGTCAAAATGGCTATTCGGAACCACAAATATTGATTTCGAAAAGGCGGACAATTTCGTCCCCTTAGAGTAATGAATTAAAAATCGTAAAAGTTCTTGATAAAACTTCATGCGACAAATATGATTCAATGTTTATAGTAGTAATGCTGTCAAAATGGCTATTCGGAACCACAAATATTGATTTCGAAAAGGCGGACGATTTCGTCCCCTTAGAGTAATGAATTAAAAATCGTAAAAGTTCTTGATAAAACTTCATGCGACAAATATGATTCAATGTTTATAGTAGTAATGCTGTCAAAATGGCTATTCGGAACCACAAATATTGATTTCGATAAGGCGGACAATTTCGTCCGCTTAGAGAAATGAGTTAAAAATCGTAAAAGTTCTTGATAAAACTCCATGCAACCAATATGATTCAATGTTTATAGTAGTAATGGTGTCAAAATGACTATTCGGAACCACAAATATTGATTTCGAAAAGGCGGGCGATTTCGTCCGCTTAGAGAAATGAGTTAAAAATCTTAAAAGTTCTTGATAAAACTCCATGCAACCATTATGATTCAATGTTAATAGTAGTAATGGTGTCAAAATGGCTATTCGGAACCACAAATATTGATTTCGAAAAGGCGGACGATTTCATCGGCTTAGAGTGATGAGTTAACAATCGTAAAAGTTCTTGATAAAACTCCATGCAACCAATATGATTCAATGTTTATAGTAGTAATGGTGTCAAAATGGCTATTCGGAACCACAAATATTGATTTCGAAAAGGCGCACGATTTCGTCCGCTTAGAAAATTGAGTTAAAAATCGTAAAAGTTCTTGATAAAACTCAATGCAACCAATATGATTTAATGTTTATAGTAGTAATGGTGTCAAAATGGCTATTCGGAACCACAAATATTAATTTCGAAAAGGCGGACGATTTCGTCCGCTTAGAGTAATGAATTAAAAATCGTAAAAGTTCTTGATAAAACTTCATGCGACAAATATGATTCAATGTTTATAGTAGTAATGCTGTCAAAATGGCTATTCGGAACCACAAATATTGATTTCGATAAGGCGGACGATTTCGTCCGCTTAGAGAAATGAGTTAAAAATCGTAAAAGTTCTTGATAAAACTCCATGCAACCAATATGATTCAATGTTTATAGTAGTAATGGTGTCAAAATGGCTATTCGGAACCACAAATATTGGTTTCGAAAAGGCGGACGATTTCGTCCGCTTAGAGTAATGAGTTAAAAATCGTAAAAGTTCTTGATAAAACTTCATGCGACCAATATGATTCAATGTTTATAGTAGTAATGGTGTCAAAATGGCTATTCGGAACCACAAATATTGATTTCGAAAAGGCGGACGTCCGCTTAGAGTAATGAGTTAAAAATCGTAAAAGTTCTTCACCGCCCGGGGCTGCCGGAGCAGCCCCAGCGATCGCATGCGCGCGATCGCGAGCCCGCGGTGGGGCTCGGCTAGGGTTTCGGCCGCGGGTTCATCCCGCGGCGATGCTCGGGTCGAGCTCCGGACATCGTGGTACTCGTGTTCGTGGTTTCCGGCGACGGGATTTCGATCGGATTGTCGGTTTCCTCAAATTTTGGTAATCCGGGATATCGATTCCCAGCAATTGGTATCAGAGCGCTTGGTTTCGTGTTCATGTATATGTTCTATTATTGTTCTACCTTGCAGGGATTTCCGGCTATCATGGTTTAATTTTTCGTTAATTATTTTACCATGATTATTCGCTTATTAAACTCTCGGATATGTCGTGATTCGTTTTGTGTGGATGAATGTTTGTAATAGTAAAAATTCGGGGGTTGACCGAATTTAGGATTTATTATTACGTTTTATGTTTTCCGGAAAATGTATAGGGTCGATTTCATGTATAGAATCGATACCGAGATTGTAAATTTATTTCTTGTAATTTATTTACATTGGATCGATGCCGAGTTGACCGCCGGAGAACGCGTGTGACGAAGAAGACGAAGAGGACTAGGGCTCGGGATCGATCATGAGATCGATCCCATGGAGATCGATCGCGGGGGCTGTCCGCGATGCTCCTTGGCCACGCCGGCCACCGGTGGTGGTGGCGCGTGGGCTGGGGGTGGCGGCGGTGGTGCTCCCGGCCGGCGATCGGTGGTGGGGGGCGCGGGGTCCTCGTGATCTCGTGCTTCTCCTACCAAGATTCACTTTCCTAAATTAATTCGGTTTTCATATTTGAGTGTTCTTCCTTTTGGAAACTCTCATGGATTAGGAAAAGAATTAATTGGAATTAATTTTATTCCTTATTGAGTATTCTCTTTTATGGGAACTCTCATGGATTAGGAAAAGAATTAATTAGGAATTAATTTATTTTCTATTAGATTATTCCTATCTTGGAATTTTCATTAGATAGAAATTAATTAATGGAAAGTAGAAGAGTCCTAATTTATTTTTCTTTATTCTATTATAGAAGTCTTCTAGAATATTCAAGTTTTTACTTGGATAGGATTCTAGAGATTTAATAGAATTAGATAGGAAAATAAATAAAATATTAATAATATTTAATTTTATTTTTGATATATTCGATTGACTTAATTTTCGAATTAAGTAACTTTTGGATTAATTGAAAATAAATAGATTTAAATATTGGGATTAATATTCTCGTCACATGGAGCATTCAAGAACGAAGACTGAAGACTAGAAGATGCATATGAAGATGGAATAAAGCCATGATAGTCGGAAAAATAATTTTTCTAGCATTATTTTGACTATGTCATACTATGTGCTTTATTACCTTGTATGCATGCTATATGTGTTTATTTTATGCACTAGATAGCGTATCCCTTTATTGTAAAAAGCTAAGTGGGAGAGGGGATGGAAACATTCCCATGGTCTCCATTGCTGTTCTCTTGGTGACTCTTATGAACTTTCGAAGTTCGTATAGACGAGTCATTGGAGAAGAATTCTTGTAATTCCTTTTACGAGAAACATTGATCGAGTTTATCAAACAACAAAGCATGCAATGCATCCAATGCACGTATAATCCACATGTATTGATTCTAAATGAATATTATTAACAAGCATCGTTATACATCATCAAGTCCGTGTGTAACCCTGACTTTATCGATTAATATTATATTTGCTCCCAGTAATAAACAATATTATCGATTAATCATTTAACATCCATAGACGACCTTATGACTTTATCGATTGCACACGTATGATCGAATGACATAAACCAACACCAACTTGCACAATAACTAATTACAGTATTAATTAATTAAACCCCAATACTCTTCAACAATATATTTTAATGATCACCTTCTTTCGGGGTCTAATGGGTTTATAACATTCAATTTAGCCTAATTATGTTAATACGAAATATCGATCATATCGTCAATTTATGTAATGGTACACTAGCTGTAATAACAAAGCTGAGAACTTATTTTATTGAGACGAATGTTTTAGGAGACGAAAGAAAGATGACATTGTTTACATTTCGAGGTTGCCTCTTAGGACATGTACTTTTGGACTGAACCAAATTGAACTGAACTTAATATGTATGAACTGAATTGAAATAAATTTCAATTTCATTTTAATTTTAAAATATGGAAATATGAATAAAAAAAATTAAATGACTAAACTAAACTTAATGAATCTGAACTAACTGAACTTAACTTAACTTAATGAATTTGAACTGAACTGAGTTGAACTTAATAGGTCTGAACTGTGCTGAAACTTAGAATAAGTTCAAAAGAACAAATCTTTACTCCCTTTGATTCAAGATTGTAATTTCGCTTTCAACGTCGACAATTCCCTATTATGATATCGTATAAGATGAGTCAGGGAAAAATCTTTATCAAAAGTGGGTATATCTTTATTTACTTACGCACGAGCAGTTGTGTGTTACAGTTGTATGTTAATTCCTATATAATAATGATTGTGTTTTATGGTCTCCCTGTTAATATACAAAATATATTAATATTGAAATTCTATATAGTCTAATATATAATTATATATACAAACATATAAATTTAATAACATTAATTTTCTTTCTTTCCAAATTATATTTAAAATTAAGTTGATAAAAAAAATTGATATATATATATATTTTACTTTTTGTTATTTTTATAACATTGTAATTTTAGTTAAATAACACTAAGAACCTGTTCTTTTGGACTGAAAACGGCTGAACTGAACTGAACTGAACTTAAGCGATCTGAACTGAACTGAACTAGACCGAAATTAAGTCCAAAAGAACAGGTCCTAATAATTGCCATTTTTTGTAGGTTGGGGTGTAAATTATGTTGTTAAGAAATATCGATCACACAGTTAGATTATGCAACGACACTCGATTGATTGTAACAAAATTGGGAACCTACGTTATTGAAGCGAAGGTCTTAGGAGACGAAAACTGAAGATGAAATTGTTTACATTTCAAGGTTGTCACTTACGCCTTATGATTCAAAATCTCTCTTTCGCTTTCAACGTCGTAAATTCTCAATTATGATGTCGTATGCTATGACAATTAACAAAAGTCAGGGACAATCTTTGTCAAATGATTGAGAAAGTCTGTGTTCACACACGGACAAACAATTTGATATTTCAAGGGTCACTAATCGAGCATGATTGAAATACTTAATTTGTGATGAAAATGGTAACCTCACGAATAAGGCTACAAATGTCGTTTAGAAGAAAGTGTTCAGAAATTTGAATTGATCTTGAAAATTTTCTATTTTTTTTATCTATTATATTATTTTTTCTAATTGTTATTATCATTTTATCAAATATATCCAATATATGTATTTAAAATTTTATTTAAATTTATTTATAAATATTTTTATATTAAAATAGTAACCGAAGAAACTTCAATTTCTAATCTCAGTGCATCGCACGGGCTAAAGATATTAATACCTTTAAAACAATAAAATATATATTTCTAAAATATGATCACTTTTACCAAACAAAAGTTATTTTCTCACTAAAAAAATAACACAAAATTATTTGACTTTAATTAATAACAATATAATAATATTATTTCTTAACTATTATATAAAGTATAAATTGTACTAACATAAATCAAAACTCTAGTTTTCCTAAAAATTTCTAATATAATTAATTAAGAAATTGATATAACCCTAGAAAAAGTTCTCCAGTAGTATAAAAGGTGGGCACAGAAATATATTTCGTCTACAGCCGCTACAATTGAAACCCTCATCCTCATATAAGATATGGCTTTCTCTGGCAACAGATCTGAATTTGCTGAATTTGTGGTATAATTTAATTTTATCATCATGTACGTATCTCTACTAATACTAATCTATGTATATGTATTCTTGTTTCCTGAATCGTTTGTTTGGGGTTTTCTTCTCCCAACAGCTTAGGGCAAATTTATCGGCTACGGCAACAAACGTCATACCAGGTGTTTCATCGGCTTTGAGAGCGAACTACATACCCGGTGGTTCTTCGTCGCCGGCTGTGCGATCATCAAACGGCGGTTCTTCTTCTTCTGACAAAACCTATGTTGCTATCTTCTATACCTTGGATCACCTGCTTATTCGTCTATGGGTCGACAGCTTGATACCCCTTGAGAAAGACGACAACTGTAAGCCTCTTCCTGACTTAAAGAATCATTACAGGCTTATGCCTTATCGCGATACGTCTGCCCTGATCAGGGATTTCAGTGACCTATTGCCACCTGGATCATCTATACATGATTCAATGTGTACGTTTGCTGTATGCACTACTTCCATTGTTGGTGGTCTGGGACCGTATATCTTCGTGTTTCGACATTCCAATGAGGTGTATCGATACAATCTTCATGAACCAGATACGAGCTGCTTCCACAAATGCGCTGACATGCCAGCTGCAATACATTTCATAAAAAATGCTCTATCGGTGCAAATCGGTGACTTTTTCTATGTGCTCAGCTTCGCAGGTGGTAATCAACCTACCCTTCAAAAATACGACATCAAGAATGACATCTGGACTCTTGTCAAAGATGATATCATCACCAAGTGCAATTATAAGGACCGGTACAACATTTCCTTGGGCATCGTGCCTCACGTAGTCATCAATCGCAAGCTACATATTTCCTTCGGCTACAATGCCTTTGCTTTTGACACCGAAACTGACACATGGGAGTACAGCAACTTATTTGAAAATTTTTGGTTACGGCAAAACTCACCGCCCGTACGTATCTGGGGTTTGAATCAACCGGGCCCGGAGGTTTGTGATCAAACCTTTCGATTCTTTGGAAGAGGGGTGGTCTGGGATGATGATATTTTGCTTGGTATTCGTTATTCATCAGAGTATCAGTTGGTTGCCTTTCAATTGCTCGATAACAAAGTTGCGAATAATCAGTTTTTCACTTTCACAGACATGGAGTTAGATTATGTGCAGTTACTTCATCTTGGGCAAGGTTACTTTGGTCTCTTGCACGTTACTAGTTGCTACCCCGGCTATATGTTGGAGCTGGTGACAATTGTTGTTTCAAAATCCCCACAACCACGAGCTGACCACTTCCTCGAATGTCAAATTGTGAGCAAAGACCGTGTTGCTCTAAATTTCCCTTATAACGTTGGTTCTTCTTCTAACACCTTTTGTGTGTGATCGGATTACTTCAGTTTTTTTCCCCGCAGTCAATGTTTGCGAATTTTAAGATTGTAGGGCATAATAATTTATCTTGTACTGTATAATTTATCATCTTGTACTTTAGTGTTATTCTTGTTAAACAATGTTTGTTTGGTGACTGATCCAGTTTATTATTGTACTACATTCTTCTTTTTCAAAGTTTGATGTTTCCTCGTAGTTTAATGGTTTTCGGTCTCATACATTGACCGTCAATTACTTATTGTCATTACTATTACAATATTACAATGCTGTAATAATATAGTGTACGGTGGTACCGCTTACTCCAAAGTTTGGCATGCAAGTTATTTTGTTACCAAGTATCCATGACATGCCTTGCTACAAAGAGTTCATACGGTTTATCCAAGAATAGCATAGCCCAAAAACTTGCTCAACAACATTGGCTTGAAGCTGCAAGTAATTGTGCTTTTCTTTCTTTCCTTCATTTGCGTTCGTATTTGATACTGAAGTTGCTGATTTGTTGCTCGTTTTTCAATGATACTGAAGTTGCTGATTTGATGCTCGTATTTCGATGATGAGACGATTGATCCTCTACACTGTTATGGGCACAATCTACATTTTTTTTTACGTGAAATGATAGAATTCTCAAAGCAACTTATCTTTTTTCTACTGGTAATTCAAAATTCCCAAATTTTATGTAACTTTATTTTTTAGAACTGCAGTCTTAATGTAAGTTAGCCATATGAGAAGGAAAGGACGCTAATCTACGAGTGCTCACGCTGTAAGCTTCACCTACAAATTACAATGCATCAAGTATCTTGGTCTGGTTTGTCATTTTATCCCCCTCAGCTTTGATTGTTAAATGATTTCTTACGTTTATTTGTGTACCAGATAGAAAGAGAGGCTTATCAAGTCGAAGTTATTGATGGGAAGCTTGTTTACTAGCAAACAGGACAGCGTAAGACACCCTTATTTTGCTTGTGTTGAATGATATTGCTTTCTAAAGAACCCTGCACTAAAACCTGCTTTAAAAAAATAAAATTATAAGGTATTTTGAACATTTATGAGTATTAGTATTGTGTAGAGTTCCGACATATGTTGAACGGCTGTAAATAACAATTAAATTTGACATTCTATTGACCAATAGAAATGCTCAATTTATCCATCCCTAATCTTCTATCATATTTTTTTTAATTTATAAATAAAATTAGTAATTGAAATTTTAATTCCGATCAACTATTCCAATCTTACATTCAATTCAAATGTTCAATTCAAATGTTCCGCTTCTTCATCTTCTCTTCTCATTTTCTAACATCTTATTCACATTCCATCTTCCTTTTATTTTCTTCCATACAAAAACTATTCTTCTTCTCCAATACATTCTTCTTCCGGAACCGAATCATGCTCATTTTTTTTTCAATCGATTTAATCTCATTCTCATTTACTCTTATTTTCAGGAAACCCTATTCAATCGGTCCCGTCCTTTTCTTCATCTTATATCATCTTTTGCCAGACGATCGCCCTGTGGTGGAAGAACGGCCAGAAGTACTACATCGTCGACCCCAAAATCCCTAATACCCCAAATCTCCGATTGGGTCCTCGACGAAAGCTGCTCCCTTGGCGAATCCCTTTCCGAGAAACAGATTGTCCAATTGGGCATGAGCATTCGAGTGCTGAAACAGATCGTCTAATTGGCCGATTCCTTGCTTTCTTTTATTTTTTGCAGATTCCATTCTCATCGGTCATCTTCTCCGAAATTAAGGTATATTCATTCACCCTTTTTAAATTTAATTGTTTGGTTAATGTATTTCGATTTTTGAATGTTTTAAATCTTAATTGTGTGATTAATCCAAAATCCCCTTTTGCACGGTCGAATCCATCGTTCGTACTCCGAATCATCCATGGAAGGCTTGATGAAACTGATTAAGAGCTTCATCTTCCTTTGACTGCGATGATTGTTCACTGTGAATACTGTATGAAATTATGTACAGGAAGAGATGATGAAGTCAAAGTTCGAAGCAACGTCCAAAATAAAGGAGCTAATGGAGGTATAGTTAATTCCCATTTTACTTCCACAGTTCATGATGCCAGTATTTTGTAATCACAACTGATGTTGGATTTTGTATAATCTTTACCCTTCTAAGATCAAGTAATAGCCAACCAAACACTAATGTATCATGCAAGTATTAATTTATGTAATATTTTATCCTTTCAATGAAGTAGTAACAAAATGGTCAGAATTATTAGTTTTAAACTTCCTATTTAGTATGTATATTAGTCATGTTTGTGTTAAGGATTTTAGTCTATTTGAGTATTTGGCATCATGTGGGTCTCTTGGGATTAGCTCACATTTGGGTTAATTAAGTTAATCAGTTCACATGAATAAAAGTGATTCAGTGAAGTACTTATGTCATCTATACTACCTGCTAATTGCATATGCACTACAAAAGAGTTCAAGATAACTGCATATAGTATGGATGACCTGCTGTGTACTGTATGTTCTCCACGAATTTGCTTCCTAGATATTTCAATCACGTCAATTTCTCCAGCTTCGTTCGCCAGCTCAATACTTATGTAAGTTTTTTTCGATCGGTTTATTTCATTCCTTTTTTCTGTATTTTTTCAAGTGATTGATTAGGGGTTTTTTCTTAGTTTGATTTTGTGGGCTATTCGATTTGGGTATTTGATTATGTTTGGGATATTTCGATTTCTTTATTTTTCAGACTTCTGTAGTTAAGTCTGCAATGGATGGTATGCTCACATTTTTTTACTCTTACTCTGTCTCCTTAAGCCTTAAACTGCTAAGATCACATTGTGCGGCTATTCTGTGTGATCAGCAAGCACTGCATGTTAGTCGCTGTGCATTCATTTATCATGACTCCATGATGATCATGAATTGACTGACTTAGTGCAATCATTATGTTTTGTATATATAGTATCATCCAAGATGTAAGTTGGCTTAAAGCTTTATGAAGTCTCAGGACATTTGAATATATGAGCTGAATTCTATAATGATCTTATGGTATGTAATGGTTTTCTACATCTTTAATCAGGGAGATCAAAGTTCTCCAGGGATCACACCGTTGGCTATAAAGGACGTCTTTAGTATCATCCAAGATGTAAGTTGGTTTAAAGCTATATGAAGTCTCAGGACATTTGAATATAGAGCTGAATTCTATAATGCGTTATTCAAACCTACACGTGTTTCTTTTTTAGGATTTTTTTAATTGTATTTCTGCATTTATGTATTTAAAACCAGCGCCCCGTAATCAGTGTTTATATGGTTGATGCTAATATTTTCTTTCAGACTCCAGGCCGTGAATTCCTTCTTCGAGTGTCATATCTTGAAATCTACAACGAGGTTAGTAGTAAATATCTAAAGTTTGTTAAAAGCATTGTGAGTTATTTTTATGATTTCATGACATGTTAGTTTATTATTTTTGTTGAAATATCATTTCTTTAACATTACAGTTTTAAAAGTTTCTTTTTTTCCTCACTAAACACTAATTCATGTATGATTATTGATTTTATTTTCTTCTAATTACTATTTTTTTTTCCTCTTCATGTATTTTGTAAAGTGTTTCCTATTTTTTTGTTTGGCAGGTGTCATTGTAAGTTTATTACCATCTTCTTGCGGGTACTTAAAAATGCAAATGTGAAGACTAATTCACTTAAAAGTTTCTTTTTTTCCTCACTAAACACTAATTCATGTATGATTATTGATTTTATTTTCTTCTAATTACTATTTTTTTTTTCCTCTTCATGTATTTTGTAAAGTGTTTCCTATTTTTTTGTTTGGCAGGTGTCATTGTAAGTTTATTACCATCTTCTTGCGGGTACTTAAAAATGCAAATGTGAAGATTATGTAACTATGCCATATATGTACTTTGTATCAATTATTGTTGTAATTGTTTTATCATCTATTGTTTTAGTTTGTGCAACTAATTTATTTTGGTATTCCAGTTTTGAAGCTTGCCCGTGTATTTGATTTTTTTTATCATCTTACTGCTTTAGATTGTGCAATGCTTTGTCATGATAATGGAGTCTTGGTGTGTATTGATGAGAGGTTTGCGACTCCTCTTAACCAGAAGGTGCTGTCTCTTACTGCTGATATTGTTCGCAACTTACATCATAGTATGGGCGGGAGTTTATCGTCTTGGCCATGTATTATTGTCTCACCGCATAGAATATCTTGCTAAGATTATGTGGTTAATAATTTTCTTTATGTATTTAAACATGATGTAATTAGATTTGGAAAATGGGCAGCCTGGACTCAGTGCACTTCCCAGTGATTTTATGAAGCACTTAATAATACAAAGGATGACCGAGATTATAGAGGGCGACACATCAGGTATGTATGAATTCTCATTTCTGATGTCTTATTTTTATTCTTAGCATATATGGTTTAGAGCTATATCTTTTATTCAATTTTTTATAAGATGGTAAAAAATGTGTTTTATTTTAGAGATAAATCTTTAGGAAAGTGAAAGTGAATAAAAAAGGTGATGACCCATATAGCTCGCTCCGATCCGATCAGATTGAAATTAGTCACTTGATCCGATCTTCATATACCCCTGACCTACCGGGGAGGACTCTGTTTCTTATAACCTCGTTATGTTAGTTTAGCCTTGGATGTATTGTTGATTATTTTCAACTAAAAACATGTTTTTTAAATAATTTGAGGCTTAATTAATTCCACATTATTTGAGTGTCTCCTTCCCTTATTTCTTGGGTTGATTATAATTGATACTTCAAATATGTTGTCTAAGACTCTAATGTCAACAATATGAATATGGATTATTTCTTGGGTTGCTTTTAATTTAATGTTGTGTTCACTTAAGTATTTATGCTTAACTATATAACAATTCAATTCTTTTATAAATATTCACAACGATGTATGATTCAAATGAACGATTAAAACGTTCAAAATTATTATTGAAAAAACATCAATTAATTTTTTTTAGTTTTTGCATTAGTGTTAATAAAAATAAATTAATAAAATATCAATTAATTTTTTTTTAGTTTTTGCATTAGTGATAATAAAAATAAATTAATAAAATAAATTATGTGGGTATGTTGATGTCTAATAAAAAGCGTAGAAATTTATAATTAAAAATCACTTAAATGCATTTTTTTAAAATCATTATAAATACAAATTAATTAATAACACAGTGTTACTGAAAATTGAAACAAGTCATAATTATAAGTCGAGGGTTGTTAGCTCAGTTGGTTGAGCACTTGAATTGGGGACTTGAGGTCCTTGGTTCGAACCCCAAGACACTGCAATTGACATAGACAAAAAAAAAAAGTCATAATTATAATTATGATTGAAAAACATTTCATTTTTTCTAAATATATTGATAAATGAATAGTAGTGAAAATGAATATTATCTATAATCAAATATTATTAAGTATATTGATAATCAATTAGTTTTCGTTTTTTAATTAATTGATTGACTAAATATTTAGATTAATTTATAGATACCCATTAGTTGACTTTTTAATATGTATTTTCGAAAATGTAAATTATATTTTAGATTTTTTAAACATTCGGATATAAACAATTGTTCATCTTCACCTACTTTATTTATTTTTTGTGTGGTTTATTTATTTTCTATATTAAAGCTAATTTATTTATAAAATTATAATACTAAATCTTATAGATTTTATGTTGAATCACATTCTTTTATTAAAAAAAGAAAAAATATTAACAACAAAATATCTAATTTTATTATTTATAATTTTAAATGGAATACAAATTGAAATAGTAATTATTATATTTATATAGATTTATTATTTATATTTCTTATTGCCTATATTAATTAATGTTTAAATATCGTTCTTGTCATTCTCTCTCCATATTACATAAATAGTTTGCATGAATTCTTTGGTAAGTTATTACTCCAAATAAATTTTGAATGAGTTTTGAATACCTATTTCAAATATTAAATAATTTTTTTTATATTCAATAATAAGACATTTAATAATTGTACGCAACAACACTAATATAATATGGAAATTAAAAGGAACTTTAATAACTTATCATTACCATGAATATTTTATATATTTAATTAATTTTATTATTATTTTAGTTAGAATTCAATATAGTTGAAACACAAACAAAATAATTATTTAAATTATAACTAACGAATAATACTATTATATAAGAATAAAAATATTTTTTTATATATTTCATAACAATTTGTGAATATATATACCAATTTTTTTAAAAGTAATCTTTAGTCTCTCACCTACACATTCTTTTTATAATAAAAATATATTTTAATAGTGTATTCATATAATTTAATAACTGATTTAAGCTTCACATTACACAATCTCGACTTTAATTATATATCTTTTTGATAAGCTGCTTTAAGCTTTCACATTATATTTTTTATTGGATAATATGTCGAGTGATTATTTGTGGACCAAGGTCGTGCTCCTTTCATTTTAATAAATATTGAGTCGTATTAAAATGTAAGTCGAGTTTCGAAGCATAGTTTGCACGAGAATAAACCTAAAAACTATATATTTATTAATAATATGATTCAAGTTTATAAGTTTTATGTGTTAATAATTTTTTTTATTAATTATAAATAAATTGAAATTAAATAAAAGATTTTACTTTTATTTGTGTTTTATTACAACAATTTTATTTTATTAAATATACAACTACTAAATATTATATAATTCGTTGTTTACATACACTTTAGATTTTTTTTCATTACAATTATTAACACAAATAACTCAATAACAAAATTGAAAAAGTGAGATAATTGAAATAAAAATAATTATTTCAACCATTTAATTTTATTAATTATACAATCATTCATTTTTTTATTATTCACAAGCCCGACTTATATAATTTAAGTGACCAATGAAAGCGGCTGAAATTACTCCACTATGTTAAAACACTTCATAATTTTTTTTATTTTCTATATCAAATTATAAATATAATTTTTTATTTTTTTTTAAATATGATTTTGTAAATCTTTCCCACATAAATATCAATAATTTTAAGGATTGCACTCATTTTCCTTTGTGTTGAAATGTACATGAAAAATCATTTATGGAGGCAAAATAGACAAAATGCACTGCAGGAACAAAATGGTAATTTTGCTCATAATTCAAATTTCGCGTCTAATGAAACGACGTCGTTTCTTGATGAACCGGCTGCGGGTGCAGCGGTCTAGGGCGCGCGATTTCTCACTAGATTCTTAACCAAATCACATGGTTCTTGTGGCTACGTGATCCTTGCCAGCTCATCTACAAGACGCACATGGAATTGAGTGGATTGATCGCACGGTCGCGATTTGCGAGTCTGTTACAGACGTGCGGTTTAGATGACCATTTTGATTTTGTGCATTTCTGATTTAACATATAATCACTCCTGTCTGTGATCGATAAGCAAGTAGTGAGATAGAGTGAACATTGTTGTACTCTCATTTTGTTTCGTATAATCCCAGAACCACCCTCCCCTCCACCGTGCACGTAGATCGTCTTCCCGACGACCGAAGCACGTAAAATCCTTGTGTTTGTTTCGATTTTGCAGCGTGAGTGTGTTCTATATACTTGATTCGAACTTCGTGAATTGAGAGAATTGAGTGTTTAACTCGCGGTCGAGTTTTGAGGTTTTTAAGTTCGATTGTTCAATTTGAGTTTGAGTTTGTTTTCTCGCCGGAGCTCGCGGTTGTTTCCGGCTTGATTCTCAACAAGTGGCGTCGTCTGTGGGAAGGTGATTCATCGAGCATGAAGACCGGATCTGCAAAGTTCGAGGTGGAGAAATTCACAGGGAAGAATGATTTCAGTTTATGGAGAATTAAGGTGCGAGCTGTTCTGGTTCAACAAGGGTTGATTGCAGCTCTTACTCCACCTGATTCTGAAGCTGAGAAGAAAGGGAAAACAAAAGTGAAGGATAAGGATGGATCTGTTTCTGGTGCAGTTGATGAAGATGATTTGGAGGAGATATCCATGAAGGCTCACAGTGTCATTGTTGGAAATCGACTACCCGGGATACATCCGTTCGAACCCTCGAACATCCGGACGTACCCAATCGACTTCTGGAAGTCACCCTCGGACAGTCATGGCCGCCCGCCCAAGAGATCGCGCATCCGCCGCAGCCGAAGCCACGGCTCGCGATCTGCCCGGAGCAGGCGACCGCCTGCCCACCAGGCGAGCGCTCGCGCAGCAAGGCAAGCGAGCGCTTGCTGCCCAGGCGAGCGCCCGCGACCTGTCGCGAGCGGGCGCTTGCTCCCCTGGCGGTCGCCTGCCAGCTGCGAACAGCGGCGCGATCCGCCCGTTCCGGCTGTTCCGACGGGATTTTCTCGATTCGACTGCCACGCCGGAGGTCAGAAACCTCCCAGCAGTCCGAGAATATCACATTCAAGCCATGGAACCCGATCTACGTTCAAAGTATGATCAACGAGATAAATCGAGATCGAATAATTGCGGAAAAAGGAATTCGATCTCATACCTTTTCGGTCGATTGTTGAGACCTTAGATGCTTCTAACGTATGTCTCAGGCCCCGTCTCCAACCGTTGTGTGGGCAACGATCCGCTGGAGTTCTCCCGTCTATACTCTCTCTATCTCAACCAGCGTAATGAATTATTCTCTAAGAATAATTATTATTGCGTTAACTAATTAATTTTAACAGAGAAAAAGTATTTGCGCTAACGCAATTATTTTCTCTGCTGAAATGAATTGTTGCGGCGAATGTTAGGTTTAGAGAGGGTAAGGGAGGGGGTTTAAATAGAGTTACGTTAGGGACCTTAGGTAAATTAATTCAAGGCTAAAATGCAATATTAATTAACTCGGAGTCCTTAAAAAGAAAACCTTAATTAATTACATTTTTAATTATTATTAATTCCACTAAATAATAATAATTGAATTCCCGAAATTAATTTAATATTATTTCAACAATAATAATTCCGCCGAAATTACATATACGACTTTCCCCGTGTTTAAGATATCGAACGTCCACGAATTTATTTAATTACTAATAATTAAATTAATTCGTTTCTTATTATCCGAGACTAGTACCACTCATCCTTATTATCATGTGGAACAAATCCACCTTCAGGGTTTACATGATAAACTGTATGAGCTCATCTCGGGGACGTAATCAACCCGATAAACGGGACACGGTTTCCTGTCTATAATCTACAGCATGCCGTACGTACAATTACGATTCCCAATTTACCGAGAATCTCGACTAATCAATTAGTCTCACTCATTGGCAAGTTAAAGAACCGAGAATTGGACACACGCACATATAATTATATAGGGATTAGGAATTCGTATATCCGTAATATCTGAGGTCTAGTTCGATTACTGCGATTAGTATAAATCGAACGCCCTCCCGTAGTCCTGCTCAATACACCAAGTGTACGAGTGTAAGATGATAGTCAAGACCGACTATCTACCAGTCACACAACGACGTACCGATGGATTGTCCTTGTCCATCTAAGTCGTGAGCTACTGTTCGATAGTATACGAGTAACCGACAGTATGATCTTCCGCGCGTCTCCTCACGCCATACTGTCTACAACGTATATATCTAGGACTATTGCATAAAGTACATAAAAGACAAAATGCCGACAGTTTGATTAATAGATGATAAAACACAGATAAGGAGTTCCATATTGTCACTAAACTAGACATTTAGAATATAACTCCATCAGTCATCATACTCAGACTTGGTGATAAGGTTTTGAGAGAGGTATGTAATGAAACCACTGCTTATGGCCTATGGAAGAAGTTAGAATCTTTGTATATAACCAAATCACTTGCAAATAGACTGTATATGAAGCAGAAACTGTATTCCTTTAAAATGTCAAGTGATAGGTCAGTGGTTGATCAAATGGATGAGTTCATTAAAATTCTAGATGATTTGGAGAGAGTTGATGATGAGGATCAAACTCTATTGCTATTGAGCTCTTTGCCTTCACAGTTTGATCAGTTTAGAGATGCTATGATTTATGGTAGAGAGCATGCCCTTACTCTTGATGAAGTTTAGATTGCATTGAGAACTAAGGAACTGCATAAGAAGGAGTCATCATCTAAGAAGGATCATCCAAGTGCCCCTGAGGGATTGGTCACCACTGGGAAGAAAACCTTTAAGAAAAAGCAACCACATAACAAGCCAAATGCAAGTGGAGGTGGAGCTTCTACTTCTAGTTAAAGTAGGAAGTGTTATCACTGCAAGAAGGCTATCCACCTCAAGAAGAACTGCTATGCTTGGAAAAAGCTACAAGAAAATCAACCTGCTCAACAACAAGCTGATGTCACAGTTGGTAATGATAACTGTGAGGATGCTTATGCTGGGATTCGATGTCCCGGGCTATCAAAATTGCGGAACCGATAACCCGATCAAAACCCTCGATCACCGAAGACTGAATCCCGACTCATCCGCAGGAGTCCGACCTTTGGAGACTACGCGCCCGAAGACACGCAGCCCGCCCCCAGCCGATTTTCTCCCGCGAGTCGGATCCACGAACGCGAACCACCTCACGAGCCGGGGCCCGACCGAATGCCCAGCGAGGTCCGAAGACCGCGTGCACCCAGCCGAGCCCCCGCGAGGGGCTCGCGATCGTCCTCGACGATCGCTGGGGATCGCTCGTAGCGATCCCCGGGGCTGCTCGTAGCAGCCCGCAGCGAGTCGCGATGACTCGCTGCTCGCACGGGGTCAGCCCCGTGCGCATCCGCTACGGGAATCCCCGTAGCGCGCACGAGGCGGCTGCGGGTTATCCCCGCAGCGACCCGCGATCGAGCTCACGGGCTCGATCGCCCCTCGGCTCCAGCCGAGGGCTTCGCGTCACGCGCCTCCGACGAGGGGGCTGGGGTCCGCCACGGCACCAGCCCGTGGCACCCCGGGGATCGACCGAAGTCGATCCCATGCCCCGGGGTCCAGCCGGGGCTCGTCCCCTTGTCGCGCGTCGCGGCGGTCCGAACCCTAGGGTTCGGCCGCCCCTTCGATCCTCGCCGGGGATCTCGAATCCCCGTCCCCGAGGTTCGTCGTTTTCCCGGATCGCACGTTCATGTATATATCACAATAATTCAACGCACATAATCAAAGAAGGGGGTTTCTCGATTATTACCTTGATTCGTTGTACGGAGAAACGAATCGTTGATGACCTCGTGATCTTCCCGCGTATTCCTTGCACTTCCGTTCGAACGTCGGGTGGGCGACGAGCTATCGAACTCTTATGGATCTTCCTCACTCTCAAGACTTTTAGAATTCCGTAGGTTAATTAATTCTCTCTTAATAGTTATGAAAAGTGAAGACCATGTAGTGCTTATATAGGCTACGTAGGGGATCATAAGGAGAATAAATATTGGGCTTCAATATTGAAAATTAAATTGGGTCCAACCCAAATCTATTAATTCTTATCAATATTAATTTTATTTATTTTCCACTATATAAATAAAATTGCACTCCCAATATTATTCCATATTATATCAAATAATATTTCTCCATCTTAGTATTATTTATTCCGTGTATTTAAGATTTAAATATCCATGAATAAATTTATTTATTGCTCAATAAATAATATTCATATCTTGTATCCGAGACTAGTACCGTTCAACCTTTATTATTGTGCGGAACGAATCCACTCATGAGGTTTACACAATAATTCTTTATGAACTCATCTCGGGGATATTATCAACCCTTCCGGGATACACTTTCCCGTCAAGTATTCACGGCATGTCATATATAAAATATAGCGACCCAACTTTACCGGTAATTAACCCAATAATTAAATCGGTTAATTCCTTTGGAAAATCAAAGCCTCTAGAATTAAATATACACACCCGCAATAATATCGGGGATTAAGAATAAAATACTCCGAGATTTAAATTGATTATCCAAGGCAATCCTAATCAATAAATCTCAAGCTGATCCGCCCAATACACCAAGTGTACAAGTGTGATAAAATAATTAAGATAAATTATTTTCTCTCTCACACAACGACTATACCGATGGATTGGTCCGTGTCCATCTAGGTCGTGAGCAACTGTTCGATTAAATACGAGTAACCGATAGTATGATCTTCTGTGCGCCCATGCAGCACCATACTAACTACAACGTATAAAATCTAGGACTATATTTTGCATAATTAATAATTAAATGCAAATAATTGTTTATTAATTAAATAGGTTAAATGCTATGACCGGGAGTTTACCGGTACTTAAATCTAGACATTAAGTACACAACTCCAACAATCTCCCACTTGTACTAAGGTCTAGTCATTTCCTCCAAACTCCCGACTCCCATACTCATCACGTGCTTAAGTTATACTTCCCAGAAGTATTATGTGAATGAGCAATCTAGGTTGCCGCTCTGAAGTTATCTTGGTGACTACTGCATCGTCCCTCTGACGATGACTCGTATCAGGTGGTACTGGCTCTATGTGTTATCATCACTTTTCGAACTTATGACTTCTTCCAGTTCTCCACGCACCGCTATGTACATAGCCTTTGGTGAACCAAGAATCATATCCAAGTTCAGTGGTTATTCCGGAACCTAACCAAAACTTCCGCTGCCTCTGAGGCTGCTATTCGGTTTATGATAGAGTCCGAGAAGCATAACGCTCATCACTCTTTCATCCTTAGGTTCCACCTCTTCTAAAAGTGAACACATAGCCTGATATCGACTTACACTGGTCTTTCTCCGATATTTGATCTGAGAAACTGTAATCTAAGAGGATTTCGTTTTGCCGGTAATCCAGTACTTCCAAGTACTTTTACAGCATTCGAATATCTCTTATCCAGATTACTTTGATATCCTCCCACTACGCTAACCGCATAGTTGATATCAGGTTCTTGTTTTTCAACATGGCATCTACAAAGCTCTCCACACTCAAAGTGCAGGTTACTGCTTTGTCCATATCCATCTCCTTTATGTGTTCGAAACACATACCTTTAGATAGATGTATTCTGTTCTAGGAAGGCAATAACCTTTCTCAGAATTGTGCATGTTTAAAACAAACCATAATCGCATAAGATATCTTAAGAGAAGTGCAAATGTTCTTATCCAGAGATCGAAAGATTTCTAAGAACATGATCCAACTTCATCTTAATCTTATATCTCGATTAATTTAGACAACCTCCTTTTTTATGTCTGACAACACTTTTACATTGTTGCCAATGATGAAGTGTTATCTACACAAAATTCCGAGAAACACCACCTTTGTTTCCATTACGTCTCTAACACACCTTTCTCGCAAATCTATGCAGACCTAGGGATCGACTTCATGTATACTGGATCCAGAGTTCAAAACTCCTCCAGCCTTATGAACATCTCTGGTTGCTTAACAACCTCCCACTGCAATCGCGTTCCGGTGTATAACAGTAATAACATTAGGTGCAGTTAGTGGTGTACTACTACTCGGTCAGGCTGGTTCTCAGTCTTTCCCTTTCCTCAGTCTTAAAGTACTTTGTCAATTAGGGCATTGTAGTTCATCTAATAGTCTTCCTTTAAGAACCGGGTGAGGATACCCATCTGGTTCGTAGTACTATTGAACTTACAATTACTTGTTCTTCTAGGATATTCTACAACCACATAGAATGTGCCGTATCTAGAATTATCCATAGAACATAGGTAGTTCCGAACAAACTTGTACTTTTACTATTAGAATCTCATCTCTTATTTCTGACACACCATGTCCACACATCAGTGTATGGTGTTGTCGTTTGAGACTTAATCTCAATCTTTGATCTATGCTATGTGTTATTTAGATAGGTGATAGCCTCCGCGAACAAGTCGCAGGCTTCCAATGGACATACTTTGAAGGATCCCCATAATGGCTTTGTGTTGAAAACACTCCGCCTTTATGGCGCATCAAGCATTCTAATCCATCTTCGAGTATTCTTGAAAGAACGACTCGTGCCTTTCTAATCACACATACCGCATTAATCACAAATCATTTTCTATACTTGTCCGAATTCCATCCTTTATCCAGAAAGGTTAACTTAGTTGTATCATCTATCAAGACCGATTCTTAGGTCGGGAGGTCCATTCCTCCAACTATAATTGATCAAAACAATTTCGACCTTTTGAATCCCTTTTGAATAGATACTACTAAGTTCAAGAATTCACAAGTATAATGATTAACAAGAGAAATACATCTAATAAGTAAAACAAGTTATACATAACGACTTGTTGCATCGTGGTAGACTAAGAATTCATCATTCACATATTGCTATCTAATGTACCATAATAGATATCACCATTATTTCTTATCCAAACCATCAAATGATTAAAGAAATAAAATATCCATTAAGAAAACCAGAACGAAGTTCTTTTTCAAAATAAAGGGGTACATAAGCAATAACTGAAATGAAAACTTAAAACAGATAAATGTCTTCCACTGCAACCGCTGCTACCCCAACAGCTTCGCCCATGTAGACTCGAATTCTTCTTCTCTAAGTCGCCGGGTTTTCTGGAACCCCTGCATTTAAAGAAATGCACATACCGTCAGTGGTTCCATATCTACACACCAGAATTCTGGTAGATAATACCGCTGACTATGTTTTTACGAATAAAGAAAAATTCGTACCTCTGAGAGGACATTCAGACTTCCAGTGTCCAGACTTCTTGCATCGGAAGCACAAGCCCTTTGGCTTACTAGCCCCCACTCGTGGTCCATTCCTCTTGGCACCACTGGGTTTTATGGCTTGCTTCCTTTTCTTGCCCCTACCTCCAATAGCTTTCAAGCTTTTGGATTTGGTAGCCACAAGCGCTTGAGACTTGCCCTTCTTGTAGATCCCCTCTGCCGCCTTCAGTTCAGTCAGGAGTTGCGCAAGAGTATAAGATAGTTTACCCATATTATAGCTCATACGAAACTGCTCAAAACTAGGGGTCAGAGACTGGAGTATGATGTCGACTTGTGTTTCACCATCAATCATAGCTCCTAGGACCTCCAATTCATTCAACAGACTCATCATCTTGAGAACGTGCTCCTCGACAGGCGTTCCTTCAGACTGAGTAGTTGACATGAGGACTCTCATGGCTTCTTGCCTCCCCGCACGGTCATGATGCCCAAACATCTCCTTGAGGTTAAATAACATATCCTCGGCAGTGTTCATCGGCTCATGTTGGGTTTGGAGTACATTTGACATGGAAGCCAAAATATAGCACCTAGCCATTTCATCAGCCTTTTTCCACTTCCGATATGCTTCTTTTTCCTCATCAGTTGAGGCGGCCGTGGGTTCAGCAGGGCATTGCTCATAGAGTACAAACTTGTACTCTTCAGCAGTCAGGACAATGTCCAAATTTCTCTTCCAATCAATATAATTGGGGCCAGTGAGTTTATGTTCCTTGAGTATCACAGAAAGTGGATTCATAGCTATTCTCTAAACCTATAAGCACATGTAAACAAACAATCAATTTAATGTCCGATATTATCTCCCTCAAATAATATCATTAAATTACTAATTGCGTCTAAAATCCCATCAGGTAAGGCAAGCCACGTGGTGTGGACGTTTACCCACCCAAATGATTTAGCAATTAGTTTTTCTTCGGTCATACATCAATCATAGCGTAACTTCGTGGGGAAGAATACTATGACGCGTATCTAAGTGTAAACCATCACTCAGTACTAAAGTATATCGCTTGGAATTGCTACGTCACCGCAAGCCACGTGGTGTGGACGTTTACGACAATTTCACAACTCTTCACAATCACTTATAACTGTCTACATCAATTAATCCAAAATCCGTCGGTATAGCAAGCCACGTGGTGTGGACGTTTACTACACCAAGAGATCTTTATAATTGACTCCCACTTATAAGATCCATTCGATCTCGTAAATCAAGACTCGGAGAATCATAAGTGAAACTCGAAGTTTCTAACTAGTGATTCACCATGCGAGCGACCCTATCTCTCATAAATGAGGGAGCCGAGCAGACAAACGACCCACCTATCAAAGAATGGCACGAAAGTCTCTAATTTGTGTCATCCACATGACCAAGTGGCTCTGGCTCCATTCCACTCCCCGGGGTGAGAATGAGTCGACTTGAAGTCAGTTTCAGAAAGACAAATTAGGCATTGTTTGATAAACTCGATCAATGTTTCTTGTAAGAGGAATTACAAGAATTCTCCTCCAATGACTTGTCTATATGAACTTCGAAGTCCATAAAAGTCACCAAGAGAACAGTGATGGAGACCATGGGAATGTTTCCATCCCCTCTCCCACTTAGCTTTTTACGATAAAGGGATACGCTATCTAGTGCATAAAAATAACACATATAGCATGCATGAAAGCAATAAAGCACATAGATCACATAGTCAAAATAATGCTAGAGAAATTATTTTTCCCGACTATCATGGCTTTATCTTCATATGCATCCTCTAGTCTTCAGTCTTCGTTTCTTGAATGCTCCATGTGACGAGAATATTAATTTCCAATATTTAAATCTATTTATTTTCAATTAATCCAAAAGTTACTTAATTAGAAAATTAAGTCAATTGAATATATCAAAAATAAAATTAAATATTATTAATATTTTTATTTATTTATTTTCCTATCTAGTTCTTATTAAATCTCTAGAATAATCTATCCAAGTAAAACTTGGAATATTCTAAAAGATATCTATAATAGAACAAGGAAATAAAATAAATAAATTAGGACTCACTACTTTCCAAATTTATTTTTATTCCTAATCCATGAATATTCCCATGAGTAGGAATAATCAAATAGGAAAAATAAATTTAGTACTAAATTAATTTAAATTTCCAATCTATGATTAATTCCATGAAGGAAATAAATCAATAGAAATAAAATTAATTTAAATTAATTCTTTTCCTAATCCATGAGAGTTTCCAAAAGGAAAGTACTCAAATAGGAAAAATCCGAATTAATTAGGAAAGTAATTTCTTGGTAGGAATAGCATGGGATTGGGAGATCCCACGCCATCCCCACCATGTGATGGATCGGCCGGCCACTCGGGGAGGAGCGCCGCCGCCGCCTAGCCACGCCGGCTAGGCTATGGGTCGATCACCATCATGTGATCGATCCCAAGCCCTTCATTCTTCGTCACTTCTTCGTCTTCCGGCGATCGTCTCATCATCGAACCAACGTTAATAATTTACAAAAAATTAAATTACAATTCCGGTATCGATTCTATACATGAAATCGACCCTATACATTTTCCGGAAAATAAAGTGCGTAATAATAAATCCTAAATTCGGTCAACCCCCGAATTTTTACTATTACAAACATTCAACCACACAAAAACGAATCTCGACATGTCCGAGAGTTTAATAATCATGATAATTAATTAATAAAAACAATTAATTAAATCCAACCATGATAGCCGGAAATCCTGCAAGGTAGAACAATAATCGAACATATACATGAACACGAAACCAAACGCTCTGATACCAATTGCTGGGATTCGATGTCCCGGGCTATCAAAATTGCGGAACCGATAACCCGATCAAAACCCTCGATCACCGAAGACTGAATCCCGACTCATCCGCAGGAGTCCGACCTTTGGAGACTACGCGCCCGAAGACACGCAGCCCGCCCCCAGCCGATTTTCTCCCGCGAGTCGGATCCACGAACGCGAACCACCTCACGAGCCGGGGCCCGACCGAATGCCCAGCGAGGTCCGAAGACCGCGTGCACCCAGCCGAGCCCCCGCGAGGGGCTCGCGATCGTCCTCGACGATCGCTGGGGATCGCTCGTAGCGATCCCCGGGGCTGCTCGTAGCAGCCCGCAGCGAGTCGCGATGACTCGCTGCTCGCACGGGGTCAGCCCCGTGCGCATCCGCTACGGGAATCCCCGTAGCGCGCACGAGGCGGCTGCGGGTTATCCCCGCAGCGACCCGCGATCGAGCTCACGGGCTCGATCGCCCCTCGGCTCCAGCCGAGGGCTTCGCGTCACGCGCCTCCGACGAGGGGGCTGGGGTCCGCCACGGCACCAGCCCGTGGCACCCCGGGGATCGACCGAAGTCGATCCCATGCCCCGGCGTCCAGCCGGGGCTCGTCCCCTTGTCGCGCGTCGCGGCGGTCCGAACCCTAGGGTTCGGCCGCCCCTTCGATCCTCGCCGGGGATCTCGAATCCCCGTCCCCGAGGTTCGTCGTTTTCCCGGATCGCACGTTCATGTATATATCACAATAATTCAACGCACATAATCAAAGAAGGGGGTTTCTCGATTATTACCTTGATTCGTTGTACGGAGAAACGAATCGTTGATGACCTCGTGATCTTCCCGCGTATTCCTTGCACTTCCGTTCGAACGTCGGGTGGGCGACGAGCTATCGAACTCTTATGGATCTTCCTCACTCTCAAGACTTTTAGAATTCCGTAGATTAATTAATTCTCTCTTAATAGTTATGAAAAGTGAAGACCATGTAGTGCTTATATAGGCTACGTAGGGGATCATAAGGAGAATAAATATTGGGCTTCAATATTGAAAATTAAATTGGGTCCAACCCAAATCTATTAATTCTTATCAATATTAATTTTATTTATTTTCCACTATATAAATAAAATTGCACTCCCAATATTATTCCATATTATATCAAATAATATTTCTCCATCTTAGTATTATTTATTCCGTGTATTTAAGATTTAAATATCCATGAATAAATTTATTTATTGCTCAATAAATAATATTCATATCTTGTATCCGAGACTAGTACCGTTCAACCTTTATTATTGTGCGGAACGAATCCACTCATGAGGTTTACACAATAATTCCTTATGAACTCATCTCGGGAATATTATCAACCCTTCCGGGATACACTTTCCCGTCAAGTATTCACGGCATGTCATATATAAAATATAGCGACCCAACTTTACCGGTAATTAACCCAATAATTAAATCGGTTAATTCCTTTGGAAAATCAAAGCCTCTAGTATTAAATATACACACCCGCAATAATATCGGGGATTAAGAATAAAATACTCCGAGATTTAAATTGATTATCCAAGGCAATCCTAATCAATAAATCTCAAGCTGATCCGCCCAATACACCAAGTGTACAAGTGTGATAAAATAATTAAGATAAATTATTTTTTCTCTCACACAACGACTATACCGATGGATTGGTCCGTGTCCATCTAGGTCGTGAGCAACTGTTCGATTAAATACGAGTAACCGATAGTATGATCTTCTGTGCGCCCATGCAGCACCATACTAACTACAACGTATAAAATCTAGGACTATATTTTGCATAATTAATAATTAAATGCAAATAATTGTTTATTAATTAAATAGGTTAAATGCTATGACCGGGAGTTTACCGGTACTTAAATCTAGACATTAAGTACACAACTCCAACAGCTTAGGTGTTGAATGTGACTTTGGGTAAAAAGGAAACTGAGTGGATCTTGGATTCAGGTTGTACATTTCATATGAGCCCAAAGAAAGAATGGTTTGAGCAGTTTGAGGATATTGATGGTGGTTGTGTTGTTCTGGGGAACAACGTCACTTGCAGAGTTCAAGGTGTTGGTTCAGTGAGGTTAAAACTTCATGATGGTTCTACTAAGCTCTTAACCAAAGTTATGCTGGAAATCGATATCCCGGGGTATCAAAATTGCGGAACCGATAACCCCGAACGAAATCCCGTCGCCGGAAACCGATCACGAACGCCACGAAGAACCGGGCTCGACAAGAGCATCGCCGCGGGATGAACCCGCGGCTAAACCCAAGCCGAACCCCGACGCGGGGTTCGCGATCGCTGCCCTAGCGATCGCCGGGGATGCACGCGCATCCCCGTGGGGCTGTTCCGAACAGCCCCCGGCGGTGAGTCCGGCGACTCACCGCCACCGCCGAGGAGGGCGGTGCGCCCAGCGCACCCGCCGCGGCCCATCCGCGGCTCGCCCGGCGATCGACCCCGCGGTCGATCGCGTGCCCCGGCTCCAGCCGGGGCGTCCTCGTGTGGGCCCCGCGATCGACGCCCCTAGGGCTCGATCGCACCCCTCGGCTCCCAGCCGAGGGTCCTTCGAACCTTCGCCGGAGATCTCGAATCCCCGTCCCCGAAGTTCGTCGTTTTCCCGGATCGTGCGTTCATGCATGTATCACAATCAATTCACATAAAATCACACAAGGAGTTTTATGATCATACCTTTTGATTCGTTGTGCGGAGAAACGAAATCAATTGAAGACCTTTGAATCTTCCCACGTATTCCTTGCACTCCGTTCGAACGTCGGGTGGGCGACGATCTATCGAACTCCTATTGGATCCTCTTCACGAACTCTCTAGAATATCAAGTATGATAATCTTATGGTGTCTTGAATTGTGAAGACCATGTAGTGCTTTTATAGGCTACGTAGGGGATCTAAAGGAGGTGGAATATTGGGCTTCCAATATTGAAGATTAAATTGAGCCCAATGCCCAAGTCCATTAATCCTTATCAATATTAATTAATTTATTTTCCACTATATAAATTAATTGCACTCCCAATATTAAACCATATTATATCAAATAATATTTCTCCGGTAGTATTATTTATTCCGTGTATTTAAGATTTAAATATCCATGAATAAAATTAATTTATTGCTAATTAATTTATTCATCTCTTTAATCCGAGACTAGTACCATTCAACCTTAATTATTGTGCGGAACGAATCAACTCATGAGGTTTACACAATAATTCCTTATGAACTCATCTCGGGGATATTATCAACCCTTCCGGGATACACTGTCCCGTCAAGTATTCACGGCATGCCATATATAAAATATAGTGACCCAACTTAACCGGTAATTAACCCAATAATTAAATCGGTTAATTCCTTTGGTAAATCAAAGTCACTTATATTAAATATACACACCCGCAATAATATCGGGGATTAAGAATAAAATACTCTGAGACTCGAATCGATTATCGCCGGCAATCCTAATCGATGAATCTCAACGATCCGCTCAATACACCAAGTGTACAAGTGTGATAAAATAATTAAGATAAATTATTTTCTCTCTCACACAACGACTATACCGATGGATTGGTCCGTGTCCATCTAGGTCGTGAGCAACTGTTTGATTAAATACGAGTAACCGATAGTATGATCTTCTGTGCGCCCATGCTTGCACCATACTAACTACAACGTATAAAACCCAGGACTATGATTTGCATATATTTAATTAATAATAATTAAACGCAAAACAATTGTTTGTTAATTTAATAGATTAAATGCTATGATCGGGAGTTTACCGTTACTTAAATCTAGACATTAAGTACACAACTCCAACAATCTCCCACTTGTACTAAGGTCTAGTCATTTCCTCCAAACTCCCGGTTCCCATACTCATCACGTGCTTAAGGTGTACTTCCGAGAAGTACTATGTGAATGAGCACTCTAGGTTGCCGTTCTGAAGTTATCTTGGTGACTACTACGTCGTCTCCCTTGACGATGACTCGTATCAGGTGGTACTTGCTCTATGTGTTATCATCACTTTTAGACTTATGACTTCTTCCGGTTTACCATGCACCGCTATTTAATAGCCTTTGGTAAACTTAAGAGTCATATCCAAGTCTTTAGAGGTTATCCCGGAACCTAACCAAAACTTCCGCTGCCTCTGAGGCTGCTGTTCGGTTATGAGAGAGCCTGAGAAGCATCCTTCTTATCACTCTTACATATTAAAGGTTCCACCTTTTCCAAAAGTGAACACATAGCCTGATATCGACTTACACTGGTCCTTCTCTGATTTGAGATCTGAGAAACTGTAATCTAAGAAGATTTCGTCTTGCTTAGTAATCCAGTACATCCAAGTACTCTTACAGCATTCGAATATCTCTTATCCAGATTACTTTGATATCCTCCCACTACGCTAACCGCATAGTTGATATCAGGTTCTTGTTTTCTAACATTGCATTTAAGCTTTCCACACTAGGTGTAGGAAACTGCTTAGTATCATCTATCTCCTTTATGTGCTCGAAACACATGACCTTAGATAGATATACATGTTCTGTTTCTGAAAGGCAACAACCTTTCTCAGAACTATGCTTGTTAAAACAAACCATAATCGTATAAGATATCTAGGAGAAGTACAATGTTCTTATCCCTAGATCGAAAGATCTTTAAGAACACGTTCCAACTTCTTCTCAATCTTATATTCCGATTTATTTAGACAACCATTATTCTATGTCTGACAACATCTTTACATTGTTGCCAATGATAAAATGTTATCTACACAAAATTTCGAGAAACACCACCTTGTTTCCATTACGTCTCCAATACACCTATCGTCTCTGCTTTTTGATGAATCCATCGAATGGATTATCTCATCAATTCGCAAGTTCCACGATTCATAGCTTTGTAACCATCCATAAATGGATTTACTAAGCTCGTACTCTAAATGATCTAGTCTCTTAACAATAATCCTTATTGTTTTTCCAAGCAGACTCATTTAGATCTAGCACTGCCCTTATGCAGAGCTAGGGATCGATTTCATGTTTACTAGATCCAGAGTCCGAACTCCTCTAGTCTTATGAATATCTCCGGTTGTTCAACAACCTCCCACTGCAATGGCGTCCCGGTGTATAACAGTAATAACAATAGGTGCAGTGTGTGGTGTACTTCTACTCGGTTTGGCTGGTTCCCAGTCTTTTGTCCCTTTTTTTTTTTCAAGGTATTAATTCAGTTCAGGCTTTGTGGTTCATCTAATAGTCTTCCTCTATGAACCGAACGATAGTTCTTCTGGTTCACAGTACTATAGAACACACAATACTTCGTTCATCTAGGACATCCTACAATTACACAGAATGTGCTATTGTCTCCAGAAATATCCATAGAACATAGGTAGTTCCGAACAACTTGTTCTCTTTTACTTTTAGATTTCCATTTCTTATTTCTTATGCACCATCTCTACAATTAAGTGTAGTTCGGTTACTTTGGGATTGAACCCCAATCCTTGATTATGCTATGTGTTATTTAGATAGGTGATGGCCTCCGCGACCGAGTCGCAGGCTCCTAATGGATATACTTTGATGGTTCCCCATAATAGCTTTGTGTCAATTGACAAGTCAAAAACACTTTTGCTTTTATGGCACATTAAGTATTCTAATCCATCACCGAGTATTCTTGAAAGAATTACTCGTACCTTTCTAATTTACACATACGTCTGCACATCTGATCATTTCCAATACTTGTCCGAATTCTATCCTTTATCCAGAAAGGTTTGCTTAGATGTATTATCCTCCAAATTCAATCCTTAGGTCGGAAGGTCCATTCCTTCAACTATAATTGATTAAATCAATTTCGACCATTTGAATCTTATTTGAAAATACCACTAAGTATAAGAATTCACAAGTATAATGATTAACAACGAAATATCTAATCAAGTAAAACAAGTTATAGAACGGTTCGTTGCATCGTGGTAGACTTAGGATCTATCATTCATATATTGCTATCTAATGTACCAGAATAGATAATACCCATTATTTCAAAATCATCCAATGATTAAAGAAATAAAATATCCATTCATAAATAATAGAAATCCAGAACAAAATGTTCTTTCTAAAATAAAGGGTACATAATGCAATAATCTTGAAATGCAATCCTATTTAACTACTAAAGCAGATAAATGTCTTCCACCGCAACAGCTGCCACCTCTACAGCTTTTGCCCGTGTAGACTCGAACTCTTCTTCTCTAAGTCGCCGGGTTTTCTGGAACCCCTGCATTCAAAATGCACATACCGTCAGTGGTTCCATATCTACACACCAGATTTTTGGTAGATAATACCGCCGACTATGTTTTTACGACTAAAGAAAAATTCGTACCTCTGAGAGGACATTCAGACTTCCAGTGTCCAGACTTGTTGCATCGGAAGCACTTGCCCCTTGGCTTTGCAGCCCCCACTCGTGGTACAGTCTTCTTGACACCACTGGGTTTCCCGGCTTGCTTCCTTCTCTTGCCCCTACCTACACCACTGGGTTCACTTGCACGACCCGTGAATGGTCGTTCTCCAAGTCATCCTCGTGCTGGTGATACTCTACAAGGACGTCGGAGTCGCGAAGGTTGTTGGATTCTTTGCCACGATTCTCTCTAATATTATCGACCTCAGGAGCGTCGAGACCGGCTGGTTGAAAAAGTACCTCTACACCGGAGCCGGAAAGCACGTTCGTCTTCTGGGGATCCCCAACGTTCATCTCCGTGGGGACTTTCTTCGCTTATTCGTCGATTGAGGTTACGTACAAACGAATACTTTTCTTGGGACGTGACATCTCCTACCCCGAGGTTGAGAGACATCAATTTACAAGTGTCTCTGAGAATGAGAGTCGTGATTTGTGGTACGGTCGATTCTGGAAAGTCGAGCTTGCTCTCTTGTATGCTGGGGAACTGAACAAAGTATGCGGGGTTGTGAGGGTGTCGGGAGCAAAGGCCTACGTAGCTCAGTCGGCTTGGATAAAAAGCGGAAACATCGAGGACAACATACTGCATGTTCGCTAAAGTAGGACTTCGAAGTACTCGCGTTCGGGGATCAGACCGTTTGGCATTTACAAATCAGAGCCTTGGAATCTTGCTTGTTTGTACAGTATAATAGATTCAAACTTATTTTTGTAATTATTGTTTTATTGTTTAAATTTTGTGTTTACATTAACATAATTTTTTCATGCTCTTAATATCAAATTATGTAAATTATTGTTTTTCACAATGAATAAATTTTTATTCACGGGATATATATTGTTTGTGTATTTCATATATAGAATAATTTAGTTATAAAGAGAGTAAAATATAGTAACAATTACAGTAGAATTCGCTCTGTTTGATATTTTATTCTGCTGTGCTTGGAATTCTTCTGTGTTTTACGTGAAATTCTTTTCATGTGAAAATTTTCTTTATTTTGATTAATTTTTCAAAACTTATTATTATATCATGCCTTTTTTTTCATTTTGTTTTCCAAATGAATTTCATTCTGGTTTTTAGTGTAATTTTTCTATTGTGTGATGTTCTACTGTGTTTCATACTGAATTCTTGAACAATTTTTCAAAACTTATTATTATATCATGCCTTTTTTTTCATTTTGTTTTCCAAATGAATTTCATTCTGGTTTTTAGTGTAATTTTTCTATTGTGTGATGTTCTACTATGTTTCATACTGAATTCTACTTTATTGTATAACAGGTTCTACTATATTGTGTAGGGAGTTTTACTCTATTTTATAATGAGTTACTCTTTTTAATACTTAGTTCTACTTTTTTTCATACTAAGTTCTATTCGTCATTAAAATATGGTAGCGTCCTCGATTCTAGTTCGCCGCCCACGATTATAGATCGCCTCCCTCAATTATTGATTGTCATTTCGAAACAATATCTTTCGATACAAGACCCTCCTTGATCTGACTTTATAGACCTCCAGAGCCGCCGAAGGCGGCCCCGATCGTTCGTCGCCCTCGATTCTAGTTCGCCGCCCTCAATTATAGTGTTGATTTTTAAAAATGATGTATAGTTTCATTTTTTTTTTAATTCGGATAACGAGAAAAATGTTAATTAACAATTAGAGAAAAATAATGATATAAAAAAAGTAGAATTCATTAATAAATGAAGTAGAATATTATAATAAAGAGAGTAGATTTCATTACTAAATGAAGTAGAACTCATCCGAAGGTGGCCTCGATCATTCGCCGCTCTCGAACATCGTCGCCGCCCTCGGAAATCGTTCGCCGTCCCTCCCCTAAGATCGCTGCTTCGATACAAGACCTCCGTTGATCTCACTTTATAAACCCCCGGAGCCGCAGAAAGCGGCCCCGATCGTTCATCGCCCTCGATTCTAGTACGCCGCCTTCGATTCTGGTTCGCCGCCCTCAATTATAGATCGCCATTTGGATTATAGATCGCCACTTCGATACAAGATCTTTCGATACATCGATTATTGTTCGCCTACCATGATTATTGTTCGCCTCCTCGATTATTTTTCGCCTAACTCGATTATTGTTGCCAATTCGATACAAGACCTTTCGATACAAGACACCCCTTTATCCCTTTATTAAAATTCTGAAGCCGCCGAAGGTGGCCGTAATCATTGTTTGCCTCCCTCGATTATTGTTGCCATTTCGATTATTGTTGCCACTTCGATACAAGACCTTTCGATACAAGACCCCATTTATCCCTTTATTAAAATTCTTGAGCCACCGAAGGTGGCCGTAATGATTCTCCTCCATCGATTAGTGTTCGCCTCCCTCGATTAGTGTTGCCACTTCGATTATTGTTGCCACTTCGATAAAAGACCTTTCGATACAAGACCCCCCCTTTATCCCTTTATTAAAATTCTGAAGCCGCCGAAGGTGGCCGTAATCATTGTTTGCCTCCCTCGATTATTGTTTGCCTCCCTCGATTATTGTTGCCTCCCTCGATTATTGTTGTAGAATGCATCAAAAAATGGAGTAGAATACGATATAGAATAGAGTAGAATAGACTACTAAATGCAGTAGACCTCATTACAACAACATAATGACCTCGATTATTGTTCGCCTACCTCGAATATTGTTCGCCTACCTCGATTATTGTTTGCCTCCCTCGATTATTGTTTCCATTTCGATTATTGTTGCCACTTTGATTATTGTTGCCACTTCGATACAAAACCATTCAATACAAGACCTTTCGATACAAGACCCCCCCTTTATCCCTTTATTAAAATTGTGGAGCCGCCGAAGGTGGCCGTAATCATTGTTTGCCTCCCTCGATTATTGTTGCCATTTCGATTATTGTTGCCACTTTGATACAAGACATTTCGATACAAGACCCCCCCTTTATCCCTTTATTAAAATTCTGAAGCCGCCGAAGGTGGCCGTAATCATTGTTTGCCTCCCTCGATTATTGTTGCAATTTCGATTATTGTTGCCTCTCTCAATTATTTTTGCCACTTCGATACAAGACCTTTCGATACAAGACCTTTCGATACAAGACCCTCCTTAATCCCTTTATTAAAATTCTTGGGCCACCGAAGGTGGCCGTAATGATTCTCCTCCATCGATTAGTGTTCGCCTCCCTCGATTAGTGTTGCCACTTCGATTATTGTTGCCACTTCGATACAAGACCTTTCGATACAAGACCCCCCCTTTATCCTTTTATTAAAATTCTGAAGCCGCCGAAGGTGGCCGTAATCATTGTTTGCCTCCCTCGATTATTGTTTGCCTCCCTCGATTATTGTTGCCTCACTCGATTATTGTTGTAGAATGCATCAAAAAATGGAGTAGAATACAATATAGAATAGAGTAGAATAGACTACTAAATGCAGTAGACCTCATTACAACAACATAATGACCTCGATTATTGTTCGCCTACCTCGATTATTGTTCGCCTACCTCGATTATTGTTTGCCTCCCTCGATTCTAGTTCGCCGCCCTCAGTTATAGTGTTGATTTTTAAAAAAAAACAATCGAGGGCGATTCTATGTATCGAAGTGGCAACAATAATCGAGGGCAATTCTAGTTCGTCGCCCTCGATTCTAGTTCGTCGCCCTCGATTCTAGTTCGCCGCCCTCGATACAAGACCTTTCGATACAAGACCTTTCGATACAAGACCCCCCCTTTATCCCTTTATTAAAATTCTGAAGCCGCCGAAGGTGGCCGTAATCATTGTTTGCCTCCCTCTATTATTGTTGCCTCCCTCGATTATTGTTGCCACTTCGATACAAGACCTTTCGATACAAGACCCCCCCTTTATCCCTTTATTAAAATTCTGAAGCCGCCGAAGGTGGCCGTAATCATTGTTTGCCTCCCTCTATTATTGTTGCCTCCCTCGATTATTGTTGTAGAATGCATCAATATATGGAGTAGAATATGATACAGAACAGAGTAGAATAGACTACTTAATGCAGTAGACCTCATTAGAACAACATAATGACCACGATAATTGTTTGCCTCCCTCGATTATTTTTGCCACTTCTATACAAGACCTTTCGATACAAGACCCCCCCTTTATCCCTTTATTAAAATTATGAAGCCGCAGAAGGTGGCCGTAATCATTGTTTGCCTCCCTCGATTATTGTTGCCTCCCTCGATTATTGTTGCCACTTCGATACAAGACCTTTCGATACAAGACCCCCCCTTTATCCCTTTATTAAAATTCTGAAGCCGCGGAAGGTGGCCGTAATCATTCTTTGCCTCCCTCGATTATTGTTTGCCTCCCTCGATTATTGTTGCCTCCCTCGATTATTGTTGTAAAATGCATCAAAAAATGGAATAGAAAACGATATAGAATACAGTAGAATATACTACTAAATGGAGTAGACCTCATTACAACAACATAATGACCTCGATTATTGTTCTACTGTGTTTCATAATGAATTCTACTTTATTGTATAACAGGTTCTACTATATTGTGTAGGGAGTTTTACTCTATTTTATAATGAGTTACTCTTTTTAATACTTAGTTCTACTTTTTTTCATACTAAGTTCTATTCGTCATTAAAATATGGTAGCGTCCTCGATTCTAGTTCGCCACCCACGATTAAAGATCGCCTCCCTCAATTATTGATTGTCATTTCGAAACAATATCTTTCGATACAAGACCCTCCTTGATCTGACTTTATAGACCTCCAGAGCCGCCGAAGGCGGCCCCGATCGTTCGTCGCCCTCGATTCTAGTTCGCCGCCCTCAATTATAGTGTTGATTTTTAAAAAACAATAATCTAGGGCGATTCTATGTATTGAAGTGGCAACAATAATCGAGGGCGATTCTAGTTCGTCGCCCTCGATTCTAGTTCGCCGCCCTCGATACAAGACCTTTCGATACAAGACCCCCCCTTTATTCCTTTTATTAAAATTCTGAAGCCGCCGAAGGTGGTCGTAATCATTGTTTGCCTCCCTCTATTATTGTTGCCTCCCTCGATTATTGTGGCCACTTCGATACAAGACCCCCCCTTTATCCCTTTATTAAAATTCTGAAGCCGCCGAAGGTGGCCGTAATCATTGTTTGCCTCCCTCTATTATTGTTGCCTCCCTCGATTATTGTTGTAAAATGCATCAATATATGGAGTAGAATATGATACAGAACAGAGTAGAATAGACTACTTAATGCAGTGGACCTCATTAGAACAACATAATGACAACGATAATTGTTTGCCTCCCTCGATTATTGTTGCCACTTCGATACAAGACCTTTCGATACAAGACCCCCCTTTATCCCTTTATTAAAATTATGAAGCCGCAGAAGGTGGCCGTAATCATTGTTTGCCTCCCTCGATTATTGTTGCCTCCCTCGATTATTGTTGCCACTTCGATACAAGACCTTTCGATAAAAGACCTTTCGATACAAGACCCCCCCTTTATCCCTTTATTAAAATTCTGAAGCCGCGGAAGGTGGCCGTAATCATTCTTTGCCTCCCTCGATTATTGTTTGCCTCCCTCGATTATTGTCTCCACTTCGATACAAGACTTTTCGATACAAGACCCCCCCTTTATCCCTTTATTAAAATTCTGAAGCCGCCGAAGGTGGCCGTAATCATTGTTTGCCTCCCTCTATTATTGTTGCCTCCCTCGATTATTGTTGCCTCCCTCGATTATTGTTGCCACTTCGATACAAGACCTTTCGATACAAGTCCTTTCGATACAGGACCCCCCCCCTTTATCCCTTTATTAAAATTCCGAAGCCGCCGAAGGTGGCCGTAATCATTTTTTGCCTCCCTCTATTATTGTTGCCTCCCTCGATTATTGTTGCCTCCCTCGATTATTGTTGTAGAATGTATCAATATATGGAGTAGAATATGATACAGAACAGAGTAGAATAGACTACTTAATGCAGTAGACCTCATTAGAACAACATAATGACCACGATAATTGTTTGCCTCCCTGGATTATTGTTGCCACTTCGATACAAGACCTTTCGATACAAGACCCCCCTTTATCCCTTTATTAAAATTATGAAGCCGCAGAAGGTGGCCGTAATCATTGTTTGCCTCCCTCGATTATTGTTGCCTCCCTCGATTATTGTTGCCACTTCGATACAAGACCTTTCGATAAAAGACCTTTCGATACAAGACCCCCCCTTTATCCCTTTATTAAAATTCTGAAGCCGCGGAAGGTGGCCGTAATCATTCTTTGCCTCCCTCGATTATTGTTTGCCTCCCTCGATTATTGTCTCCACTTCGATACAAGACTTTTCGATACAAGACCCCCCCTTTATCCCTTTATTAAAATTCTGAAGCCGCCGAAGGTGGCCGTAATCATTGTTTGCCTCCCTCTATTATTGTTGCCTCCCTCGATTATTGTTGCCTCCCTCGATTATTGTTGCCACTTCGATACAAGACCTTTCGATACAAGTCCTTTCGATACAGGACCCCCCCCCTTTATCCCTTTATTAAAATTCCGAAGCCGCCGAAGGTGGCCGTAATCATTTTTTGCCTCCCTCTATTATTGTTGCCTCCCTCGATTATTGTTGCCTCCCTCGATTATTGTTGTAGAATGTATCAATATATGGAGTAGAATATGATACAGAACAGAGTAGAATAGACTACTTAATGCAGTAGACCTCATTAGAACAACATAATGACCACGATAATTGTTTGCCTCCCTGGATTATTGTTGCCACTTCGATACAAGACCTTTCGATACAAGACCCTCCCTTTATCCCTTTATTAAAATTCTGAAGCCGCCGAAGGTGGCCGTAATCATTGTTTGCCTCCCTCGATTATTGTTGCCACTTCGATACAAGACCTTTCGATACAAGACCTTTCGATACAAGACCTTTCGATACAAGACCCCCCCTTTATCCCTTTATTAATATTCTGAAGCCGCCGAAGGTGGCCGTAATCATTGTTTGCCTCCCTCGATTATTTTTGCCTCCCTCGATTATTGTTGCCACTTCGATACAAGACCTTTCGATACGAGACCTTTCGATACAAGACCCCCCCCCTTATCCCTTTATTAAAATTCTGAAGCCGCCGAAGGTGGCCGTAATCATTGTTTGCCTCCCTCTATTATTGTTGCCTCCCTCGATTATTGTTGCCTCCCCGATTATTGTTGTAGAATGCATCAATATATGGAGTAGAATATGATACAGAATAGAGTAGAATAGACTACTTAATGCAGTAGACCTCATTAGAACAACATAATGACCACGATAATTGTTTGCCTCCCTCGATTATTGTTGCCACTTCGATACAAGAACCCCCCCCACTGTGGCCCTTTATAATCGAGGGAGGTGAACGATCAGGGGCGCCTTCGGCGGCCGTGATCGTTCACCTCCCTCGATTAGGCTTTATGGGCTTATTCTTAGGGATTATTGTTTAGGGGTTATTTTTAGGGTTTATGGTGGATTATATTATTCACTACAGTATAATCGATTATTAAACAAAGTACAATGTAATTTATAAATAGAGTACAAGTAAAAATTGAGGAGACTGTATTTATAAATAGTGCAGAATACATTACTAACTGGTGTAGAATGCATAAAATTGGCATTCCACCTCGATTCACGGTAAAAAAATGTAGAATTCACGAAATTACTGGCTAAGATTAGAGGATACGCAGTGTCTGATATTCATTACAACTGAGAGAATCTGAATCATATAACCTCTACAAATGACTCCAATCCAGAACTCCAGAAGAGGGGACAAGCAGTCGTGTTTCTCTATGGCTCCTCATTATCACTATGATCATGAAGATTATTAGATACACTTATTGATGGGAAGAATTCTTCATTGGGGTATATTTCTTCATATAGCTGCAGGAAAACAAAAAAAAAAGTTCTATTAGCTACTCGCAAGTAACAGTAAGGATTTTAAGATCAGGAGAAGCCCGAATTCTCAATTCAGTCAGGCATGAGTATACACATGAGAAACCACAAGTGATTGCTCTATAGTGAAATTACAAATAACTAAATCTTTGCAACTGTGGTTCGTAACCGTTACCTTTTTTTTTGCATCTAGGAGATTATTATAGTGTATGTGTTCATCCGACATGGGTGTGTTGATGATGGAAGGAAAAGCAACTTGAGACTGAAAACAATAAAACAAATATATCGAGCAATAAGGAAACTGCAACTATCATCACTAATTAAATAGTCCTAACTAAATACATAGCTAAATAAAATAAAATAAGGTAAATTCTTGCCAACAGATGCTTTTGTGTGCTAGAAACTAAAACATTATCGATATTAACTTCCAAGTGATGCTTGGAACAAATGATTACCCGCATGTAATCTCATGTGCTAAAAAAGGATTGAACATAGTACATTCAAGACAATGAAGAAACTAGTAGTATTTTACAATGAAAAAGTGAGGGGGCAAGACACAAATCGTAGTGAGTTCTTGAATAAATAGGGCACTCAAAAACGATTTTTTTTTATTGTTCAGTTCTTTGAAAACCTAATTATAAAATCGAAAACAAATTATGTAATTGAACATAATAATTACATACCAATTGAAATTAGGGTTTGCTTACGCGACTGAATTACAACGCAGAGACTTTTGGACGCCGTCGAGGAAGTTGGATCGGTCGACGATGGCATCGATGCGGAGGAGCGTGTCCTGGACGCACAACTGAGTGAGATCGAGGTGGCGGACCTTGTCGGAGACCTGATCGGCGAGGGCTGAGGTGGAGGAGAGGTTGGAGAGCATGTAGGACTGTAGGAGGAGTCGACCTTCACGATCTCCATAACCTCGGTGGATTTGTGGATTCCGGAGAGTTGGCGATCCAATTCAAAGCGTTGGGAGAGACGAACGGCGGTGTCGACGATGCAGGGGATAGAGGCGGCGTACCTGGCAATGAATCCGATGGAGGATGCGACAGTGCGTCGGAGGGAGATTTCGTCGCGGCGGAGATGAAGAGCCTACGACGACGAGCACGATCGAGATCGAAAAACCCTTCCCAGTGTGAGATGAGAGAGAATAGATTGAACGGTTCAACGCAAGCTTTGCGTATAGGGGCCGATTTTTTTGGGCCCAAATTGTTTTATATTTGGGTCGGGGACTGAAATTACGTCTTCAACGTATGAAACCAACTTTTCGCGAAGTTGGACTTAAACAACGAACACCAGCTTCAGTCAAGGTGACAATCACACAAGTTCGTGGAATGAAAGACGGAAGACAAAGACAAAGTTATGTAATATGTTTTCATTCCATTGAAACAACGAAACTAAACTATTACACTGAGTATGGTAGGCAAAACGATTACAAGAAGTTTCCCGAGTGTCGCAACAACTCCCACTAACTTGCAATCTAGCACACTAGTGCCTAGAGCTAAATCTCCTAACTCTAATCTTGGCACAAGGCGCAAACGCTACTACACAAACTCGAAGCTCGAAGCTGTCGGTCACGATTCTAAAAATCAGATTTCGTTCTCTCAAAATCGTCAAATGGTGAAATCGAAATCCATGGGTTTATATAGGCAGCCCGCACATGTGAGGTGATGACGTGGCACGTTCTGGTTGGTCACATGCTTGGCTGATGTCACTTCTCCATGGATGACATCACTCTTGTAGAACTTGGATTCTTGAATCTTGGAATCTTGAATCTTCGATTCTTGAATCTTCGAATCTTGAATCTTCAATTTCAAAATCAGAACTTCAATTCAATCTTGACTCCATCGATCTCAATTCTTCATCTTCAAACTCTCGTGAAAATCTCTAAGTGTTGAAGCCTCGGAATTTCATCGTCTTCATGGTCGTCGATATCATTGAAGTAGAAAACACTGGAACCATTCTTCATTCCTTGATATGAGTACTTGGTGAAAGAAATCACGTTGAAAGTACTTAGTGAAAATCGTCGTTGAAGAATGTCATAGTCGCTGGCACCGTGCCTTGAGGACAAGCAACATCGAAACAGTGCCAGTGCCAAAACCGGCGACGCCAGTCGCCGATTCCGTGTCAATGCCACATGCCAAAACCGGCGACAGGAGTCGCCGATTCCATGTCAATGACACTGCCACAAACGGCGACTCCAGTCGCCGTTCCATTGCATGGTCAAAAACGGCGACGCTGGTCGCCATTCCAAAGGATTGCCAAAAGCGGCGACGCTAGTCGCCGTTCCAAGAAGTTGTCAAAAACGGCGACTCCTGTCGCCGTTCCACACTCTATTCCAAAAGCCAAAATCGGCGACTGCTGTCGCCGTTCCTGTCGTGCCATAAGCGGCGACTCCTGTCGCCGTTCCATGCACATTCCATCGTTCCAAAACCGGAGACTCTAGTCTCCTTTTCCATGCACCTGCAAACCTGAAAATCAACAAAAAACACAAGTACAAAAACGTTGTCGCCAAAATCAACATTTACAATCTCCCCCTTTTTGGCACAACTCATGAAAACGAAGTTAAGTAAAAAGAGATATACGTATCTCCCCCTCAACGAATATCAACACAAATAAGCTAAGTAAAAGATGGAAAAACATCAATCATACAATCAATGAAAAACCATAAAAGACTTAGCCAAATATCAAACCAAAACATCAAAAACACTTAGATAAAAAATTCAAACCAAAAACATTATCCAAGAGATAGCCAAAATATGAAAAACAATGCATGGACGAATTCAGAGTTTGATGCATGCAATAGCAAAATATGAAAACCGAGTTCAAGAGTTATGAAAAACTGGAAATAAAAAAAACTTGGAAATAAAAACTTTGAACTTGGAATTTGGACTTAAGATCTTGAGTCTTCATTCCTTTGGCGAGCCAGTTGGAGTGGGTTCGCGTTCTGGACTTTCGACCACGTCCTCTTCATCTTCGCCATAGATGAAGCCATCATCAGAACTGGAATCTTCTTTCTCATCTTCATCCGTCTCCTCACCCAGACCAAAGATCTCGTACTCGCCGAAGTCTTTTCCACCTTCATCTTCGACATCAATAATGTTGACATCAGCGTCGACATCCTGATCTTTCAATCCACCTGACGGCATCGCCCTCGAAGACTCGCCAACCTTCGCCTTACCCTTATCTCGAATATCCATGCAGCCTTCAAAAATATCATCGTCCGTCTTCTCGCCATCATCAGCTCGGGGGACCTGTTCAACTTCAATGTTGTTACCTTTGGCAAGCTGGACATGCGCCTCTTGGATAGCGTCCCGAATCATCTTCAGAAGGAACGTGTCCTTCAAACTTGCATCGGGGGCTCCAACATCACCGAGTCCTCCCCCTTGTTGGATCTCACGCTGAAGTTTGTCAAAGGATGACTTCTGTTTCTTCTGCGCGTCAATCATTTTGTTATAGGCCACGGCATGTTCCTCTTGACACTGTTCCAGCGCCAAGGTGTCGGCATAGAATTCTTTGACACAAGCTGATGGCACCACAGCACGATGACTGTGGATAGGATGATAAGGATTTCTGTAAGGCGGAACTTTAGAGTAAGGCCCAAACTCGCGAGGAACGATTCTGGGCTGTTGTTTGGTTTGAGGTTCCGCCTCATCAGCTGCAGCTGTGGATTCATTCTTTTGTCGCTTGGCCGAGGGAGACTTGTCTTTCTTGGCGATCGACTTTCTCTTTCTTTTCAGTGGAGATGGCGGAGGAGTTAGAATCTCAGGAAGTGCAGTCCTGTCAACAAAGTCAAACCAAGGGAGATCGATGACACGTTTTGACGGATTCAAGTACGTGCCAGTGATCTTGACAGCGCCATTTTTCTTTAACTTTTTCTCAAAGTCATTATCAGGAGTAAAGCCTTGAGCGTGAAGCATGCCGTAGATCAAACACGGATGCGTGAGTTGAAGTTTCTGTGCCTCTGGCCAGTCAGCTTGGCGAAGAATGGTCTCGTCCGTCGTCCTGGCAATTTTGCATAAGTCATTGAAAATTATTTTGCCAAGGTTGATTTGTTCGCCGCATCCAAGGCGAAAGATGATATGCATCAGTTCCTCAGCTGAGGGCGAAGTCCAGTTAGAATCAACTTCCAACCTCTCTAGAAATTTGTTGATGGAGAAGGGGCGGAATTTGTATAACTTCTCACGGAAAACAAAACAGCCATACAGACGGCTCTTCGGGTTCGCGAAGTCAGGAGACAAGCTGGCATAGAACTTGTTAAGGATGGGAATGGAATAGCGGTAAGTCAGGCTCACGGATTTGAGCATATGCATCTTGCTCAGGAAATCTGTTATGCCGTGACGGTCATAGTCTTCCTTCAGAATAGTTCGATCGGTAAGGATCGGTAAAGTCTGAATCAGTTTGTGGCGACGTTCAGCAGTCGCAGTAAAGAAGTCAGGAGAATGTGGTTTAGGACACTCGGAAAAATCCGAGATATACTTGAAGCCGTCAGTCGACTTCTGCGATCCAGCTGATCCAGAAGATAGCGGCGGTTTCTGCGAACTATGAGTTCGGGATTTGGTGACTTGTCCACCAGAGTTTTTCGGAGTGGCTGTTTTCACACCACCTCCACTGGCGGAAGGTTTCTTGCCTTCGGCACTCCCAGCTGGAGTCGCCGATTTCTTTCCCGAACCTGATGGCGACAAAAGTTTTGGTTCTGTGCCAGCAGTCACAGACACCGTGGAAGGGATTTTGACAATCTTTTTGCCATCCTTGGTTATCTCGCCAGCCGCGAGCAACCTATGGTATTCAGCCTTGGGAACGACCCCACTGTATATGCGGAAGGAAGCATCTTGGAATTTAGTTTTCCCTGACTTAGGTTCTTTGCCCGGCAGACGGGCAGATGAGTGTGCCGGTTTGGCAGTAGTTGTCAGATCAATTGACGGTTCAGTAGACGCAGCCTTGCGTTTCTCAACTTTTTCTAAGTGAGCTTTAAGCTCTTCATACGCCGCCTTCTTAGACGTGGGCGACGGAGCCTGTTCAAACTGTTCATTCAGATAGACAGTCATGTCAGCGAGCATGTCATCCAAGTTCTTGGCAGCAGACATATCGGAAAAATTTGGAAAAAATCTAACACTTGACGAAAAATTCAATCACGGAAATGATGGACAGGGCGCCGGGTGCGCGAAGCTAGAGTTGCCGGATGCAACGGAATTAGGAAAAACTTAGAATCTAGAAACGTCGGACAAGCAGTCAGCAGCTGAGAGTCGAGAGTTTGTGAATTCCAAAGTGCGATGTAAGCGTAACCATGATAGAATCACCCAGGGGCTATATATAGGAAAATTTTGGGCCGCCCGTCCGGATTTAAAATACACAGCTCAAGGCCTGTAAAAAGCCCATCTCAAGAAGAAAATTTGAGCCCATTAGACGAACAAAGTTTTATTAATTTGAAAATATTATTAAAATAATAATAGTCAAAAATAATAAAAAAAATAAATAAATAAATAAGAAAAACCGAAGATCAAACCGAAAGTTCGGAAGGACGAAGTTGATTGCCAACGGTTTGAGTTCCGAAGTTCGAGAATCCAAGATTGGTGTCGCCGAATCCAGCGACCAGAGTCGCCGAAAATCCAGCGACAGGAGTCTCCGGATTGGTGTCACCACTTGTTCAGTCGCCGCTTTTTCGGCGACTGTGGTCTCCTGTTTGTGTGTCGCCGGGTTTGGCAGTTTGGACATGCCAACGGTCCTGGAAGAAATCAGTCTCCGGTTTTGGCAGTAGACCAATTTTGCGTCTCCAGTTTTGGAGAATGGAGTCTCCGAATTTGGTTTTCCAATTTCGCCAACAGTTGAACTTTGTCGTTGCTGCACTCAATGTTTAGACATCCGAGATGGTAAACCACATAGCCCTGGATATGAACTACAGAAATGCCAAAACAAAAACAACACATCCCGAGTTAGTCATTCAAGAGTTCAACACACGCAAACATTCAAACACATTTTAGTGGAGATTCGAGAGGTGATATTAGGCAATGAAGAGCAAATATTTTCCCAGAAAAGAGACACTTCCATCATTTTTCCAAAACAAAAAAATTTCACACGAGGTGAATAGAACTTTGAGGTAATGAAAAATCTCTCATATTAAAGACCGGTGAGATGGACCGAAGTATGTGATAGACATGTTTACTTGTCCTTCGTCTCAGTCACAAAGAAGCAGTCGTGTTTCGTCGAAACATATTGGCAGAGTTAGCACCGCACAAGAGATTTTAATTCATGAATGCAAGGTGAACACTTAAGGCACTCCGAAGGAACTAGCATTACTTCAATCAGAGGGGAGCCGGGGTAACCGGCGTCCTCCAGACGAGTTTTTAGCTTTAGATGAAATGCAACAGACACTCATTACAGCAGTCAGAGGGGAGCAAGGTTCACTTGCGTCCTCCAAAGTGTGATAGGAGAGTGTCTTAAAGTTCAGCGTCCATGTACAACCTTTCGAAGAGGGGAGCCGGGGGAACCGGCGTCCTCCGTTACTTGGCTTTATGGATCTATGCAAATGAAGCGAGGAGTTTAAGCCATGTTCACATGTTCGCATTCAGCGGAATAAATACTCTTGTGTCCGAAGACTAGAAACGGCCTCGAAACCATGTTTGTCTGACTAGACTAATCCACGACGATTCCGAGTGCATATTCAGAAGTAAAGAAACTACTCTTTCAGACTTCAAAATTTTTCGTGAACTCTTAGAGAGAACACATGCAGAGAGAATTCCTTAAGGTTTTGAATCTCTCAAAGTCAAGAGGTTTGGTAAAGATGTCAGCAAGCTGTTTTTCCGTTGAAATATGCTGTAGACTGACTATATCACGATCAACCAAATCTCTAATGAAATGATGTCGAATGTCGATGTGTTTAGTTCTTGAGTGCTGGACAGGATTTTCGCTGATTTTGATGGCACTCTGGTTATCACAATACAGCACTAATGGAGCACTCTCAAGAAGATAGTCATTCAACATCTGTTTCAACCAAAGTAGTTGAGTGCAGCAACTTCCAGCCGCAACGTACTCCGACTCGGCAGTGGACAGTGCGATACAGTTTTGCTTGCGACTATGCCAAGACACAATGTTATTGCCAAGGAAGCAACAGCAGCCAGAGGTACTTTTTCGTTCGTCCGTGTCCGTCGCCCAGTCGGCATCAGAAAAGCCAACAAGGTTGGATGAAGTGTCGCGCGCATACCATAGACCTAGCTGAGAAGTTCCAGAGATGTAGCGGAGAATCCGTTTCACAGCTCTTAGATGGTCCTCCTTTGGATCAGCTTGGTACCTGGCACACAACAAACACTAAACATAATGTCAGGACGAGTGGCAGTTAAATAAAGTAAACTCCCAATCATGGAACGATAAAGAGTTTGGTTTACACTCCGACTTTTTGTTGACGTTGACAAGCGTTCCGTAGTTGCCATAGGAGTGTTAGCTGGCTTGGCATGATGCATTTCAAACCTCTCAACCATGTTTTTGGCATACTTACTTTGAGATACAAATATCCCATTTGGTCGTTGAGAAATCTGAAGGCCAAGAAATTGGTGCAGCTCTCCCTCAAGGCTCATCTGAAAGGTCGAGGACATAGCTTCTGTGAATGAAGTCACGAGTTTGGAACAAGTCGCTCCGAAGACAATGTCGTCAACGTAAATTTGGGCAACAATCATGTGTTTGCCTTCTCGCTTGATGAACAAAGTTTTGTCCACCGATCCACGCTCAAAGCCGAATTTTAGAAGAAAATCCGTAAGACATCCGTACCAGGCGCGAGGCGCTTGTTTCAAGCCATATAGAGCTTTGTGAAGCTTGTAGACATGGTTTGGCTTTTTCGGATCCTCAAAACCCTTAGGTTGGGCAACGTAGACTTCTTCTTCCAGAACACCGTTTAAGAAAGCAGCTTTGACGTCCATCTGTCGAAGTTTGATGCCAAGATGGCATGCAATAGCTATTAAGAGTCGGATGGACTCAATTCGTGCGACCGGAGCAAAAGTTTCATCAAAATCTATGCCTTCCACCTGGGCATATCCTTGGGCAACAAGACGAGCTTTGTTTCGGACAACTTGGTTATGCTCATCTGTTTTATTTTTGAAAATCCATTTAGTTCCAACAACATTGATGTTTGAAGTTCGGGGAACTAAGGACCAAACATTATTCCGCGTGAACTCATTCAACTCTTCTTGCATGGCCATGATCCAAAAATCATCTTGCATGGTTTCCTTGTAATTTTTCGGCTCATTTTCGGAGAGAAAGCAAGTGATGCCGATTTCAGTACACACAGCAGAAGTACAAATGTTGTAGAGTTCGTCGGGAGAGTTCATTGGTTTCTTTGAGCGTGTAGTTCGCTCATTCAAACTTCCGATCATTTGGTTCGGTGGGTGACGTTTTTGAATATGACCAGGTGCCTCTCTCGGAGCGTCAGCTGGGTTTTCAACTTGATCATCATCGTCATCCTCAGTTACCGAAGTGTCATCGTTTCGGTTGCTAGACTCTCCAATTTCAGGTGAAGTATTAGGAGTAGCATTTTCGGAAGTCACAGTAGTGGGTGTTGAAGGAAATGTTCGAACTTCAAGAATTCCTTCCTTAACCCAATCAGCCTCTGCATCTTTTCCTAGGAAGTCTTGTTCATCAAAATTGATGTTGACAGTTTCTATGACTTTCCTCGTTCGTAGATTGTACGCACGGTAGGCATGACTGTTTTGGCTATAGCCAACGAAAATTCCACGATCTGCTTTGGCTTCAAATTTCTTTAGAGGATCACGATCCTTCAAAATATAGCAAGTACAGCCAAAAACACGAAAGTGTGCCACCGAAGGTTTCTTCCCATTGATAAGTTCATAGGCAGTAGCAGTAGTGCCAGATCGAATACTTATTCGATTCAAAATGTAGCCAGCTGTAGAGACGGCTTCTGCCCAAAAAGTTCGAGCCAGATTTTTAGAAATTAACATCACACGCGCCATCTCTTGCAGTGTTCGATTTTTCCGTTCGGCGATCCCATTTTGTTGAGGCGTTTTTGGGGCCGAGTATTCATGATGGATTCCCTTCAGCATACAAAATTCATTGAAGCTAGCATTTTCAAATTCAGTGCCGTGATCACTCCTGATCCTTTTAACCTTAGCTTCATGATTCGTTCGAATCCATTTCACAATACCTTTGAAGGCATTGAAAGTCTCATCCTTGGTCGCCAGAAATCTCGTCCATGTGTATCGGGAAAAATCATCGACAACAACCAACACATATTCTTTCTTAGCTAAGCTCTTCACCTCCATTGGACCCATCAAGTCCATGTGTAGAAGTTCAAAGGGGGCTGCAGTGCTCATTAGAGTTGGAAGTGCCGGATGAGGAGTCCTTGTCAACTTGCCCTTCTGACAGTCACCACATACTCGCTTCTCGATTTTGGGGAGTTGAGAGATTCCTCGAACTATCTCCCCCTTAACCAGTTTGCTTAGATTGCGAGTGCTAGTGTGGCCAAGTCGTTGGTGCCACAAATCAACTTCATCGGGAACGGTCACGGAGAAGCAACTATACTCAGTTGTATAGCAATTGTTTTTAGCACGTGGACCTTCCATGATACATTTTCCCTCAGCATCATAAACTCGGCAAGATTCCTTATCGAAGCTAACATTAAAACCTTCATCACAAAGCTGACTGATAGAGATGAGATTTGCCACAAGTCCCTTGACATGGACAACATTCCTGATAGGAGGTAATCCTTTGATTTGAAGCGTCCCCTTTCCCTTGACAACACCTTTTGCTCCCCCTCCAAACACCACGGGGGAACCAGTCATCGGCTCATATTCTTTCAAGAATTTCTTTGTGCCAGTCATATGTCGGGAGCAGCCACTATCAAAGTACCAAATGCCTTTGTTGCCAGCTTCAGAAGCATTTAGTGCAACATGGCAGAAAATCAGTTCCCTTGGTTGCCAACTACTGGTTGTAGAGTTAAGTTCAACTTTACTCTTTTGAGACTTAGGCACCCATTTCTTCTTTCCATTCAGTTTGACATGTCTCTCAGTCACAGCTTTCAGAGTTGTCTTAGCTTTCGGATTTGGAGAAATGGGTTTCTTCATTTCCTTAGCCACTTCGGACTTTTTCTTCAGGGTCATCAACTCTCTGTTCGCGTCATCCTTCATCTTATAACAAAATGGTCGAATGTGTCCAGGTTGGTCACAGTAGTGACATACATACTTTCTCCTTTGACGAGTTTCAACCTTCGTGGACGTCTTGACCAAAACGGTTTTAGTGCTAGTGGTTTGTCCATTTTTTTTCACGTTCTGAGATTTCTCTAAGTTCTTCAGCAACGTCTTCTCATAAGGTAGGATACCACGAGGATGTTTGACAATATTCTTCGGGAATTGATATGTCTCAGTTTTTGAAGTCGAGATCGACTTTTGAGTTTTAGGTTCTGGAGACTTAGCAATCTTTTTCCCTTCAGCAATCTCCTTTCGTTTAGATGATTCAACGTCATCCTTGCTTTTATCCTCAGACAGATCAGTCGACGCCTTAACAAAATTCACATCTTTCTTCTTTTCAGGTGTCGAGTAAATGGACTCAAAAACTTTTTGAAATCCAAGTCCGTAACGATTAGGATTCATATATGAAGCAGCATTGTCAAACACGGAAGAGTTCGTGTTCATTTTCCTTAGTAGCTCATCAGTCATATGAAGTTTTTCTTTCAGCACATATCGTTCCTTGTCAGTCATGGCAAGGTCAGTTTGAACTTTCATTAGTGAAGACTTTAGTTCATCATTTTCAGCATCAGAGTTCTTAAATAGAGTCTGCAGTTTCTTCACTTCAGCTGACTCCTTTTTCAGTGACGTCTTCAGCTTAGAGTTTTCAGAACTCATTTTGTCACACAACTCTCTCAGTTCGACAACTTCCTTGAAATACTTATGTTTTTCTTCGAAAAGGTCATCAAATTTTACTTTGAGAATTGTCAAGGAGTTGTTCAACTTCTTCTTCTCATCCTCAGTCTTCTCAACTGAGTTTCTCAACCCAACCACTTCATCACACATCTTGAGTTGTTCATTCGAGAGTTCATTAAAAGATTCAGCCAAGCATTTCAGAGACACTTCAAGAGTGCTATTCTCAGTGATAGCAATATCATATAGATTTTCAAGTTTAGAGTGACTCTCCTTCAAGGTGATCAGCTCAATACACACATCTTCAGTTTTAGACACTTCGGTTGTCTTCTCCATCTCATCAGCATCAGACACTGATTCATTATCCGAGAAAATGTCATCATCACAGAAATTTCGGTTTGTCGATGCCACACGGAAGATGTTGTCTGCAGTTGCAGTGTCTTTCAGAAATGCATCAAAAACAAAGTTTTCGACCTCCACATTTTCGAGATCAAAAGATTCACCAAAAGTGACAACAAGAGCGTTGTCTTCATCATCGTCAGAATTATTGTCCTCGGACTCGTCGTTCTCAGAAATGACATCCTCATCGTCAATCACAACATAGCTAACTGGTAGCTTCTTCTTACGATGTAAATTAGGACATTCATTTTTAACGTGTCCATATCCCTTACACTCATAGCATTGCATCTTGGAGACATCCTTGCTAGTAGAGGAGTATGGTGAGAGCTTTGTCCCTTTAAACTTTTTGTCTGACGACGATCCCTGATTTCGGTTGTCAGGAGTATTTGGATATGAGTTAGAACTTTTCTGAAATTTTCGAAAATTTCTCGCACGGTTCTTTCTCTTAAATTCTTGTTTCACGAGATAAGTGACTATCTCAGTCAGTGCAGCCAGTTTGTCCGGATTATTAGAGTTCATCAGTTTTTCGATTTCCTCAGCTTCCTCATCATCAGATTCACCCAGATCAGCAGAAAAACTACTTTCAGTTTTCTCATTTTTCGAATGAGTCTTTCGAGAGTTAGAGCTTCTTGAACTTTTTCCTTTCTCTGAAATTTTGAGAGCAGTCATCGGTTCGTAGACAAGAGACATGTCTGGGTTGCTTCGAACTTTGAGAGTCAGGTCATAGTTTCTCAAATCAGCCATCAAGTCGGCATAGTCCCAGTTTTGGTTCTCGTCATTGCGTGCTTCGATAGTCAGCACTTTACTCTCGAACCTAGTGCTAACACTGGAGAGGACTTTCTCATATACCATGGGAGCAGGAAAAATTTCACCAAGTTCAAAAGCTTCATTCACATATCTCATTATCTTGTCCAAGTAGTCATTGATGTCTTCATCCTCCCTCATTCGGAGTTGATGGAATTGAGCAGTGATAGTTCGGATTTTCGATCGCTTAACAGCATGACTTCCCTCACAAGTTCTTTGTAACGTTTCCCATGCATCTCTGGCAGATGTGCAATTCTTGACCGGCTGATACATACTGAGGTCTAGCCATTCACAGATAATAAGTAAGGCTTTGCTGTTGGCCGTGGACAAGTCATGTTCCTCTCTCGTCCAACTACGTTCCGGTTTCGGAATTCTCACGCCATCGGCGTCTTCCGTATATGGGCGTTCCCATCCTTCTAACACTGCCATCCAAGATCTGGAATCAAAACCCTTAATCCTAGCAGAAACTTTGGCCTTCCAGTTTGAGTAGTTCTGATGAGTTAGCATAATCGGTTTCTGGACAAACATGGACGACTCCATTGTAGCGGAATTATGAAGTCAAGTAACGGATCACGTCTTATACGTATGACGTCCCGCTCTGATACCAATTGAAATTACGTCTTCAACGTATGATACCAACTTTTCGCGAAGTTGGACTTAAACAACGAACACCAGCTTCAGTCAAGGTGACAATCACACAAGTTCGTGGAATGAAAGACGGAAGACAAAGACAAAGTTATGTAATATGTTTTCATTCCATTGAAACAACGAAACTAAACTATTACACTGAGTATGGTAGGCAAAACGATTACAAGAAGTTTCCCGAGTGTCGCAACAACTCCCACTAACTTGCAATCTAGCACACTAGTGCCTAGAGCTAAATCTCCTAACTCTAATCTTGGCACAAGGCGCAAACGCTACTACACAAACTCGAAGCTCGAAGCTGTCGGTCACGATTCTAAAAATCAGATTTCGTTCTCTCAAAATCGTCAAATGGTGAAATCGAAATCCATGGGTTTATATAGGCAGCCCGCACATGTGAGGTGATGACGTGGCACGTTCTGGTTGGTCACATGCTTGGCTGATGTCACTTCTCCATGGATGACATCACTCTTGTAGAACTTGGATTCTTGAATCTTGGAATCTTGAATCTTCGATTCTTGAATCTTCGAATCTTGAATCTTCAATTTCAAAATCAGAACTTCAATTCAATCTTGACTCCATCGATCTCAATTCTTCATCTTCAAACTCTCGTGAAAATCTCTAAGTGTTGAAGCCTCGGAATTTCATCGTCTTCATGGTCGTCGATACCATTGAAGTAGAAAACACTGGAACCATTCTTCATTCCTTGATATGAGTACTTGGTGAAAGAAATCACGTTGAAAGTACTTAGTGAAAATCGTCGTTGAAGAATGTCATAGTCGCTGGCACCGTGCCTTGAGGACAAGCAACATCGAAACCGTGCCAGTGCCAAAACCGGCGACGCCAGTCGCCGATTCCGTGTCAATGCCACATGCGAAAACCGGCGACAGGAGTCGCCGATTCCATGTCAATGACACTGCCACAAACGGCGACTCCAGTCGCCGTTCCATTGCATGGTCAAAAACGGCGACGCTGGTCGCCATTCCAAGGGATTGCCAAAAGCGGCGACGCTAGTCGCCGTTCCAAGAAGTTGTCAAAAACGGCGACTCCTGTCGCCGTTCCACACTCTATTCCAAAAGCCAAAATCGGCGACTGCTGTCGCCGTTCCTGTCGTGCCATAAGCGGCGACTCCTGTCGCCGTTCCATGCACATTCCATCGTTCCAAAACCGGAGACTCTAGTCTCCTTTTCCATGCACCTGCAAACCTGAAAATCAACAAAAAACACAAGTACAAAAACGTTGTCGCCAAAATCAACATTTACAATCTCCCCCTTTTTGGCACAACTCATGAAAACGAAGTTAAGTAAAAAGAGATATACGTATCTCCCCCTCAACGAATATCAACACAAATAAGCTAAGTAAAAGATGGAAAAACATCAATCATACAATCAATGAAAAACCATAAAAGACTTAGCCAAATATCAAACCAAAACATCAAAAACACTTAGATAAAAATTCAAACCAAAAACATTATCCAAGAGATAGCCAAAATATGAAAAACAATGCATGGACGAATTCAGAGTTTGATGCATGCAATAGCAAAATATGAAAACCGAGTTCAAGAGTTATGAAAAACTGGAAATAAAAAAAACATGGAAATAAAAACTTTGAACTTGGAATTTGGACTTAAGATCTTGAGTCTTCATTCCTTTGGCGAGCCAGTTGGAGTGGGTTCGCGTTCTGGACTTTCGACCACGTCCTCTTCATCTTCGCCATAGATGAAGCCATCATCAGAACTGGAATCTTCTTTCTCATCTTCATCCGTCTCGTACTCGCCGAAGTCTTTTCCACCTTCATCTTCGACATCAATAATGTTGACATCAGCGTCGACATCCTGATCTTTCAATCCACCTGACGGCATCGCCCTCGAAGACTCGCCAACCTTCGCCTTACCCTTATCTCGAATATCCATGCAGCCTTCAAAAATATCATCGTCCGTCTTCTCGCCATCATCAGCTCGGGTACCTGTTCAACTTCAATGTTGTTACCTTTGGCAAGCTGGACATGCGCCTCTTGGATAGCGTCCCGAATCATCTTCAGAAGGAACGTGTCCTTCAAACTTGCATCGGGGGCTCCAACATCACCGAGTCCTCCCCCTTGTTGGATCTCACGCTGAAGTTTGTCAAAGGATGACTTCTGTTTCTTCTGCGCGTCAATCATTTTGTTATAGGCCACGACATGTTTCTCTTGACACTGTTCCAGCGCCAAGGTGTCGGCATAGAATTCTTTGACACAAGCTGATGGCACCACAGCACGATGACTGTGGATAGGATGATAAGGATTTCTGTAAGGCGGAACTTTAGAGTAAGGCCCAAACTCGCGAGGAACGATTCTGGGCTGTTGTTTGGTTTGAGGTTCCGCCTCATCAGCTGCAGCTGTGGATTCATTCTTTTGTCGCTTGGCCGAGGGAGACTTGTCTTTCTTGGCGATCGACTTTCTCTTTCTTTTCAGTGGAGATGGCGGAGGAGTTAGAATCTCAGGAAGTGCAGTCCTGTCAACAAAGTCAAACCAAGGGAGATCGATGACACGTTTTGACGGATTCAGGTACGTGCCAGTGATCTTGACAGCGCCATTTTTCTTTAACTTTTTCTCAAAGTCATTATCAGGAGTAAAGCCTTGAGCGTGAAGCATGCCGTAGATCAAACACGGATGCGTGAGTTGAAGTTTATGTGCCTCTGGCCAGTCAGCTTGGCGAAGAATGGTCTCGTCCGTCGTCCTGGCAATTTTGCATAAGCCATTGAAAATTATTTTGCCAAGGTTGATTTGTTCGCCGCATCCAAGGCGAAAGATGATATGCATCAGTTCCGGAGTCAGGACAAATTATAATTATGATTGAAAAACATTTCATTTTTTCTAAATATATTGATAAATGAATAGTAGTGAAAATGAATATTATCTATAATCAAATATTATTAAGTATATTGATAATCAATTAGTTTTCGTTTTTTAATTAATTGATTGACTAAATATTTAGATTAATTTATAGATACCCATTAGTTGACTTTTTAATATGTATTTTCGAAAATGTAAATTATACTTTAGATTTTTTAAACATTCGGATATAAACAATTGTTCATCTTCACCTACTTTATTTATTTTTTGTGTGGTTTATTTAGTTTCTATATTAAAGCTAATTTATTTATAAAATTATAATACTAAATCTTATAGATCTTATGTTGAATCACATTCTTTTATTAAAAAAAGAAAAAATATTAACAACAAAATATCTAATTTTATTATTTATAATTTTAAATGGAATACAAATTGAAATAGTAATTATTATATTTATATAGATTTATTATTTATATTTCTTATTGCCTATATTAATTAATGTTTAAATATCGTTCTTGTCATTCTCTCTCCATATTACATAAATAGTTTGCATGAATTTTTTGGTAAGTTATTACTCCAAATAAATTTTGAATGAGTTTTGAATACCTATTTCAAATATTAAATAATTTTTTTTATATTCAATAATAAGACATTTAATAATTGTACGCAACAACACTAATATAATATGAAAATTAAAAGGAACTTTAATAACTTATCATTACCATGAATATTTTATATATTTAATTAATTTTATTATTATTTTAGTTAGAATTCAATATAGTTGAAACACAAACAAAATAATTATTTAAATTATAACTAACGAATAATACTATTATATAAGAATAAAAATATTTTTTTATATATTTCATAACAATTTGTGAATATATATACCAATTTTTTTAAAAGTAATCTTTAGTCTCTCACCTACACATTCTTTTTATAATAAAAATATTTTTTAATAGTGTATTCATATAATTTAATAACTGATTTAAGCTTCACATTACACAATCTCGACTTTAATTATATATCTTTTTGATAAGCTGCTTTAAGCTTTCACATTATATTTTTTATTGGATAATATGTCGAGTGATTATTTGTGTACCAAGGTCGTGCTCCTTTCATTTTAATAAATATTGAGTCGTATTAAAATGTAAGTCGAGTTTCGAAGCATAGTTTGCACGAGAATAAACCTAAAAACTATATATTTATTAATAATATGATTCAAGTTTATAAGTTTTATGTGTTAATAATTTTTTTTATTAATTATAAATAAATTGAAATTAAATAAAAGATTTTACTTTTATTTGTGTTTTATTACAACAATTTTATTTTATTAAATATACAACTACTAAATATTATATAATTCGTTGTTTACATACACTTTAGATTTTTTTTCATTACAATTATTAACACAAATAACTCAATAACAAAATTGAAAAAGTGAGATAATTGAAATAAAAATAATTATTTCAACCATTTAATTTTATTAATTATACAATCATTCATTTTTTTATTATTCACAAGCCCGACTTATATAATTTAAGTGACCAATGAAAGCGGCTGAAATTACTCCACTATGTTAAAACACTTCATAATTTTTTTTATTTTCTATATCAAATTATAAATATAATTTTTTATTTTTTTTAAATATGATTTTGTAAATCTTTCCCACATAAATATCAATAATTTTAAGGATTGCACTCATTTTCCTTTGTGTTGAAATGTACATGAAAAATCATTTATGGAGGCAAAATCGACAAAATGCACTGCAGGGACAAAATGGTAATTTTGCTCATAATTCAAATTTCGCGTCTAATGAAACGACGTCGTTTCTTGATGAACCGGCTGCGGGTGCAGCGGTCTAGGGCGCGCGATTTCTCACTGGATTTTTAACCAAATCACATGGTTCTTGTGGCTACGTGATCCTTGCCAGCTCATCTACAAGACGCATATGGAATTGAGTGGATTGATCGCACGGTCGCGATTTGCGAGTCTGTTACAGACGTGCGGTTTAGATGACCATTTTGATTTTGTGCATTTCTGATTTAACATATAATCACTCCTGTCTGTGATCGATAAGCAAGTAGTGAGATAGAGTGAACATTGTTGTACTCTCATTTTGTTTCGTATAATCCCAGAACCACCCTCCCCTCCACCGTGCACGTAGATCGTCTTCCCGACGACCGAAGCACGTAAAATCCTTGTGTTTGTTTCGATTTTGCAGCGTGAGTGTGTTCTATATACTTGATTCGAACTTCGTGAATTGAGAGAATTGAGTGTTTAACTCGCGGTCGAGTTTTGAGGTTTTTAAGTTCGATTGTTCAATTTGAGTTTGAGTTTGTTTTCTCGCCGGAGCTCGCGGTTGTTTCCGGCTTGATTCTCAACAAGTGGCGTCGTCTGTGGGAAGGTGATTCATCGAGCATGAAGACCGGATCTGCAAAGTTCGAGGTGGAGAAATTCACAGGGAAGAATGATTTCAGTTTATGGAGAATTAAGGTGCGAGCTGTTCTGGTTCAACAAGGGTTGATTGCAGCTCTTACTCCACCTGATTCTGAAGCTGAGAAGAAAGGGAAAACAAAAGTGAAGGATAAGGATGGATCTGTTTCTGGTGCAGTTGATGAAGATGATTTGGAGGAGATATCCATGAAGGCTCACAGTGTCATTGTTGGAAATCGACTACCCGGGATACATCCGTTCGAACCCTCGAACATCCGGACGTACCCAATCGACTTCTGGAAGTCACCCTCGGACAGTCATGGCCGCCCGCCCAAGAGATCGCGCATCCGCCGCAGCCGAAGCCACGGCTCGCGATCTGCCCGGAGCAGGCGACCGCCTGCCCACCAGGCGAGCTCTCGCGCAGCAAGGCAAGCGAGCGCTTGCTGCCCAGGCGAGCGCCCGCGACCTGTCGCGAGCGGGCGCTTGCTCCCCTGGCGGTCGCCTGCCAGCTGCGAACAGCGGCGCGATCCGCCCGTTCCGGCTGTTCCGACGGGATTTTCTCGATCCGACTGCCACGCCGGAGGTCAGAAACCTCCTAGCAGTCCGAGAATATCACATTCAAGCCATGGAACCCGATCTACGTTCAAAGTATGATCAACGAGATAAATCGAGATCGAATAATTGCGGAAAAAGGAATTCGATCTCATACCTTTTCGGTCGATTGTTGAGACCTTAGATGCTTCTAACGTATGTCTCAGGCCCCGTCTCCAACCGTTGTGTGGGCAACGATCCGCTGGAGTTCTCCCGTCTATACTCTCTCTATCTCAACCAGCGTAATGAATTATTCTCTAAGAATAATTATTATTGCGTTAACTAATTAATTTTAACAGAGAAAAAGTATTTGCGCTAACGCAATTATTTTCTCTGCTGAAATGAATTGTTGCGGCGAATGTTAGGTTTAGAGAGGGTAAGGGAGGGGGTTTAAATAGAGTTACGTTAGGGACCTTAGGTAAATTAATTCAAGGCTAAAATGCAATATTAATTAACTCGGAGTCCTTAAAAAGAAATCCTTAATTAATTACATTTTTAATTACTATTAATTCCACTAAATAATTATAATTGAATTCCCGAAATTAATTTAATATTATTTCAACAATAATAATTCCGCCGAAATTACATATACGACTTTCCCCGTGTTTAAGATATCGAACGTCCACGAATTTATTTAATTACTAATAATTAAATTAATTCGTTTCTTATTATCCGAGACTAGTACACTCATCCTTATTATCATGTGGAACAAATCCACCTTCAGGGTTTACATGATAAACTTTATGAGCTCATCTCGGGGACGTAATCAACCCGATAAACGGGACACGGTTTCCTGTCTATAATCTACAGCATGCCGTACGTACAATTACGATTCCCAATTTACCGAGAATCTCGACTAATCAATTAGTCTCACTCATTGGCAAGTTAAAGAACTGAGAATTGGACACACGCACCTATAATTATATAGGGATTAGGAATTCGTATATCCGTAATATCTGAGGTCTAGTTCGATTACTGCGATTAGTATAAATCGAACGCCCTCCCGTGGTCCTGCTCAATACACCAAGTGTACGAGTGTAAGATGATAGTCAAGACCGACTATCTACCAGTCACACAACGACGTACCGATGGATTGTCCCTGTCCATCTAAGTCGTGAGCTACTGTTCGATAGTATACGAGTAACCGACAATATGATCTTCCGCGTGTCTCCTCACGCCATACTGTCTACAACGTATATATCTAGGACTATTGCATAAAGTACATAAAAGACAAAATGCCGACAGTTTGATTAATAGATGATAAAACACAGATAAGGAGTTCCATATTGTCACTAAACTAGACATTTAGAATATAACTCCATCAGTCATCATACTCAGACTTGGTGATAAGGTTTTGAGAAAGGTATGTAATGAAACCACTGCTTATGGCCTATGGAAGAAGTTAGAATCTCTGTATATAACCAAATCACTTGCAAATAGACTGTATATGAAGCAGAAACTGTATTCCTTTAAAATGTCAAGTGATAGGTCAGTGGTTGATCAAATGGATGAGTTCATTAAAATTCTAGATGATTTGGAGAAACTTGATGATAAGGATCAAACTCTATTGCTATTGAGCTCTTTGCCTCACAGTTTGATCAGTTTAGAGATGCTATGATTTATGGTAGAGAGCATGCCCTTACTCTTGATGAAGTTTAGATTGCATTGAGAACTAAGGAACTGCATAAGAAGGAGTCATCATCTAAGAAGGATCATCCAAGTGCCCCTGATGGATTGGTCACCACTGGGAAGAAAACCTTTAAGAAAAAGCAATCACATAACAAGCCAAATGCAAGTGGAGGTGGAGCTTCTACTTCTAGTTAAAGTAGGAAGTGTTATCACTACAAGAAGGCTATCCACCTCAAGAAGAACTGCTATGCTTGGAAAAAGCTACAAGAAAATCAACCTGCTCAACAACAAGCTGATGTCACAGTTGGTAATGATAACTGTGAGGATGCTTAGGTGTTGAATGTGACTTTGGGTAAAAAGGAAACTGAGTGGATCTTGGATTCAGGTTGTACATTTCATATGAGCCCAAAGAAAGAATGGTTTGAGCAGTTTGAGGATATTGATGGTGGTTGTGTTGTTCTGGGGAACAATGTCACTTGCAGAGTTCAAGGTGTTGGTTTAGTGAGGTTAAAACTTCATGATGGTTCTACTAAGCTCTTAACCAAAGTTAGATACATTCCTGAGTTGAAGAGGAATCTCACTTGGCATGCTTGATAGCATGGGGTTCAGTTTCAGTTCACATGGTGGTTGTTTGCAGGTTAAGAAAGGCTCAGTAGTAGTACTTGAAGGATTCAAGAAAAATGATCTTTATTTTCTCAAAGGCAATGCAGTGGTTGGAGAGTCATCACATGTTGCAAAGAATGAGAAAGGTGAGTTATGGCATCAAAGGTTGGGTCATCTCAGTAGGAAGTGCTTGAATGAACTGTCAAAACAAGGGTTGTTGGCCAAAGACAAAATTTCTAAGTTGAAGTTGTTGGAGTTGTGTACTTAATGTCTAGATTTAAGTAACGGAAACTCACGATCCATTGCCACTAATCTATTTAATTAAATAAACAATTATTTGCATTTAATTATTTATAATTAAATATATGCAAATTATAGTCCTGGATTCTATACGTTGTAGTTAGTATGGTGTGTCGGGCCCACACAGAAGATCATACTATCGGTTACTCGTATTTAATCGAACAAATGCTCACGACCTAGATGTGATGGAGTTATATTCTAAATGTCTAGTTTAGTGACAATATTGAACTCCTTATCTGTGTTTTATTATCTATTAATCAAACAGTCTGCATTTTGTTTATATACACTTTATGCCATAGTCCTAGATATATACGTTGTAGACAGTATGGCGTGAGGAGACACGCGGAAGATCATACTGTCGGTTACTCGTATACTATCGAACAGTAGCTCACGACTTAGATGGACAGGGACAATCCATCGGTACGTCGTAGTGTGACTGGTAGATAGTCGGTCTTGACTATCATGTTACACTCGTACACTTGGTGTATTGAGCAGGACCACGGGAGGGCGTTCGATTTATACTAATCGCAGTAATCGAACTAGACCTCAGATATTACGGATATACGAATTCCTAATCCCTATATAATTATAGGTGCGTGTGTCCAATTCTCGGTTCTTTAATATGCCAATGAGTGAGACTAATTGATTAGTCGAGATTCTCGGTAAATTGGGAATCGTAATTGTACGCACGGCATGCTATAGATTATAGATAGGAAACCGTGTCCCGTTTATCGGGTTGATTACGTCCCCGAGATGAGCTCATAAAGTTTATCATGTAAACCCTGCAGGTGGATTTGTTCCAAATGATAATAAGGATGAGTGGTATGTTGGAATTCGATATCCCGGGTTATTTAAATTTGCGGAAACCAATAACCCGATCAAACCCTTCGCCGGAGATCACACGAACACCTACGAACGCGCCTGAGTCCGGCCTTTGGAGACCACGCACCCGAAGGCACGCGGCCCGCCCCCAGCCGAACCCCCGCGTCGCGGGGTTCACGCGATCGAGGATCGCGTTCGATCTTCGCGATCGATGGGGCTTCCCAGCAGCCCCCCGCGGCGAATCCGGCGACTCGCCGCCGCCTGGAGGAGCCCCGCCTTCACGGCGGGTGGGGTGCGGCACCAGCCCGCGCCCCCGGCGATCGATCCCCGTGATCGATCGCGAGCCCTCGGCCCAGCCGAGGGTTCCTTTCCTCCGCGCGCCGCCAAACTCTAGCGGGCGATCCCGCGGTCCGGTGGCTTCGCCACCACTGAGTGATCGTTCGTCTAATCCGGGTTCGACTCTTGGATCTTGTTTTTCCGATAATTGATTTCAATATACATGAATTAAATAGCGGAAATATTTAATTCACCTTTCGATTCGTTGTGCGGAGAAACGAGATCTTATGATGACCTTGAGATCTTCCCACGTATTCCTTGCACTTGTTCGAACGTCGGGTGGGCGACGATCCTCCGAACACTATGGATCTCCTTCTCTCCTTTCTCTCTCTAGAATTGTGATCTTCAAGTTATGAGAATAGAGAAGACCATGTAGTGCTTTTATAGGCTACGTAGGGGATCTTAAGGATGTGGAATATTGGGCTCCCAATATTGATGATTAAATTGAGCCCAGCCCAAATCTATTAATCCTTATCAATATTAATTTTATTTATTTTCCACTATATAAATAAAATTGCACTCCCAATATTTACCCATATTATATCAAATAATATTTCTCCGGTAGTATTATTTATTCCGTGTATTTAAGATATAAATATCCATGAATAAAATTAATTTATTGCTAATTAATTTATTCATCTCTTATATCCGAGACTAGTACCATTCAACCTTAATTATTATGCGAAACAAATCCACCTGCAGGGTTTACATAATAATTCCTTATGAACTCATCTCGGGGATATTATCAACCCTTCCGGGATACACTTTCCCATCAAGTATTCACGGCATGTCATATATAAAATATAGTGATCCAACTTAACCGGTAATTGACCCAGTAATTAAACCGGTCAATTCCTTTGGAAAATCAAAGTCACTTATATTAAATATACACACCCGCAATAGTATCGGGGATTAAGAATAAAATACACTGAGATTTAAATCGATTATCCAAGGCAATCCTAATCGATAAATCTCAAGCGATCCACCCAATACACCAAGTGTACAAGTGTGATAAAATAATTAAGACAAATTATTTTCTCTCTCACACAACGACTATACCGATGGATTGGTCCGTGTCCATCTAGGTCGTGAGCAACTGTTCGATTAAATACGAGTAACCGATAGTATGATCTTCTGTGTGGGCCCGACACACCATACTAACTACAACGTATAGAATCCAGGACTATAATTTGCATGTATCTAATTATAAATAATTAAACGCAAATAATTGTTTATTTAATTAAATAGATTAATGGCAATGGATCGTGAGTTTCCGTTACTTAAATCTAGACATTAAGTACACAACTCCAACAATCTCCCACTTGTACTAAGGTCTAGTCATTTCCTCCAAACTCCCGACTCCCATGCTCATCACGTGCTTAAGTTGTACTTCCAAGAAGTACTATGTGAATGAGCAATCTAGGTTGCCGCTCTGAAGTTATCTTGGTGACTACAGCGTCGTCTCCCTCGACGATGACTCGTATCAGGTGGTACTTGCTGGGATTCGATGTCCCGGGCTATCAAAAATGCGGAACCGATAACCCGATCGAAAACCCGTCGCCGGAGATTACACGAACACCGACTCATCCGCCGGAGTCCGGCCTTTGGAGACCACGCGCCCGAAGGCACGCAGCCCGCCCCCAGCCGAACCCCCGCGAGCCGGAAACCACGAACGCGAACCACGGACGAGCTAGAACATGACCAAGGCGTCACCGCGGGAGAACCCGCGACTAAACCATAGCCACGCCCACGCCCGGGCTCGCGATCGCCGTGTGTGGCGATCGCCGGGGATGCGAGGCATCCCCGCGGGGCTGTTCGGAACAGCCCCTGGCGGTGAGTCCGGCGACTCACCGCCTCCGCCGTCGAGGGGAGGGCGGTCAGCCCAGCTGACCCGCCGCGGCCTAGCCGCGGCTGCCCTAGCGATCGACTTCTGAGTCGATCGCTTGCCCCGGATTCAGCCGGGGCCCCCTTCGAGCGCACGCCGCCGTCGAGGGCGGCTGGGGTCCGCCACGGCACCAGCCCGTGGCACCCCAGCGATCGACCGAAGTCGATCGCATGCCCCGGCGTCCAGCCGGGGCTCGTGATGCGGCCCGAGGATCGTTTAAGAGGCAAGATGTTCGTTGTCGGGCTAGAATGGCAAAGAAGACGCTGGAACGGAGGTCAGATGTGAGCCGAGGACGCAACGCTGAAGTTGGCTGCGAAAATGACCGAGTGTCAGACGACATGGAAAGCTGTCGGCCGACAAGTGGTTTGTCGGACGACACCTCTTGGCTGTCGTACGACATGCAGTGTAAAAGAGAGGACGGTACAGACGGGATTCGCAGGTTGAGCCTGCGAGCGACGAAGATTTGTCGGACGACAGGATTTCCTGTCGGACGACAAGAGTATGTCGGACGACACCATTTCCTGTCGTCCGACAAAATCTCAGAATTCTGAAAACGGGGCGGAAGACTTTTTATTTGGTTTTATTTCCTTTTGTTATTTCTTTTAGGGTTTCTTTATGCCTATTTAAGGTTTTTCAAGACATTGTTTTACGCAGACTTGATATTTTGAATAAGTTATTTGTGAGATATATTCTCCCTTTGGGTTTTCCGAATTCTTCCGGGTTCTACCAAAAGAATTCACCGACGAATCAACGAAGCTTTCATCCTTCGTTTGTGTGTCAATCATCGTCTCCGAATTGTTGGGTCGCGTTCCGTTGGGGTTTAGGTCATCGAATCTAAATCATTTCGGGGGTAGATTCAAAGGTTTTGGGATCTCCACCAGGTATCCTTTAATTATTCCGTATCTTCTTCTCTTCCGATCGAGGTGCGTATCATCTGGTATCAGAGCCCAGGTTAGGGCTAATTTCTGATTTAGTACCTCGTTAATTCTTTTCGTTTTCGTAACCCTTCTTTTCTCGAAATTTTTTTTTCGTTTCTTTTCCCCTTTTTTGTTACTGTTCATCGACCGCACGAAAAAAAAAAAAAAAAAAAAAAAGAGTATTTTGGCGGGAAAATTTTTCTTCGACCAAAATTTTGTGTGTGATTCCTGAGATTTCCGGCATCGTTTTGAGCTACTTTGGTCCTATCGAAATTTTCGTGCCAAATTCTATCACCTTCCAACCGACCATCCTATTGAGTATTTCGTTGATATTGTTGGAGTGAATTCGGCTGGTAATTCCGGAAGTTCGATTTTTAAGGGAGAAAGTGAGAGAATACTGAGTGACATCCTATATTGAGAGACATACGAGAGCTGAGAGGGAAAGATTTCTTTATTTCTCTTGTTTTTGTTTTAACGTTGTTTTGCAGGATGTCTGGTGGGTCTTCGCCAAAGGTGGACGGCACGGTGGCCAACATCCAAACTAAGTTCATCATGGAGGCCTTGCGATCTGAGTTGAAAAGGTTCGTTACTTCGGAAATGGAGTCACTGCATGACCGAATGACAGAAGAGAGGCCTAATCGGAGACAACGAGATGGTCGGAATGGTAATCATCGTCACCATGAACGACATAGGGATTTTGGATCCGATGAAGATGAGAATTCTGAAACTGATGGGAGGAGGCGAGGAGGTAGAGACCGGGAAGATGACAATTTGGGCAACATCAAGATGAATATTCCCTCATTCTTAGGGAAGAACGATCCCGAGTTGTATCTGGAGTGGGAGCGTAAGGTGGAGCTGATGTTTGACTGTCATAACTATTCTGAGCTCAAGAAGGTGAAGTTGGCAGCGATAGAGTTTTCTGAATATGCACTGGTTTGGTGGGATCAGCTGGTAACCAGTCGGAAGCGGAACCGAGAACAACCTATTGCAACATGGGCCGAGATGAAAGCTGTGATGAGGAAGCGGTTTGTTCCAACTCACTATTACCGAGAGTTGTACAACAAGTTGCAGAATCTACGACAGGGGTCGAAGAGTGTGGATGAGTACTTCAAGGAAATGGAGGTGTCTATGATTCGAGCCAATATTGACGAGGACAGGGAGGCGACCATGGCGAGATTCCTGGCTGGTTTAAATTGGGAGATTCGTAACACCGTGGAGTTGCAGCCATACGTTGAGTTGGAGGACATGGTTCATGTGGCAATCAAGATTGAGAACCAGCTTAAGAGGAGGGGTAGCTTGAGCAATTCGAAGCCAATTCAGTCTACATGGAGACAATCCCAGGGCCCTAGTGGTTAATCATACAAGGGGAACCAATGGAAGGAGGAAACAACAACACGGGATGAGAAGAAGATCTTCTACAAAGATCGTTTGGAGGGTGCAGGTCCGACTACTCAGGCCAGTCCTGTGGTTCCTGATAGTCGCAATCGGGATAAGAGGTGCTTCAAGTGTCAGGGATTCGGGCATATCATGAGTGAGTGTCCCAACCGGAGACTTATGCTCTTAAGAGATGATGGGGAAGTTGTGACTGATGACGAGGGTGACAAGCCGGAACCAAAGGCTAAGGAAGAGTCTGAGGAGGAGGAGGAGATTCTCGCACCTGACGGGAAACTTTTTGTAGCGCGAAGAGTCTTGAGTGCACAAATTCAGCCCGATGCTCAGGAACAGCGAGAGAACCTTTTCCACACAAGGTGTCATGTGCAGGATAAGGTGTGCAGTGTCATCATTGATGGAGGTAGTTGCACGAACGTGGCTAGTGCAACCATGGTTCAGCGTTTGGGTTTGGTTGTGGTGCAGCATCCTAGGCCATACCATCTACGGTGGTTGAATGCGACTGGCGTCATCAAGGTGACCAAGCAAGCGGAGGTTCCTTTTCGCATTGGGAAGTATGAAGATAAGGTACTATGTGACGTCATTCCCATGCATGCGAGCCATATTCTATTGGGGCGTCCGTGGCAGTATGATCGGCGAGCTATCTATGACGGTTTCGCCAACAAGTACTCTTTCGAGTATAAGCAGAAGAAGGTATCCCTTGTTCCTCTCACTCCTACACAGGTTTACGAGGATCAAGTGCAGTTGCAACGAGAGGCCGAAAGGGGAAAGTCTAAGGAGCAGCCCTTACCAAGCGAGGCTAGTGACGTGATGCACGGAGTGGGGGCAAATACGTTGGCGATGTTGTGCGAGAAGGACCCGTTTATCACTAACGATCTTTCTCCGCTACTACCTTTTGTTCAGTCTATTTTGCAGGATTTTGTTGATATAACTCCTGTTGATACTCCTCCTGGATCACCACACATGGGAGGGATTGCGGATGTGCCGCCTTTGTTCGGGCCAGTGGTGTTTGAGCCTGGTGCAGCCGTGGATTTGAGGACAAATCCTCTTCAAGAGGAGGGGAATGATGCGGCCCGAGGATCGTTTAAGAGGCAAGATGTTCGTTGTCGGGCTAGAATGGCAAAGAAGACGCTGGAACGGAGGTCAGATGTGAGCCGAGGATGCAACGCTGAAGTTGGCTGCGAAAATGACCGAGTGTCGGACGACATGGAAAGCTGTCGGCCGACAAGTGGTTTGTCGGACGACACCTCTTGGCTGTCGTACGACATGCAGTGTAAAAGAGAGGACGGTACAGACGGGATTCGCAGGTTGAGCCTGCGAGCGACGAAGATTTGTCGGACGACAGGATTTCCTGTCGGACGACAAGAGTATGTCGGACGACACCATTTCCTGTCGTCCGACAAAATCTCAGAATTCTGAAAACGGGGCGGAAGACTTTTTATTTGGTTTTATTTCCTTTTGTTATTTCTTTTAGGGTTTCTTTATGCCTATTTAAGGTTTTTCAAGACATTGTTTTACGCAGACTTGATATTTTGAATAAATTATTTGTGAGATATATTCTCCCTTTGGGTTTTCCGAATTCTTCCGGGTTCTACCAAAAGAATTCACCGGCGAATCAACGAAGCTTTCATCCTTCGTTTGTGTGTCAATCATCGTCTCCGAATTGTTGGGTCGCGTTCCGTTGGGGTTTAGGTCATCGAATCTAAATCATTTCGGGGGTAGATTCAAAGGTTTTGGGATCTCCACCAGGTATCCTTTAATTATTCCGTATCTTCTTCTCTTCCGATCGAGGTGCGTATCAGCTCTCCCCTCGTCGCGCGCATGCGGCGGTCGAACCCTAGGGTTCGGCCGCTCCCTTGATCCTCGCTGGGGATCTCGAATCCCCGTCCCCGAGGTTCGTCGTTTTCCCGGATCGTGCGTTCATGTATATATTACAATTAATACGCACAAATAATCATGAAGGGGGTTTATGATCATTACCTCGATTCGTTGTACGGAGAAACGAAATCAAACGACCTTGCGATCTTCCTACGTATTCCTCGCACTTCGTCCGAACGTCGTGTGGGCGACGATCTATCGAACTCCTATGGATCTCCTTCACTCTCCAAGACTTTATGATTGGCGTAGGTTAAAATTATGTTATGAAAAGTGAAGACCATGTAGTGCTTATATAGACTACGTAGGGGATCATAAGATTATTAAATATTGGGCTTCTTAATATTGAAGATTAAATTGGGTCCAACCCAAATCCATTAATCCTTATCAATATTAATTTTATTTATTTTCCACTATATAAATAAAATTGCACTCCCAATATTTATCCATATTATATCAAATAATATTTCTCCGGTTAGTATTATTTATTCCGTGTATTTAAGATTTAAATATCCATGAATAAATTTATTTATTGCTCAATAAATAATATTCATCTCTTATATCCGAGACTAGTACCGTTCAACCTTTATTATTGTGCGGAACGAATCCACTCATGAGGTTTACACAATAATTCCTTATGAACTCATCTCGGGGATATTATCAGCCCTTCCGGGATACACTTTCCCGTCAAGTATTCACGGCATGTCATATATAAAATATAGCGACCCAATTTTACCGGTAATTAACCCAATAATTAAATCGGTTAATTCCTTTGGAAAATCAAAGTCTCTAATATTAAATATACACACCCGCAATAATATCGGGGATTAAGAATAAAATACTCTGAGATTTAAATTGATTATCCAAGGCAATCCTAATCAATAAATCTCAAGCGATCCGCCCAATACACCAAGTGTACAAGTGTGATAAAATAAGTAAGATAAATTATTTTCTCTCTCACACAACGACTATACCGATGGATTGGTCCGTGTCCATCTAGGTCGTGAGCAACTGTTCGATTAAATACGAGTAACCGATAGTATGATCTTCTGTGCGCCCATGCACACCATACTAACTACAACGTATAAAATCCAGGACTATATTTTGCATAATTAATTAATAATAATTAAATGCAAATAATTGTTTATTAATTAAATAGGTTAAATGCTATGACCGGGAGTTTACCGATACTTAAATCTAGACATTAAGTACACAACTCCAACAATCTCCCACTTGTACTAAGGTCTAGTCATTTCCTCCAAACTCCCGACTCCCATACTCATCACGTGCTTAAGTCATACTTTCCAGAAGTATTATGTGAATGAGCAATCTAGGTTGCCGCTCTGAAGTTATCTTGGTGACTACTGCGTCGTCTCCCTGACGATGACTCGTATCAGGTGGTACTGGCTCTATGTGTTATCATCACCTTTTGAACTTATGACTTCTTCCAGTTCTCCATGCACCGCTATATACATAGCCTTTGGTGAACCAAGAATCATATCCAAGTTCAGAGGTCATTCCGGAACCTAACCAAAACTTCCGCTGCCTCTGAGGCTGCTATTCGGCTTATGATAGAGTCCGAGAAGCATCACGCTTATCACTCTTTCATCCTTAGGTTCCACCTCTTCTAAAAGTGAACACATAGCCTGATATCGACTTACACTGGTCTTTCTCTGATTTTGGATCTGAGAAAATGTAATCTAAGAAGATTTCGTTTTGCTAGTAATCCAGTACTTCCAAGTACTTTTACAGCATTCGAATATTATTTCTTATCCAGATTACTTTGATATCCTCCCACTACGCTAACCGCATAGTTGATATCAGGTTCTTGTTTTTCAACACTGCATCTACAAAGCTCTCTACACTCGAAGTGTAGGAAACTGCTTTGTCTATATCTATCTCCTTTATGCGTTCGAAACACATAACTTTAGATAGATGTATTCTGTTCCCGAAAGGCAATAACCTTTCTCAGAATTGTGCATGTTTAAAACAAACCATAATCGTATAAGATATTTTAAGAGAAGTACAAATGTTCTTATCTAGAGATCAAAAGATTTCTAAGAACATGATCCAACTTTATCTTAATCTCATATCTCGATTTATTTAGACAACCTCTATTTTATGTTTGACAACACTTTTACTTTGTTGCCAACGATGAAGTGTTATCTACACAAAATTCCGAGAAATACCACCTTTGTTTCCATTACGTCTCCAATACACCTTTCTTGTCTATGCCCTTTGATGAATCCATAGAATGGACTATCTCATCAATTCGCAAGTTCCTATGCAGAACTAGGGATCGGTTTCATGTTTACTGGATCCAGAGTTCAAAACTCCTCCAGTCTTATGAACATCTCTGGTTGCTTAACAACCTCCCACTGCAATGGCGTTCCGGTGTATAACAGTAATAACATTAGGTGCAGTTAGTGGTGTACTGCTACTCGGTCAGGCTGGTTCTTAGTCTTTCCTTTCCTCATTTTAAAGTACTTTGTCAATTAGGGCATTGTAGTTCATCTAATAGTTTTCCTCTAAGAACCGGGCGAGGATACCCCTCTGGTTCGTAGCACTATCGAACATACAATTACTTGTTCTTCTAGGATATTCTACAACCACATGGAGTGTGCCGTTGTATCCAGAAATATCCATAGAACATAGGTAGTTCCGAACTAACTTGTCCTTTTACTATTAGAATTCCATTTCTTATTCCTGACACACCATGTCTACACATCAGTGTATGGTGTAGTCGTTTGAAACTTAATCTCAATCTTTGATTTATGCTATGTGTTATTCAGATAGGTGATAGCCTTCGCGAACAAGTCGCAGGCTTCTAATGGATATACTTTGAAGGTTCCCCATAATGGCTTTGTGTCGAAAAACACTTCGCTTTCATGGCACATCAAGTATTCTAATCCATCTCCGAGTATTCTTGAAAGAACGACTCGTACCTCTCTAATTACACATGTGACGGCATTAATCATAAATCATTTTCAATACTTGTCCGAATTCCATCCTTTATCCAGAAAGGTTAACTTAGTTGTATCATCTTTCAAGATCGATTCTTAGGTCGGGAGGTCCATTCCTCCAACTATAATTGATCAAATCAATTTCGACCTTTTGAATCCCTTTTGAATAGTTACTACCAAGTTCAAGAATTCACAAGTATAATGATTGATAAGAGAAATACATCTAATAAGTAAAACAAGTTATACATAACGATTTGTTGCATCGTGGTAGACTAAGGATTCATCATTCATATATTGCTATCTAATGTACCAGAATAGATAACACCATTATTTCTTATCTAAATCACTCAATGATTAAAGGAATAAATATCCATTCATTAATAAAGAAAACCAGAACAAAAGTTCTTTTTCAAAATTAAAGGGGTACATAAAGCAATAACTTAAAATGAAATCCTAAAACAGATAAATGTCTTCCACTGCAACCGCTGCTACCCCAACAGCTATGCCCATGTAGACTCGAACTCTTCTTCTCTAAGTCGCCGGGTTTTCTGGAACCCCTGCATTTAAAACAATGCACATACCGTCAGTGGTTCCATATCTACACACCAGAATTCTGGTAGATAATACCGCTGACTATGTTTTTGCGACTAAAGAAAAATTCGTACCTCTGAGAGGACATTCAGACTTCCAGTGTCCAGACTTGTTGCAACGGAAGCACTTGCCCCTTGGCTTATTAGCCCCCACTCGTGGTCCATTCCTCTTGGCACCACTGGGTTTCATGGCTTGCTTCCTTTTCTTGCCCCAACCTCCAACAGCTTTCAAGCTTTTGGACTTGGTAGCCACAAGCGCTTGAGACTTGCCCTTCTTGTAGATCCCCTCTGCCGCCTTCATTTCAGTCAGGAGTTGCGCAAGAGTATAAGATAGTTTACCCATATTATAGCTCATACGAAACTTCTCAAAACTAGGGGTCAGAGACTGGAGTATGATGTCGACTTGCGTCTCACCATCAATCATAGCTCCTAGGACCTCCAATTCATTCAACAGACTCATCATCTTGAGAACATGCTCCTCAACGGGCGTTCCATCAGACTGAGTAGTCGACATGAGGACTCTCATGGCTTCTTGCCTACCCGCACGGTCATGATGCCCAACCATCTCCTTGAGGTTAAATAACATATCCTCGGCAGTGTTCATCGACTGATGCTGGGTTTGGAGTACATTTGACATGGAAGCCAAAATATAGCACCTAGCCATTTCATCAGTCTTTTTCCACTTCCGATATGTTGCCTTTTCCTCATCAGTTGAGGCAGCCGTGGGCTCAGCAGGGCATTTATCAGAGAGTACAAACTTGTACTCTTCAGCAGTCAGGACAATGTCCAAATTTCTCTTCCAATCAATATAATTGGGACCAGTGAGTTTATGTTCCTTGAGTATCACACAAAGTGGATTCATAGCTATTCTCTAAACCTATAAGCACATGTAAACAAACAATCAATTTAATGTCCGATATTATCTCCCTCAAATAATATCATTAAATTACTAATTGCGTCTAAAATCCCATCATGTAAGGCAAGCCACGTGGTGTGGACGTTTACCCACCCAAATGATTTAGCAATTAGATTTTCTTTGGCCATACATCGATTATAGCGTAACTTCGTGGGGAAGAATACTATAATGCATATCTAAGTGTAAACCATCACTCAGCACTAAAGTACATCGCTTGGAATTGCTACGTCACCGCAAGCCACGTGGTGTGGACGTTTACGAAAATTTCACAACTCTTCACAATCACTTATAACTGTCTACGTCAATTAATCCAAAATCCGTTAGCATAGAAAGCCACGTGGTGTGGACGTTTACTACACCAAGAGATTTTTATAATTGACTCCCAATTACAAGATCCATTCGATTTCGTAGATCAAGACTTGGAGAATCATAAGTGAAACTCGAAGTTTCTAACCAGTGATTCACCATGCGAGCGACCCTATCTCTCATAAATGAGGGAGCCGAGCAGACAATCGATCCACCTATAAAAAAAAAGGTACGAAGGTCTCTAATTTGTGTCATCCACATGACCAAGTGGCTTTGGCTCCATTCCACTCCCCGGGGTGAGAATGAGTCGACTTGAAGTCAGTTTCAGAAAGACAAATTAGGCATTGTTTGATAAACTTGATCAATGTTTCTTGTAAAAGGAATTACAAGAATTCTCCTCCAATGACTTGTCTATATGAACTTCGAAAGTCCATAAAAGTCACCAAGAGAACAGTGATGGAGACCATGGGAATGTTTCCATCCCCTCTCCCACTTAGCTTTTTACGATAAAGGGATACGCTATCTAGTGCATAAAATAAACACATATAGCATGCATATAAGCAATAAAGCACATAGTATCACATAGTCAAAATAATGCTAGAAAATTATTTTCCCGACTATCATGGCTTTATTCCATCTTCACATGCATCTTCTAGTCTTCAGTCTTCGTTTCTTGAATGCTCCATGTGACGAGAATATTAATCTCCAATATTTAAATCTATTTATTTTCAATTAATCCAAAAGTTACTTAATTCGAAAATTAAGTCAATTGAATATATCAAAAATAAAATTAAATATTATTAATATTTTTATTTATTTATTTTCCTATCTAATTCTATTAAATCTCTAGAATAATCTATCCAAGTAAAACTTGGAATATTCTAGAAGACTTCTATAATAGAATAAGGAATAAAATAAATTAGGACTCTACTACTTTCCATTTATTAATTATTTTCCATCTAATGAAAATTCCCAAGAATAGGAATAATCAAATAGGAAATAAATTAATACCAAATTAATTAAATTCCTAATCCATGAATATCTCCATAAAGGAAATAAAACAAATAGGAATAAAATTAATTCAATTAACTCTTTTCCTAATCCATGAGAGTTTCCTAAAAGGAAGATACTCAAATAGGAAAGTCGAATTAATTTAGGAAAGTGGATCTTGGTAGAAGTGGCATGGGTTGGGAGATCCCCATACCACCATCACCATCGACCGCCACCACCATGGAAGAGGGAACCGCCGCCGCCACCCCAGCTGGCCGGCCACCACCGCCGGCGGCAACCCCAGCCGAGGGGCGATCGACCCCTCCCCATGGCTTCGGTCATGGGGTCGATCATGGGGTTGATCGACTCCCCGGTTTTTCGTCCCCTTCGTCTTCGTCACACGTCTTCGTCTTCCGGCGATCGTCTCATCATCGAACCAACGTAAATAAATTACAAAATTTAAATTACACTATCCGGTATCGATTCTATACATGAAATCGACCCTATACATTTTCCGGAAAAATAAAGAACGTAATAATAAATCCTAAATTCGGTCAACCCCCGAATTTTTACTATTACAAACATTCATCCACAAAAACGAATCTCGACATGTCCGAGAGTTTAATAAACGAATAATCATGATAATTAATCAAGCAATAATTAAATCAACCATGATAGCCGGAAATCCTGCAAGGTAGAACAATAATCGAACATATACATGAACACGAAACCAATCTCTTTGATACCAATTGCTGGGATTCGATGTCCCGGGCTATCAAAAATGCGGAACCGATAACCCGATCGAAAACCCGTCGCCGGAGATTACACGAACACCGACTCATCCGCCGGAGTCCGGCCTTTGGAGACCACGCGCCCGAAGGCACGCAGCCCGCCCCCAGCCGAACCCCCGCGAGCCGGAAACCACGAACGCGAACCACGGACGAGCTAGAACATGACCAAGGCGTCGCCGCGGGAGAACCCGCGACTAAACCCTAGCCACGCTCACGCCCGGGCTCGCGATCGCCGTGTGTGGCGATCGCCGGGGATGCGAGGCATCCCCGCAGGGCTGTTCGGAACAGCCCCTGGCGGTGAGTCCGGCGACTCACCGCCTCCTCCGTCGAGGGGAGGGCGGTCAGCCCAGCTGACCCGCCGCGGCCTAGCCGCGGGTGCCCTAGCGATCGACTTCCGAGTCGATCGCTTGCCCCGGCTTCAGCCGGGGCCCCCTTCGAGCGCACGCCGCCGTCGAGGGCGGCTGGGGTCCGCCACGGCACCAGCCCGTGGCACCCCAGCGATCGACCGAAGTCGATCGCATGCCCCGGCGTCCAGCCGGGGCTCGCCCCTCGTCGCGCGCATGCGGCGGTCGAACCCTAGGGTTCGGCCGCTCCCTTGATCCTCGCCGGGGATCTCGAATCCCCGTCCCCGAGGTTCGTCGTTTTCCCGGATCGTGCGTTCATGTATGTATTACAATTAATACGCACAAACGAAATCAAACGACCTTGCGATCTTCCTACGTATTCCTCGCACTTCGTCCGAACGTCGTGTGGGCGACGATCTATCGAACTCCTATGGATCTCCTTCACTCTCCAAGACTTTATGATTGGCGTAGGTTAAAATTATGTTATGAAAAGTGAAGACCATGTAGTGCTTATATAGGCTACGTAGGGGATCATAAGGAGATTAAATATTGGGCTTCTTAATATTGAAGATTAAATTGGGTCCAACCCAAATCCATTAATCCTTATCAATATTAATTTTATTTATTTTCCACTATATAAATAAAATTGCACCCCCAATATTTATCCATATTATATCAAATAATATTTCTCCGGTTAGTATTATTTATTCCGTTTATTTAAGATTTAAATATCCATGAATAAATTTATTTATTGCTCAATAAATAATATTCATCTCTTATATCCGAGACTAGTACCGTTCAACCTTTATTATTGTGCGGAACGAATCCACTCATGAGGTTTACACAATAATTCCTTATGAACTCATCTCGGGGATATTATCAACCCTTCCGGGATACACTTTCCCGTCAAGTATTCACAGCATGTCATATATAAAATATAGCGACCCAATTTTACCGGTAATTAACCCAATAATTATATCGGTTAATTCCTTTGGAAAATCAAAGTCTCTAATATTAAATATACACACCCGCAATAATATCGGGGATTAAGAATAAAATACTCTGAGATTTAAATTGATTATCCAAGGCAATCCTAATCAATAAATCTCAAGCGATCCGCCCAATACACCAAGTGTACAAGTGTGATAAAATAATTAAGATAAAGTATTTTCTCTCTCACACAACGACTATACCGATGGATTGGTCCGTGTCCATCTAGGTCGTGAGCAACTGTTCGATTAAATACGAGTAACCGATAGTATGATCTTCTGTGCGCCCATGCACACCATACTAACTACAACGTATAAAATCCAGGACTATATTTTGCATAATTAATTAATAATAATTAAATGCAAATAATTGTTTATTAATTAAATAGGTTAAATGCTATGACCGGGAGTTTACCGATACTTAAATCTAGACATTAAGTACACAACTCCAACAGTACTTGCACTATGTGTTATCTTACACTTATGGACTTGTGATCTTACCTTTTGCCATCGCACCGCTATTTACATAGCCTTTGGCAAATTAAGAATCACATCTAAGTCCCAGAGATTATCCCGGAGTTATACCAAAACTTCCGCTGCCTTTGAGGCCGCTTATTTGGTTACCCATGGTAGAGTCCGAAAAGCATCGTGCTTATCACTCTTCCATGTTAAAACTCCTTCTCCTTTAATAGTGAAACACATAGCCTGATATCGACTTACACCGGTCCTTATTCGATTAGAAATCTCAGAGAATGTAATCCAAAGGAAATGATTGCTTGCTCCGTAATCCAGAACATAGTTTCCAGTACTTCGAAAGTACTTAAAATGTTCATTACAGCAGTCAAGTATTTCTTTCCAGGATTACCTTGATATCCTCCCACTATGCTAACCGCATAGCCTATATCAGGTTCTTGTTTTCAACAATGCATTTATTAAGCTTTCCTCACTGTAAGTGCAGAAATCCGCTTTTATTTCTTCTATCTCCTCTTGTGTTCCAAAACACATATCCTTAGATAGATGCATTCCGTCTCTGAAAGGTAACGAACCTTTCTCGGAATCTTGCATGTTAAAATGAACCATAATCGTATAAGATATCTAGAGAAGTACAATGTTCTTTTCTTGAGATCCTAGATCTTAAGAACATGCTCTAACTTCTTCTTTATCTCATATATCGATTTTTCTAGACAACCATCATTTTATGTCTGACAACATCTTTACATTGTTACCAATGATAAAATGCTATCTACATAAAACCTTCGAGAAACACCACCTTGTTTCCATCACGTTTCCCATACACTCGATTCGTCTATGCTTTGATGAATCCATAAAATGGACTATCTCATCAATTTGCAAGTACCACGAACTCAATGCTTTGTTCCAATCCATAAATGGATCAACTAACCTTGTACTCTAAATGATCTTGCTTCTTAGCAATAATCCTTATTGCTTTCCAAGAAGGCACATTTAGATCTAGTACCGCCTTCATGTAGATCCAGGGATTGATTTCATGTATACTAGGTCCAGAGTTCAAAACTCTCCTAGTCTTATGAATATCTCCGGTTGTCAAACAACCTCCCACTAAAATGGCATTCCGGTGTATAAACAGTAATAACAGTAGGTGCAGTTAGTGGTGTACCGCTACTCGGTTCGGCTGGTTCTAAGTCTTAATCGTTTTCTCTCTCTTTCGAAGTATCATGTCATTTTGGGCTTGTGGTTCATCTAATAGTCTTCCTCTAAGAATCGGGCGTTAGAACTTATAACGTCCTTCTGGTTCATAGTACTATTCGAACACACACCTTTTGTTCTTCTAGGATATTCTAAGACATATCCATAGAACATAGGTAGTTCCGTTTAACTCATCTTTTACTATCTCTATAAGAGTTCCATTTCTTATTATCGACACACCAATCCTACAGAAGACTGTATGGTGTAGTCTCTTGGGATCCAATCCCAAGATCTGATAATAAATCAGAGTCAATCAATTCTAATACTTGTCCGGATCTTACATCTTATATCCATAAAGGATTGCTTAGTCATCTCATCTTCCAAATTAGATTCTTAGGTCGGAAGGTCCACTCCTTCAACTTAATTGATCTTACAATCAATTTTCGACCTTTGAACTTCTTATTTGAATAAATATGACTTAGCATAAGAATCCACAAGTATAAATGATTTAATAAAGAAATCTCTTATTAGTAAAACGAGTTATATAAAACGGTTCGTTGCATCGTGGTGGACTCAGGATTCGTCATTTATATATTGCTAGCTAATGTACCAAAATAGATAATATCATTATTTCTTCTTATAACCATCAAATGATTAAAAAAATAAAATATCTATTCATTAGAAATCCAGAACAAAGTTCTTTCTAAAAGGTACATAAAAGCAATAACTCAAAATGAAATCCTATAAAATGTCCTCCACTGCAACTGCTGCCTCCTCTACAGCATTGCCCATGTAGACTACGATTTCTTCTTTTCTAAGTCGTCGGGTTTCCTGGAACCTTTGCATTTAGAATGCACATACCGTCAGTGGTTCCATATCTACACACCAGGTTCTGGTAGATAATACCACTGACTATGTTTCACGACTAAAGAAAAATTTCGTACTTCTTTTGAGAGGATAATCAGACTTCCAGTACCCAGACTGTTTGTATCGAGAACATGGCTTTCTCGTCCCATCTCGTGGTCCAAAAAGAACCACTGGGTTTCTTTGCTTTCTTGTCCTTTCCCCGGATTCATGCCTTTAGGTTCGAAACCTTTGGCATTGGCTACAAGAGCTTGCGATTTACGTCTCAACTCGTCTAAAAGGTCAATCATCTCAAAAACGTTTTTAAGCGTTTCCTCGAAGTGATTGGCCTTTATGAGTATCCTCATCGCTTCTTGTCTAGCCGCCTATGTCAATAGGCTCGGGAGGACAAAGCTCACCGAGTACTAACTAGTACTCTTTAACAGTTTGGGTAATGTCTAGATCTCTATTCCAATCATTACATTTAAGGACCAGTGAGTTAAAATCCTTACGTATCACATAAAGAGGGTTCAAGGCCATTTCCTAATCTATGAGCACATATAACAACAAACAATCGATTTAATATCCGATATTATCTCCCTCAAATAATATCATTAAACCACTTATCACATCTAAAATCCCATCAGATATGGCAAGCCACGTTTGTGTGGACGTTTACCTATCCAAATGATTTAGCAATTAGATTTGCTTCGGTCGTACATCAATTATAGCGTTACTTCGTTGGGAAGAATACTATAAAGCGTATCTAAGTGTAAACCATTACTCAGTATCCTAGAAGATTGTTTGGGACACGTATATTCACCGCAAGCCACGTTCGTGTGGACGTTTACGTTAACATACGCTCCTTCACTCCCTTCTATAACTGTCTACATCAATTAATCAAAGATCCCATTCAGCATAGCAAGCCACGTTCGTGTGGACGTTTACTACACCAAAAGATCTTTATAATTGACATCCAATTACTTGAATCATTTAATCTTGTAAATCAAGACGCGGAGAATCATAAGTGAAACTCGAAGTTTCTAACCAGTGATTCACCATGCGAACAACCCTATCTCTCATAAAATGAGGGAGCCGAGCAGACAATCGATCTAGTCATCAAATGACACGAAAGTCTCTAATTTGTGTCCTCGACATGACCAAGTGGCTTTGGCTCCATTCCACTCCCCGGGGTGAGAATGAGTCGACTTGAAATCAGTTTTGGAAAGACAAATTAGGCATTGTTTGATAAACTTAATCAATGTTTCTCGTAAGAGGAATTACAAGAATTCTCCTCCAATGACTTATCTATACGAACTTCAAAAATCCATAAAAGTCACCAAGAGAACAGCAATGGAGACCATGACAATGTTTCCATTCCCTCTCCCACTTAGCTTTTTATAACAAAGGGATACGCTATCTAATGCATAATTAAAGACACATAAGCATAATAACAAACATATATTTCATGCAAGTACGTTCACAAATAATCAAATAATTACTCAAGTAAAATTATTTCTCGACTATTCGTACCTTGATGAATTCCAGCATGCTTGTCTTGAGTCTTCATTCTACGTCTTGAATACTTTGCCGAGCGACGGAAAAATTCTTTGATTCTCATATTTAATTTATTTTAAATAAAATCCAAGATTCCAATTCAAAAATAAATTTGAATCAATCTAATGATTTTAAATAAAATACTTCAATTAAATAAAACCAATTCCATTGATTTCCATATTTAATTCTATTTTAAATAAAATCCAAGATTTTCCAATCCAAAATAAATTTTGAATTAATCTAATGATTTTAAATAAAATACTTAAATTAAATAAAATCAATATTATTAAAATCCATTGATTTCCATATTTAATTCTATTCTAAACAAAATCCAAGATTTTTCAATCCAAAATAAATTTTGAATTAATCTAATGATTTTAAATAAAATACTTAAATTAAATAAAATCAATATTTTAATAATTTCTCAATCCTATTTAGATTAGATTTCAAGAATCCTAATCAAAATCGAATTTTGATTCTTCTTAAGACTTCTAATCCAAGTAGGTATAGGATATCTAGAGAAACTAGGATTTTCTTTCCTAATTTAACTCTCCATCTAATTCCATTATTTAATTCCATAATTAAGAAATCTAATCCAAATAGAATTTGAATTAATTCCAAAATTAAATTAAATAAAATTAGAAAGATTAAATTATTTCGGAAAGATCGGATTTATCGGGACGAACCGAAAATCGAATTTCCGGTCGACCCAATCGAACCCAAAGATGTACCAATCGAAACCATTGTTCAAGAATTAATTTTTGTCCCATGCATGTAATAACATGCACATGCGCACCAATCAATTAATTCATGGATGTACACCTCCAGCACATGCATGCCCAACATGCAATTCACGCACATCTCAACAGCAGGCAAAATCGATCGTCTTCTTCAACAGCGGTCTGGTCGATCTCCGGCACGGCGTCTTCACTGACGATCCATGCCATCGACCCGCTGCGACCATGTGGCCCCACCTGCCCGAGCAGCCCGCGATCGAGCTGAACGTACTCGCCGTTCGATCGATCACGCCGGCGCCCAAGCGGACCTTCACCGGATCAGCCGCGACTCGCCGGACATCCGTCGACTTCCGGCGAACCATCCCACGATGGTGAACGCCAAGTCGACGAGTCCATACGTCCGCTGCTTCCAGTTTCCTCCCCGGCAGCCCGCCCGATTCGCGAAGCCGTCCGCGATGCCGCCAACGCAGCCACCGAACGCAACCGCCACCACTGGTGGCATACGCCGGCATGCCCAGCCACGTCTAGGTCACGCCCAGCAGCCCGCACAGCCCCTTCGAGCCCAGCATGCCGCGGTCGATCGATCTAGGTTCGATTCGTCCGAAAAACCCTCGATTTTAATAATTAATTTTCCGACAAAGACAATTCATACAAGAGAGAAAATCAAGTACGTAGAACAATATAGCACAATAATTTAACAATTTAAATTAATCTATGGCTATAAACAACGATAATCGATTATCGAAACAATTAACGAAAAAACGTAACCATACGCTCTGATACCAATTGTTGGAATTCGATATCCCGAGTTATTTAAATTCGCGGAAACCAATAACCCGATCAAACCCTTCGCCGGAGATCACACGAACACCTACGAACGCGCCTGAGTCCGGCCTTTGGAGACCACGCACCCGAAGGCACGCGGCCCGCCCCCAGCCGAACCCCCGCGTCGCGGGGTTCACGCGATCGAGGATCGCGTTCGATCTTCGCGATCGATGGGGCTGCCCAGCAGCCCCCCGCGGCGAGTCCGGCGACTCGCCGCCGCCTGGAGGAGCCCCGCCTTCACGGCGGGTGGGGTGCGGCACCAGCCCGCGCCCCCGGCGATCGATCCCCGTGATCGATCGCGAGCCCTCGGCCCAGCCGAGGGTTCCTTTCCTCCGCGCGCCGCCAAACCCTAGCGGGCGATCCCGCGGTCCGGTGGCTTCGCCACCACCGCGTGATCGTTCGTCTAATCCGGGTTCGACTCTTGGATCTTGTTTTTCCGATAATTGATTTCAATATACATGAATTAAATAGCGGAAATATTTAATTCACCTTTCGATTCGTTGTGCGGAGAAACGAGATCTTATGATGACCTTGAGATCTTCCCACGTATTCCTTGCACTTGTTCGAACGTCGGGTGGGCGACGATCCTCCGAACACTATGGATCTCATTCTCTCCTTTCTCTCTCTAGAATTGTGATCTTCAAGTTATGAGAATAGAGAAGACCATGTAGTGCTTTTATAGGCTACGTAGGGGATCTTAAGGAGGTGGAATATTGGGCTCCCAATATTGATGATTAAATTGAGCCCAGCCCAAATCTATTAATCCTTATCAATATTAATTTTATTTATTTTCCACTATATAAATAAAATTGCACTCCCAATATTTACCCATATTATATCAAATAATATTTCTCCGGTAGTATTATTTATTCCGTGTATTTAAGATATAAATATCCATGAATAAAATTAATTTATTGCTAATTAATTTATTCATCTCTTATATCCGAGACTAGTACCATTCAACCTTAATTATTATGCGGAACAAATCCACCTGCAGGGTTTACATAATAATTCCTTATGAACTCATCTCGGGGATATTATCAACCCTTCCGGGATACACTTTCCCGTCAAGTATTCACGGCATGTCATATATAAAATATAGTGACCCAACTTAACCGGTAATTGACCCAGTAATTAAACCGGTCAATTCCTTTGGAAAATCAAAGTCACTTAAATTAAATATACACACCCGCAATTGTATCGGGGATTAAGAATAAAATACACTGAGATTTAAATCGATTATCCAAGGCAATCCTAATCGATAAATCTCAAGCGATCCGCCCAATACACCAAGTGTACAAGTGTGATAAAATAATTAAGACAAATTATTTTCTCTCTCACACAACGACTATACCGATGGATTGGTCCGTGTCCATCTAGTTCGTGAGCAACTGTTCGATTAAATACGAGTAACCGATAGTATGATCTTCTGTGTGGGCCCGACACACCATACTAACTACAACGTATAGAATCCAGGACTATAATTTGCATGTATCTAATTATAAATAATTAAACGCAAATAATTGTTTATTTAATTAAATAGATTAATGGCAATGGATCGCGAGTTTCCGTTACTTAAATCTAGACATTAAGTACACAACTCCAACAATGTACTAGTCTCGGATAATAAGAAACGAATTAATTTAATTATTAGTAATTAAATAAATTCGTGGACGTTCGATATCTTAAACACGGGGAAAGTCGTATATGTAATTTCAGCGGAATTATTATTGTTGAAATAATATTAAATTAATTTCGGGAATTCAATTATTATTATTTAGTGGAATTAACAATAATTAAAAATGTAATTAATTAAGGATTTCTTTTTAAGGACTCCGAGTTAATTAATATTGCATTTTAGCCTTGAATTAATTTACCTAAGGTCCCTAACGTAACTCTATTTAAACCCCTTCCCTTACCCTCTCTAAACCTAATATTCGCCGCAATAATTATTTTCATCAGAGAAAAATAAATTGCTTAGCGCAATTAAAAGTTTTCTCTGTTAAAAATAAAAGTTAACGCAATTAAATTATTCTCACATAGAGAATAATCATACGCTGGTTGGTTTGGCAGAGAGAGTATAGACGGGAGAACTCCAGCGGATCGTTGCCCACACAACGGTTGAAGACGGGGCCTGAGACATACGTTAGAAGCATCTAAGGTCTCAACAATCGACCGAAAAGGTATGAGATCGAATTCTTTTTTCCGCGTTTTATTCGATCTCATTTTTCGTTAATCATACATTGAATGTAAGATCGGGTTCCGGACATCGTGGATTGTATTCCTCGATTACTGGGGGTTCTAAGACCTCCGGATCGGTAGTCGGAAGAGGAAAAATGACCCGGAAACGAGCCCGGAACAGCAACGTCGCGTTGCTGTTCGCGGACAAACGGCGGTCGCCAGAGGGCAAACGGCGGTCGCCGTTTGCAGCTCCTCCAGCGACCGCTGTTCTGCAATCGGCGGGCGCCGATTGAGGCAGACCAGCCCCGTTTCGCGCGGTTGTCCTCCGGGGCGATGGCTGGGCGTGATTCGGGTCACGGGCTATCACGTGAACGAAGTAACGGACGTGGAGGTCGACTGGGATTGTTCGGATGTTCGAGCAATCGAACGAACGCATCCCTGGTAGTCGATTTCCAACAATTGGTATCAGAGCCGGTTTTGTACGTTCTTTGTATTGTTTGCGAGTTTTGTTTTGCAGGATAACCCGATTATTATGGTCATATGTTTATGTACTGTATGTTGTGGTTTGTTAAACTCTCGGGGTTGTCGAGATTTTGTTTTAAAATCGTTGCTTGAATGTAATAGTTAAAACGACGGGTTGAGTCGTTTAGGTTTTCTATTTCGTTTTTCGTTTTTATCCGGATGTATAGGATCGATCAATCTGTATAGGATCGATGCCGGAAGTAGTTAGCTTTACCTTGTAATGTTGCTGCTGCTTGGTGGATCGAGACGAGATCGAAGGCCGGACGAACGAGGGTCGAGAAGTCGAACCCGCGGGCTGCTGAAGGGCAAACGGCGGTCGCTGTTTCGCTGGATTTCAGGCAGCGGCTCCGCGGGGGTTCGACGGACACCACGGATCGCTCGTCGAGGCCTGGGATGATACTCCAGTGGGAGGGGTTCGTCTCTTGGCACTTAGACGAGTCGGTGGTGGATCGAGACCTAGACGAGCAACGAGACGAAGATCCGAGAAGACATGCATCGAAGATATTTAAAGGCCATAATAATCGGGATCACGTTAAATGCTTTCTATGTGTTTACGTGCTTTTATTTACGCTTTATTTATCGTGCATGATTATCCCTTTTCGTAAAATACTAAGTGGGAGAGGGATTGGAAACAATCCCTGTTGGAGTTGTGTACTTAATGTCTAGATTTAAGTAACGGAAACTCCCAATCCATTGCCATTAATCTATTTAATTAAATAAACAATTATTTGCGTTTAATTATTTATAATTAAATATATGCAAATTATAGTCCTAGATTATATTCGTTGTAGTTAGTATGGTGTGTCGGGCCCACACAGAAGATCATACTATCGGTTACTCGTATTTAATCGAACAGTTGCTCACGACCTAGATGGACACGGACCAATCCATCGGTATAGTCGTTGTGTGAGAGAGAAAATGATCTGTCTTGATTATTTTATCACACTTGTACACTTGGTGTATTGAGCGGATCGTTTGAGATTTATCGATTAGGATTGACGGCGATAATCGATTTAAGTCTCAGTGTATTTTATTCTTAATCCCCGATACTATTGCGGGTGTGTATATTTAATATAAGTGACTTTGATTTTCCAAAGGAATTGACCGGTTTAATTACTGGGTCAATTACCGGTTGAGTTGGGTCACTATATTTCATATATGACATGCCGTGAATACTTGACGGGAAAGTGTATCCCGTAAGGGTTGATAATATCCCCGAGATGAGTTCATAAGGAATTATTATGTAAACCCTGCAGGTGGATTTAATCCGCATAATAATTAAAGTTGAACGGTACTATTCTCGGATATAAGAGATGAATAAATTAATTAGCAATCAATTAATTTTATTCATGGATATTTAAATCTTAAATACACGTAATAAATAATACTACCGGAGAAATATTATTTGATATAATATGGATAAATATTGGGAGTGCAATTTTATTTATATAGTGGAAAATAAATAAAATTAATATTGATAAGAATTAATGGATTTGGGTTGGACCCAATTTAATTTTCAATATTAGAAGCCCAATATTTAATCTCCTTTTGATCCCCTACGTAGCCTATAAAAGCACTACATGGTCTTCACAATTCATTAACCTAAGATACGCCAATCATAAAGTTCTTGAAGAGTGGAGGAGATCCATGGAGTTCGGTAGATCGTCGCCCACACGACGTCCGGGCTAGTGCAAGGAATACGTGGGAAGATCTCAAGGTCATCAATTGAGTTCTTCGTTTCTCCGTACAACGAGAACAAAGGTAAAATCGTTGAAACCCCTTCGATGATTTTAATGTTTAAATATCGTGAGAATATCGTGAACTAAGATCCAAGGGACGTACGAACCCGGGGACGAGGATCGACCTCGCGGTGGTGATCGAGGATCACCGGACCGCGGGAGGTCGAGAGATCCTCGCAGGGATCGAGAGGACGAACCCTCGGCTGGACGCCGAGGGTGGCGGTCGAGCCCTAGGGCTTCGACCGCCGGCGACGCACAAAGGACCCCGGCTGGACGCCGGGGATGCGATCGAGCGCGTGCTCGATCGCGTGGGCAGCGGGCTGGTGCCGCTGCTGCTCGCACGGCGAGCAGCCCCTCCTCCCGTACACGTCGCACAGGACTCACGCGGGCTGCTACGAGCAGCCCCGCACGGCTGTCGCGAACAGCCGCGAGCCCACGCGTGGTGGCTCGATCGAACAAGCCACGGGCTATCCCCGTGGCGGGTTTGTTTGATTAGGCTATCCCCGTGGAGGTTCGTGGCGGGTTTCCGGTAACCGGGAGTCGATTGGATTGTCGGTTCCGCAATTTAGACAATCCGGATATTCGATCTCCAAAAGATTTCGGTCGGAATTAATTAGATAATTTATTTATTTAAATTTATTAATTCCGGGATATCGATTTCCAACAACTGGTATCAGAGCATTGGTTTTAGTTCACGATATTTTTCGATAAATTGTTCTACCTTGCAGGGTTTCCGACTATTATGGCTAGATATAATTGTTCTTAATTATTGTCATAATATTGTTCTTGATTATTAAACTCTCGGACATGTCGAGATTCGTTTTATGTGTGGTGAATGCTTGTAATAGTAAAAATTCGGGGGTTGACCGAATTTAGGTTTATTATTACGTTCTATTTTTCCGGAAAATGTATAGGGTCGATTTCATGTATAGAATCGATACCGGATAATTGTAAATTAATTTTGTAATTTATTTACGTTGGATCGATGCCGAAACGACTACCGGAGAAGACACGTGACGAAGAGAAGAAGGGCTCGGGATCGATCATCCCCATGATCGATCCCATGGTGTTCGATCGAGGGGAGGGGCTGCCCGGGAACTCTCGGCCACGCCGGCCACCGGTGGTGGTGGCGCGTGGGCTGGGCGGCGGCGGCGTGCTCCTCCGAGCGGCGATCGATGGTGGTAGGGCGCGGGGACTCCCAACCCGTGCTCTTCCGCCGAGATCCAACTTTCCTATTTTAATTCGGTTTTCCTATTTGATTATTTCTTTTATGAAATATTCATGGAATAAGAAAAGAATTAATTTAGTATTAAATTTATTTTCCTATTTGATTATTCCTACTCATGGGAATTTTCATGGATTAGGAAAAGAATAAATTTAGAATTAATTTGTTTTTCCTATTTAATTATTCCTTTATAGAATTTTTAATGGATTAGGAAAATAATTAATTTGGAAAGTTTTAATGGTCCTTAATTAATTTTTCCTATTTAATTATTCCTTATGGAATTTTTAATAGATTAGGAAAGGAATTAATTTGGAAAGGATTAGGAGTCCTAATTTATTTTATTTCCTTATTCTATTATAAAAGTCTTCTAGAATATTCCGAGTTTGACTTGGATGGGATTCTAGAGATTTAATAGAATTAGATAGAAAAATAAAAATAAATAAAAATATTAATAATATTTAATTTTATTTTTGATATATTCGATTGACTTAATTTTCGAATTAAGTAACTTTTGGATTAATTGAAAATAAATAGATTTAAATATTGGGATTAATATTCTCGTCACATGGAGCATTCAAGAACGAAGACTGAAGACTAGAAGATGCGTACGGGGATGCGATAAAGCCATAATAGTCGGAAAATAATATTCTAGTATTATTTTGACTATGTGATAATATGCTATGTGCTTTATTTCATGTATGCATGCTTATGTGTATTTAATTATGCATTAGATAGCGTATCCCTTTGTTATAAAAAGCTAAGTGGGAGAGGGTATGGAAACATACCCATGGTCTCCATTGCTGCTCTCTTGATGACTTTTATAAACTTTTGAAGTTTATATAGATAAGTTATTGGAGGAGAGTTCTTGTAATTCCTCTTACAAGAAACATTGATTAAGTTTATCAAACAATGCCTAATTTGTCTTTCCAAAGCTGATTTCAAGTCGACTCATTCTCACCCCGGGGAGTGGAATGGAGCCAAAGCCACTTGGTCATGTAGAGGACACAAATTAGAGACCTTCGTACCATTCTTTTATAGATGGATCGATTGTCTGCTCGGCTCCCTCATCTAATGAGAGATAGGGTTGTTCGCATGGTGAATCACTGGTTAGAAACTTCGAGTTTCACTTATGATTCTCCGCGTCTTGATTTACAAGATCGAATGGATCAAATAATTGGAAGTCAATTATATAAATCTTTTTGGTATAGTAAACGTCCACACGAACGTGGCTTGCTATACTGAATGGGATTTTAGAATAATTGATGTAGACAGTTATAAGGAATTGTGAAGGGTTGCGAGTTGTCGTAAACGTCCACACGAACGTGGCTTGCGGTGACGTAACGATTCTAAACGATTCGCCTTAGTACTGAGTAATGGTTTACACTTAGATACGCGTTATAGTATTCCTCCCAACGAGGTTACGCTATAAGTGATGTATGACCGAAGCAAATCTAATTGCTAAATCATTTGGGTGGGTAAACGTCCACACGAACGTGGCTTGCTTTACCTGATGGGATTTTAGATGTGATTAGTGGTTTAATGATATTATTTAAGGGAGATAATATCGGAGATTAAATCGATTGTTTGTTGTTATATGTGCTCATAGATTATGGATGGCTTTGAACCCACTTTATGTGATACTTGAGGAATTTAACTCACTGGTCCCTAAAATGTATTGATTGGAATAGAGATCTAGACATTGCCTAGACTGTTAAAGAGTACAAGTTTGTACTCAGTGAGCTTTGTTCTCCCGAACCTACTAATGTCTCGACTGTTGAGGAAAGAACTGATTTTATCATGTTCAAACTCAAGGAGATGTTTAGACATGACATAGGCGGCTAGACAAGAAGCGATGAGGATACTCATAAAGGCCAGTCGCTTCGAGGAAACGCTTAAACACGTTTTTTGAGATGATTGACCTTTTAGACGAGTTGAGACGGAAATCGCAAGCTCTTGTAGCCATGCCAAAGGTTTCGAACCTAAGGGCAAAACCGGGGGATAGGAAAAGCAAGCAAAGAAACCCAGTGGTCCTAAGTTTCTTGGATCACGAGATGGGGCGAGAAAGCCAATAGGCTAGTGTTCTCGATGCAAACAGTCTAGGTACTGGAAGTCTGAATATCCTCTCAAAGAAAGTACGAAATCTTCTTTAGTCGTAAAACATAGTCAGTGGTATTATCTACCGGAACCTGGTGTGTAGATATGGAACCATTGACTGTATGCGCATTCTAAATGCGAGGGTTCCAGGAAACCCGACGACTTGAAAAAGAAGAAATCGTAGTCTACATGGGCAATGCTGTTGAGGAGGCATCTGTTGCAGTGGAGGACAATTATAGGATTTCATTTTAAGCTATTGCTTTTATGTACCTTTAGAAAGAACTTTGTTCTGGATTTCTAATGAATGGATATTTTATTTCTTTTAATCATCTGATGGTTATAAGAAGAAATAAAGATAGTATCTATTCTGGTACATTAGCTAGCAATATATAAATGATGAATCCTGAGTCCATCACGGTGCAACGAACCGTAGTACAAAACTCGTTTTACTAATAAGAGATTTCTTCATTAAATCGATTATACTTGTGGATTCTTATGCTAAATCATGTTTATTCAAATAAGAAGTTCAAAGGTCGAAAATTGATATTTGATCAATTAAGTTGAAGGAGTGGACCTTCCGACCTAAGAATCTAATTTGGAAGATAACATGACTAAGCAATCCTTTATGGATATAAGATATAAGATCCGGACAAGTATAAGAATTGATTGACTCTGATGTATGCAGACCTTGTTTACTCAAACAATAAGGTACAAGTACTTCATTTTATGATTACTCGAAAAATGGATACCTGATGTGCCACAAAAGCAAAGTGTTTTGACAAGTCAATGGACACAAAGCTATTGTGGGGAACCATCATGGTATATCCATTGAAAGCCTGCGATCTAATCGCGGAGGCAAGTGCCTGTCTGAGGAATGCATGTCATACTGATCAGAGATTGTGATTTGATCCCAAATGACTACACCATAAACTCTTGTGTAGAAATGGTGTGTCGGAAATAAGAAATGGAACTCTTATAGAAATAGTAAAAGCATGAGTTGTACGGAACTACCTGTGTTCTATGGATATGTCTGGAAACAACGGCGCATTCAAGTGCGGTTGTAGAATATCCTAGAAGAACAAAAGATGTGTGTTCAATAGTACTATGAACCAGAAGGACGTTATAAGTTCTAACGCCCGGTTCTTAGAGGAAGACTATTAGATGAACCACAAGCCCAAAGTGACGTAATACTTTGAAATGAGAAAGAGAGAGATTAAGACTTAGAACCAGCCGAACCGAGTAGCGGTACACCACTGACTGCACCTACTGTTATTACTGTTTATACACCAGAATGCCGTTGTAGTGGGAGGTTGTATGACAACCGAAGATATTCATAAGACTAGGAGAGTCTTCGGACTCTGGACCTAGTATACATGAAATCGATCCCTGGATCTACATAGAGGCAGTACTAGATCTAAATGTGCTCTCTTAGAAAGCAATAAGGTTTATTGCTAAGAGGCAAGATCATTTAGAGTACAAGCTTAGTTAATCCATTTATGGATTGGAACAAAGCATTGAGTTCGTGGTACTTGCAAGTTGATGAGATAGTCCATTTTATGGATTCATCAAAGCATAGACGAATAGTGTGTATTGGAAACGTGATGGAAACAAGGTGGTGTTTCTCGGGTTTTTATGTAGATAACATTTTATCATTGGCAACAATGTAAAGATGTAATCAGACATGAAATGATGGTTGTCTGGATAAATCATTATGAAAGATATAGGAAGAAGTTGTACTTCTCCTGGACATCTTACATATATATGATTATAGTTCGTTTTAACATGCAAGATTCCGAGAAAGGTTCGTTACCTTTCAGATACGGAATGCATCTATCTAAGGATATGTGTTTTGGAACACAAAAGGAGATAGAAGCAATGAAAGCGGTTTCCTACACTTCAAATGTGGAAAGCTTGATAAATGCAATGTTGAAAACGAGAACCTGATATCTGCTATGCGACTAGTATAGTGGGAGGATATCAAGGTAATCCTGTAAAGGAATACTGAACTGCTGTAATGAACATTGTAAGTACTCTCGAAGTACTGGAAACTATGTTCTGGATTACGGAGCAGACAAGCTCTTCCTTTGGATTACATTCTCTTAGATTTCTAATCGACTGAGGACCAGTGTAAGTCGATATCAGGCTATGTGTTTCACTATTGAAGGAGAAGGAGTTTTAACATGGAAAAGTGATAAGCACGATGCTTTTCGGACTCTGCCATGAGTAACCAAATAGCGGCCTCAGAGGCAGCGGAAGTTTTGGTATAGCTCCGGGATAATCTCTGGGACTTAGATGTGATTCTTAATTTGTCAAAGGCTATGTAAATAGCGGTGCGATGGCAAATGGTAAGAAATCACAAGTCCATAAGTGTAAGATAACACATAGAGCAAGTACCACCTGATACGAGTCATCGTCAAGGGAGACGACGCTGTAGTCACCAAGATAACTTCAGAGCGGCAACCTAGAGTGCTCATTCACATAGTACTTCTTGGAAGTACAACTTAAGCACGTGATGAGTATGGGAGTCGGGAGTTTGGAGGAAATGACTAGACCTTAGTACAAGTGGGAGATTGTTGGAGTTGTGTACTTAATGTCTAGATTTAAGTAACGGAAACTCCCAATCCATTGCCATTAATCTATTTAATTAAATAAACAATTATTTGCGTTTAATTATTTATAATTAAATATATGCAAATTATAGTCCTAGATTCTATACGTTGTAGTTAGTATGGTGTGTCGGGCCCACACAGAAGATCATACTATCGGTTACTCGTATTTAATCGAACAGTTGCTCACGACCTAGATGGACACGGACCAATCCATCGGTATAGTCGTTGTGTGAGAGAGAAAATGATCTGTCTTGATTATTTTATCACACTTGTACACTTGGTGTATTGAGCGGATCGTTTGAGATTTATAGATTAGGATTGCCGGCGATAATCGATTTAAGTCTCAGTGTATTTTATTCTTAATCCCCGATACTATTGCGGGTGTGTATATTTAATATAAGTGACTTTGATTTTCCAAAGGAATTGACCGGTTTAATTACTGGGTCAATTACCGGTTGAGTTGGGTCACTATATTTCATATATGACATGCCGTGAATACTTGACGGGAAAGTGTATCCCGTAAGGGTTGATAATATTCCCGAGATGAGTTCATAAGGAATTATTATGTAAACCCTGCAGGTGGATTTAATCCGCATAATAATTAAAGTTGAACGGTACTATTCTCGGATATAAGAGATGAATAAATTAATTAGCAATAAATTAATTTTATTCATGGATATTTAAATCTTAAATACACGGAATAAATAATACTACCAGAGAAATATTATTTGATATAATATGGATAAATATTGGGAGTGCAATTTTATTTATATAGTGGAAAATAAATAAAATTAATATTGATAAGAATTAATGGATTTGGGTTGGACCCAATTTAATTTTCAATATTAGAAGCCCAATATTTAATCTCCTTTTGATCCCCTACGTAGCCTATAAAAGCACTACATGGTCTTCACAATTCATTAACCTAAGATACGCCAATCATAAAGTTCTTGAAGAGTGGAGGAGATCCATGGAGTTCGGTAGATCGTCGCCCACACGACGTCCGGGCTAGTGCAAGGAATACGTGGGAAGATCTCAAGATCATCAATTGAGTTCTTCGTTTCTCCGTACAACGAGAACAAAGGTAAAATCGTTGAAACCCCTTCGATGATTTTAATGTTTAATTATCGTGAGAATATCGTGAACTAAGATCCAAGGGACGTACGAACCCGGGGACGAGGATCGACCTCGCGGTGGTGATCGAGGATCACCGGACCGCGGGAGGTCGAGAGATCCTCGCCGGGATCGAGAGGACGAACCCTCGGCTGGACGCCGAGGGTGGCGGTCGAGCCCTAGGGCTTCGACCGCCGGCGACGCACAAAGGACCCTGGCTGGACGTCGGGGATGCGATCGAGCGCGTGCTCGATCGCGTGGGCAGCGGGCTGGTGCCGCTGCTGCTCGCACGGCGAGCAGCCCCTCCTCCCGTACACGTCGCACGGGACTCACGCGGGCTGCTACGAGCAGCCCCGCACGGCTGTCGCGAACAGCCGCGAGCCCACGCGTGGTGGCTCGATCGAACAAGCCACGGGCTATCCCCGTGGCGGGTTTGTTTGATTAGGCTATCCCCGTGGAGGTTCGTGGCGGGTTTCCGGTAACCGGGAGTCGATTGGATTGTCGGTTCCGCAATTTAGACAATCCGGATATTCGATCTCCAAAGGATTTCGGTCGGAATTAATTAGATAATTTATTTATTTAAATTTATTAATTCCGGGATATCGATTTCCAACAATCCCGCGGTCTCCATTCTCTGTTTTGATGGTGATGTGTGTCGCTTACGAGTTGGCTTTAGTGTCATCCTCCCTATCGGATAAAGTTGACACACGGATATCACTGGATCAAAATTCAAATTCAATTCCATTTATAGAATTGAACACTTAAGTTTTTCAAAGCAATGCCTAATCTGTTTTTCAAAGACTAAGTTCAACTCGACTCATTCTCACCCCGGGGAGTGGAATGGAGCCAAAGCGCTTGCTTATGTCAATGACACAGATTAGAGACATTCGAGTCATTTGATGACTAGATCGATTGTCTGGTTGGCTCCCTCACTTTGTGAGAGATAGGGCTCAATTGCATGATTGATCGCTGGTTAGAAACTTCGAGTTTCACTTACGAGATATCAAGCTTTGATTAATGAAATTGTGAAATTTATTAAATGGAATTCAATTAACAAAGTTGTTTGTTTAGTAAACGTCCACACTATCGTGGCTTACTAGACGGAAACGGAACTTTGGGTTAATTGAGGCTCGACAGTTATAGGAAATCGTAAAGGGACCGCATGTCAACGTAAACGTCCACACTAACGTGGCTTGCGGTGGATATGTTGTTGAAGTTGTGTACTTAATGTCTAGATTTAAGTAACGGAAACTCACGATCCATTGCCATTAATCTATTTAATTAAATAAACAATTATTTGCGTTTAATTATTTATAATTAAATATATGCAAATTATAGTCCTGGATTTCATACGTTGTAGTTAGTATGGTGTGCATGGGCACACAGAAGATCATACTATCGGTTACTCGTATTTAATCGAACAGTTGCTCACGACCTAGATGGACACGGACCAATCCATCGGTATAATCCTTGTGTGAGAGAGAAAATAATTTATCTTAATTATTTTATCACACTTGTACACTTGGTGTATTGGGCGGATCGCTTGAGATTTATCGATTAGGATTGCCTTGGATAATCGATTTAAATCTCAGTGTATTTTATTCTTAATCCCCGATACTATTGCGGGTGTGTATATTTAATATTAGTGACTTTGATTTTCCAAAGGAATTGACCGGTTTAATTACTGGGTCAATTACCGGTTAAGTTGGGTCGCTATATTTTATATATGACATGCCGTGAATACTTGACGGGAAAGTGTATCCCGTAAGGGTTGATAATATCCCCGAGATAAGTTCATAAGGAATTATTATGTAAACCCTGCAGGTGGATTTGTTCCGCATAATAATTAAGGTTAAATGGTACTAGTCTCGGATATAAGAGATGAATAAATTAATTAGCAATAAATTAATTTTATTCATGGATATTTAAATCTTAAATACACGGAATAAATAATACTACCGGAGAAATATTATTTGATATAATATGGTTTAATATTGGGAGTGCAATTTTATTTATATAGTGGAAAATAAATAAAATTAATATTGATAAGGATTAATGGATTTGGGTTGGACCCAATTTAATCTTCAATATTAGAAGCCCAATATTTAATCTCCTTTTGATCCCCTACGTAGCCTATAAAAGCACTACATGGTCTTCTCTATTCTCATAACTTGAAGATCATAATTCTAGAGAGAGAAAGTAGAGAGGGATATCCATGGAGTTCGGAAGATCGTCGCCCACCCGACGTTCGAGCTAGTGCAAGGAATACGTGGGAAGGTCTTAAGGTCTTCATAGATCTCGTTTCTCCGTACAACGAGAACAAAGGTAAAATCGTTGAACCCCCTCGATGATTTTAATTGATTATTCGTATATGCATATGAACGAAGATCCGAGGGACGGACGAAACCCGGAACGAGGATGAACCGGCGGTGGTGGTCGAAGACCACCGGACCGCGGCGGTTCGGATCCCCGTGGGGATCGTGCGCACGCACGGACCAAGCCCTCGGCTGGGCGCCGAGGGTGGCGATCGAAGCCCTAGGGCTCGATCGCCGGGCGTGCATGGAGGAGCCCCGGCTGGACGCCGGGGCACGCGATCGAGTTGGGCTCGATCGCCGGGCAGCCGCGTGGCTGGCCCGATCGCGGTCCGCTGGGCGGACCTCCCTCCGACACGGTGGCGGCGAGTCGCCGGACTCGCCGCGGGGGCTGCTACGAGCAGCCCCGGGGGGTTACGTGAGTAACCCCATGCGATCGCGAAGCGCGATCGCGAGCCCCGTACGGGGGCTCGGCTAGGGCACGCAAGCGGGGGCTTCCCCGCGGATGTGTGTTCGGCCGGGCTCCGGCTCGTATGGTGGTTCGCGGTGGTTTCCGGCGAAGGGATTTTGATCGGGTTATTATTTCCGCAATTTTAATAGCCCGGGATATCGATTTCCAACAATTGGTATCAGAGCGTTGGTTCTAGTTCATGTGTATATGCGATAAATTGTTCTACCTTGCAGGGTTTCCGACTATTATGGCTAGATATAATTGTTCGTTAATTATTGTCATAATATTGTTCTTGATTATTAAACTCTCGGACATGTCGAGATTCGTTTTATGTGTGGTGAATGCTTGTAATAGTAAAAATTCGGGGGTTGACCGAATTTAGGTTTATTATTACGTTCTACTTTTTTCCGGAAAATGTATAGGGTCGATTTCATGTATAGAATCGATACCGGATAGTATAGAATTTATTTTGTAATTTATTCTATGTTGGATCGATGCCGAAACGACCGCCGGAGAAGAAGACGCATGACGAGGAAGTACGAGGGCTCGGGGATCGACCGAGATTGATCCCCATGGAGATCGACTGGGGGCGGGGGCTGCCCGCGGACCCCTCGGCCACGCCGGCCACCGGTGGTGGTGGTGTTACTTAATTCGAAAATTAAGTCAATCGAACATATCAAAAATAAAATTAAATATTATTAATATTTTTATTTATTTTTATTTTCCTATCTAATTCTATTAAATCTCTAGAATCCCATCCAAGTCAAACTCGGAATATTCTAGAAGACTTCTATAATATAATAAGGAAATAAAATAAATTAGGACTCCTAATCCTTCCAAATTAATTCCTTTCCTAATCTATTAAAAATTCCATAAAGGAATAATTAAATAGGAAAAATTAATTTAAAGACTTTCAAAACTTTCCAAATTAATTATTTTCCTAATCCATTAAAAATTCCATAAAGGAATAATTAAATAGGAAAAATATATTAATTCTAAATTAATTCTTTTCCTAATCCATGAATATTCCAAAAGGAATAATCAATTAGGAAGACCAAATTAATTCTAAATTTATTCCTTCCTTATTCATGAAAATTCACATGCTAGGAATAATCAATAAGGAAATAAATTTATTCTAAATTTATTCTTTTCCTATTGCATGAGAGTTCCCAAAAATAGGAATACTCAAAATAGGAAAAACCGAATAATTTAGGAAAGTTGAATCTCGGCGGGAAAGCACGAGATCACGAGGACCCCGCGCCTCCCACCATGATCGCCGGCCGAGAGGAGCACCACCGCCGTCCCCAGCCCACGCGCCACCACCACCGGTGGCCGGCGTGGCCGAGGACCCTCGCGGACAGCCCCTCCCCCTTCGATCCTTCATGGGGTCGATCACCATGATCGATCCCCGAGCCCTAGTTCTTCGTCCTCGTGATCTCGTGCTTTCCCGCCGAGATTCAACTTTCCTAAATTATTCGGTTTTTCCTATTTTGAGTATTCCTATTTTTGGGAACTCTCATGCAATAGGAAAAGAATAAATTTAGAATAAATTTATTTCCTTATTGATTATTCCTAGCATGGGAATTTTCATGAATAAGGAAGGAATAAATTTAGAATTAATTTGGTCTTCCTAATTGATTATTCCTTTTGGAATATTCATGGATTAGGAAAAGAATTAATTTAGAATTAATATATTTTTCCTATTTAATTATTCCTTTATGGAATTTTTAATGGATTAGGAAAATAATTAATTTGGAAAGTTTTGAAAGTCCTTAAATTAATTTTTCCTATTTAATTATTCCTTTATGGAATTTTTAATAGATTAGGAAAGGAATTAATTTGGAAGGATTAGGAGTCCTAATTTATTTTATTTCCTTATTCTATTATAGAAGTCTTCTAGAATATTCCGAGTTTGACTTGGATGGGATTCTAGAGATTTAATAGAATTAGATAGGAAAATAAAAATAAATAAAAATATTAATAATATTTAATTTTATTTTTGATATATTCGATTGACTTAATTTTCGAATTAAGTAACTTTTGGATTAATTGAAAATAAATAGATTTAAATATTGGGATTAATATTCTCGTCACATGGAGCATTCAAGAACGAAGACTGAAGACTAGAAGATGTGTACGGGGATGCGATAAAGCCATAATAGTCGGAAAATAATATTCTAGTATTATTTTGACTATGTGATAATATTCTATGTGCTTTATTACATGTATGCATGCTTATGTGTATTTAATTATGCATTAGATAGCGTATCCCTTTATTGTAAAAAGCTAAGTGGGAGAGGGTATGGAAACATATCCATGGTCTCCATTGCTGTTCTCTTGGTGACTTTTATGGACTTTTGAAGTTCGTATAGACAAGTCATTGGAGGAGAGTTCTTGTAATTCCTCTTACGAGAAACATTGATTAAGTTTATCAAACAATGCCTAATTTGTCTTTCCAAAGCTGATTTCAAGTCGACTCATTCTCACCCCGGGGAGTGGAATGGAGCCAAAGCCACTTGGTCATGTCGAGGACACAAATTAGAGACCTTCGTACCATCCTTTTGAAGGTGGATCGATTGTCTGCTCGGCTCCCTCATTTATGAGAGATAGGGTCGTTCGCATGGTGAATCACTGGTTAGAAACTTCGAGTTTCACTTATGATTCTCCGCGTCTTGATTTACAAGATTGAATGATTCATGTAATTGGGAGTCAATTGTAAAAGTCTTTTGGTGTAGTAAACGTCCACACTATCGTGGCTTGCTGCATTGAATGGGATTTTGGAACGATTGATGTAGACAGTTATAGAAGGGAGTAAAGGAGCGTATGTTAACGTAAACGTCCACACTATCGTGGCTTGCGGTGAATATGCGTGTCCCAAACAATCTTCTTAGATACTGAGTAATGGTTTACACTTAGGTACGCTTCTTAGTATTCTTCCCATCGAAGTAACGCTAATGATGATGTACGACCGAAGGAAATCTAATTGCTAAATCATTTGGATAGGTAAACGTCCACACTATCGTGGCTTGCCATATCCGATGGGATTTTAGATGCGATTAGTGGTTTAATGATATTATTTGAGGGAGATAATATCGGAGATTAAATCGATTGTTTGTTGTTATATGTGCTCATAGATTAGGATATGGCTTTGAACCCACTTTATGTGATACGTAAGGATTTTAAACTCATTGGTCCCTGAATGTAATGATTGGAATAGAGATCTAGACATTACCAAAACTGTTGAAGAGTACAAGTTTGTACTCAGTGAGCTTTGTCCTCCCGAACCTACAAATGTCTTAACTGATGAGGAAAGGACTGATTTTGATATCATGTTCAAACTCAAGGAGATGTTTAGACAGGGTGTAGAGGCTAGACAAGAGGCGATGAGGATACTCATAAAGGCCAGTCGATTCGAGGAAACGCTTAAACACGTTTTTGAGATAATCGACCTTTTAGACGAGTTGAGACGGAAATCGCAAGCTCTTGTAGCTAATGCCAAAGGTTTCGAGCCTATGGGCAAAATCGGGGGAAAGGAAAAGCAAGCAAAGAAACCCAGTGGTCCTAAGTTTCTTGGACCACGAGATGGGACGAGAAAGCCAAGAGGCAAGTGTTCTCGATGCAAACAGTCTGGGTACTGGAAGTCTGATTATCCTCTCAAAGAAAGTACGAAATTTTCTTTAGTCGTAAAACATAGTCAGTGGTATTATCTACCGGAACCTGGTGTGTAGATATGGAACCACTGACAGTATGTGCATTTTAAATGCAAGGGTTCCAGGAAACCCGACGACTTGGAGAAGAAGAAATCGTAGTCTACATGGGCAATGCTGTAGAGGAGACAGCAGTTGCAATGGAGGACATTTTATAGGATTTCATTTTGGGTTATTGCTTTTATGTACCTTTCATATTAGAAAGAACTTTGTTCTGGATTTCTAATAAAAGGATATTTTATTTCTTTTAATCATTTGATGGTTATAAGAAGAAATAATGATATTCTGGTACATTAGCTAGCAATATATAAATGATGAATCCTGAGTCCACCATGATGCAACGAACTGTAGTATGAAACACGTTTTACTAATAAGAGATTTCTTTATCAATTATACTTGTGGATTCTTATGCTGAGTCATGTTTATTCAAATAAGAAGTTCAAAGGTCGAAAATTGATATTTTGATCAATTAAGTTGAAGGAGTGGACCTTCCGACCTAAGAATCTAATTTGGAAGATAATATGACTAAGCAATCCTTTATGGATATAAGATGTAAGATCCGGACAAGTATAAGAATTGATTGACTCTGATGTATGCAGACCTATGTCTACTCAGACAATAAGGTACGAGTACTTCATTTGATGATTACTCGAGAAATGGATTAGAATACCTGATGTGCCACAAAAGCAAGTGTTTTGACAAGTCAATGGACACAAAGCTATTGTGGGGAACCATCATGGTATATCCATTGAAAGCCTGCGATCTAATCGCGGAGGCAAGTGCCTGTCTGAGGAATGCATGGCATACTGATCAGAGATTGGGATTTGATCCCAAATGACTACACCATACACTCTTGTGTAGAAATGGTGTGTCGGAAATAAGAAGTGGAACTCTTATAGAAATAGTAAAAGCATGAGTTATACGGAACTACCTGTGTTCTATGGATATGTCTGGAAACAACGGCGCATTCAAATGCGGTTGTAGAATATCCTAGAAGAACAAAAGATGTGTGTTCAATAGTTCTATGAACCAGAAGGACGTTATAAGTTCTAACGCCCGGTTCTTATAGGAAGACTATTAGATGAACCACAAGCCCAAAGTGACGTAATACTTTGAAATGAGAAGAGAAAGATTAAGACTTAGAACCAGCCGAACCGAGTAGCGGTACACCACTAACTGCACCTACTGTTATCACTGTTTATACACCGGAACGCCATTGTAGTGGGAGGTTGTGGGACAACCGGAGATATTCATAAGACTAGGAGAGTCTTCGGACTCTGGACCTAGTATACATGAAATCGATCCCTGGATCTACATGAAGGCAGTACTAGATCTAAATGTGCCTTCTTGGAGAGCAATAAGGATTATTGCTAAGAGGCGAGATCATTTAGAGTACAAGCTTAGTTGATCCATTTATGGATTGAAACAAAGCATTGAGTTCGTGGTACTTGCGAATTGATGAGATAGTCCATTTGATGGATTCATCAAAAGGCATTGACGAATCATGTGTATGGGAAACGTGATGGAAACAAAGTGGTGTTTCTCGGAGGTTTTATGTAGATAACATTTTATCATTGGTAACAATGTAAAGATGTTGTCAGACATAAGATGATGGTTGTCTAGAAAAATCGATATATGAGATAAAGAAGAAGTTAGAGCATGTTCTTAAGATCTGGGATCTCAATAAAAGAACATTGTACTTCTCCTGGACATCTTACATATATATGATTATGGTTCGTTTTAACATGCAAGATTCCGAGAAAGGTTCGTTACCTTTCAGAGACGGAATGCATCTATCTAAGGATATGTGTTTTGGAACACAAAAGGAGATAGAAGCAATGAGAGCGGTTTCCTACACTTGGAGTGTGGAAAGCTTGATAAATGCAATGTTGAAAATGAGAACCTGATATCGGCTATGCAGTGAGCGTAGTGGGAGGATATCAAGGTAATCCTGGAAAGGAATATTCGACTGCTGTAAAAGTACTTTCGAAGTACTATTCTAGACTACGAAGAAGACGAGTTTTTCCTTTGGATTACATTCTCTTAGATTTCTAATCGAATGAGGACCAGTGTAAGTCGATATCAGGCTATGTGTTTCACTATTGAAGGAGAAGGAGTTTCAACATGGAAGAGTGATAAGCACGATGCTTTTCGGACTCTGACATGAGTAACCAAATAGCGGCCTCAGAGGCAGCGGAAGTTTTGGTATAACTCCGGGATAATCTCTGGGACTTAGATGTGATTCTTAATTTGTCAAAGGCTATGTAAATAGCGGTGCAATGGCAAATGGTAAGAAATCACTAGTCCATAAGTGTAAGATAACACATAGTGCAAGTACCACCTGATACGAGTCATCGTCGAGGGAGACGACGCTGTAGTCACCAAGATAACTTCAGAGCGGCAACCTAGATTGCTCATTCACATAGTACTTCTTGGAAGTACAAATTAAGCACGTGATGAGTATGGGAGTCGGGAGTTTGGAGGAAATGACTAGACCTTAGTACAAGTGGGAGATTGTTGGAGTTGTGTACTTAATGTCTAGATTTAAGTAACTCAAACTCACGATCCATTGCCATTAATCTATTTAATTAAATAAACAATTATTTGCATTTAATTATTTATAATTAAATATATGCAAATCATAGTCCTGGATTTTATACGTTGTAGTTAGTATGGTGCAAGCATGGGCGCACAGAAGATCATACTATCGGTTACTCGTATTTAATCGAACAGTACCTCACGACCTAAATGGACACGGACCAATCCATCGGTATAGTCGTTGTGTGAGAGAGAAAATAATTTATCTTAATTATTTTACACACTTGTACACTTGGTGTATTGAGCGGATCGTTGAGATTCATCGATTAGGATTGCCGGCGATAATCGATTCGAGTCTCAGTGTATTTTATTCTTAATCCCCGATATTATTGCGGGTGTGTATATTTAATATAAGTGACTTTGATTTACCAAAGGAATTAACCGATTTAATTATTGGGTTAATTACCGGTTAAGTTGGGTCACTATATTTCATATATGACATGCCGTGAATACTTGACAGGAAAGTGTATCCCGTAAGGGTTGATAATATCCCCGAGATGAGTTCATAAGGAATTATTATGTAAACCCTGCAGGTGGATTCGTTCCGCATAATAATTAAGGTTGAATGGTACTAGTCTCGGATATAAGAGATGAATAAATTAATTAGCAATAAATTAATTTTATTCATGGATATTTATATCTTAAATACACGGAATAAATAATACTACCGGAGAAATATTATTTGATATAATATGGTTTAATATTGGGAGTGCAATTAATTTATATAATGGAAAATAAATTAATTAATATTGATAAGGATTAATGGACTTGAGCATTGGGCTCAAATTTAATCTTCAATATTGGAAGCCCAATATTCCACCTCCTTTAGATCCCCTACGTAGCCTATAAAAGCACTACATGGTCTTCTCTATTCTCATAACTTGAAGATCACAATTCTAGAGAGAGAAAGTAGAGAGGGAGATCCATGGAGTTCGGAAGATCGTCGCCCACCCGACGTTCGAGCTAGTGCAAGGAATACGTGGGAAGATCTCAAGGTCATCGATTGATCTCGTTTCTCCGAACAACGAATCGAAGGTAAAATCGTTAAACCCCTTGATGATTTTATTCGATTATTTATTGAAAATACCGTAGAACCAAGATCCGAGGACGAACCCCGGACGAGGATCGAACCGGGCGGTGGTGGTCGAACCACCGGACCGCCGGCGGTTCAAGGATCCCCGTGGGGATCGAACCAAACACGCCCCGGCTGGACCGGGGGCGTGCGCATCGAAGGACCCCAGCCCACGGCTGGGGGTGCAATCGAACCCTAGGTTCGATCGCTGGGGTGGCGGGCTGGTGCCGCCGCGGCTCGCGAGGCGAGCCGCCCCCTCCTATGCGGACGGCGAGTCGCCGGACTCGCCGTAGGGTTGCTTCGATGCAACCCGGCGATCGCATGGTGCGATCGCGAGCTCGCACCCGCGGGGGTGCGGCTGGACGTGCGCCGTCTTCGGACGCCGCTGTGTGTTCGGTCGTATCCCGGCTCGCGTGGTGATGCTCGCGTAGATTCCGGCGAAGGGTTTATTCGATTGGATTGTCGGTTCCGCAATTTAGACAATCCGGATATTCGAAAGATTTCGGTCGGAATTAATTAGATAATTTATTTATTTAAATTTATTAATTCCGGGATATCGATTTCCAACAGGTGGCGCGTGGGCTGGGCTGGGCGGCGGTGCTCCTCCCCGGGGTGGTCGATCGGCGGCGGGAGGCGCGGGGTCTCGGGATCTCGTGCTTCTCCTACCGAGATTTTACTTTCCTATTTTAATTCGGTTTTCCTATTTGATTATTTCTTTTATGGAATATTCATGGAATAGGAAAAGAATTAATTTAGTATTAAATTTATTTCCCTATTGATTATTCCTATTATAGGAATTTTCATGGATTAGGAAGAAAATAAATTTAGAATTAATTTTTCCTATTTTATTATTCCTTTATGGAATTTTAAATGGATTAGGAAAATAATTAATTTGGAAAGTTTTAAAGTCCTTAATTAATTTTTCCTATTTAATTATTCCTTTATGGAATTTTTAATGGATTAGGAAAGGAATTAATTTAGAAGGATTAGGAGTCCTAATTTATTTTATTTCCTTATTCTATTATAGAAGTCTTCTAGAATGTTCCAAGTTTGACTTGGATAGGATTCTAAAGATTTAATAGAATTGGAAAGGAAAGTAAAAATAAATAAAAATATTAATAATATTTAATTTTATTTTTGATATATTCGATTGACTTAATTTTCGAATTAAGTAACTTTTGGATTAATTGAAAATAAATAGATTTAAATATTGGGATTAATATTCTCGTCACATGGAGCATTCAAGAACGAAGACTGAAGACTAGAAGATGCGTACGGGGATGCGATAAAGCCATAATAGTCGGAAAATAATATTCTAGTATTATTTTGACTATGTGATAATATTCTATGTCCTTTATTTCATGTATGCATGCTTATGTGTATTTAATTATGCATTAGATAGCGTATCCCTTTATTGTAAAAAGCTAAGTGGGAGAGGGTATGGAAACATACCCATGGTCTCCATTGCTGCTCTCTTGGTGACTTTTATAAACTTTTGAAGTTTATATAGATAAGTCATTGGAGGAGAGTTCTTGTAATTCCTCTTACGAGAAACATTGATTAAGTTTATCAAACAATGCCTAATTTGTCTTTCCAAAGCTGATTTCAAGTCGACTCATTCTCACCCCGGGGAGTGGAATGGAGCCAAAGCCACTTGGTCATGTAGAGGACACAAATTAGAGACCTTCGTACCATTCTTTTATAGATGGATCGATTGTCTGCTCGGCTCCCTCATTTATGAGAGATAGGGTTGTTCGCATGGTGAATCACTGGTTAGAAACTTCGAGTTTCACTTATGATTCTCCGCGTCTTGATTTACAAGATCGAATGGATCAAGTAATTGGGAGTCAATTATAAAAGTCTCTTGGTGTAGTAAACGTCCACACCACGTGGCTTGCTATACTGACGGATTTTGGATTAATTGATGTAGACAGTTGTAAGAAATTGTGAAGAGTTGTGAAGTTGTCGTAAACGTCCACACCACGTGGCTTGCGGTGATGTAGCAATTCCAAACGATTTACTTTGGTACTGAGTAATGGTTTACACTTATGATACGTACCTCGTTGATGGAATTGAGCGGAAGAAGAAGAAACGATAAATCGGATACCTGGCGGATGATCCCAAACCTCTGAATCTGAAATCGAGAAATCAATTAAGGACGGAACCCTAACCCCCAACTCGAGATCGATGCAGCAACTCGGTAATCGATGTATGACACACGAACGAAGTATGTATGCTTCGTTGATTCGTCGGGTTGAACTCTTTTGGCACAATCGAAAGAGAACGAAAAGAAGGGAGAATAATCTCACGAATTAAATTAATTAATATCAAAGTTGTGTTCTAAACAAAAGGGTTCATAAGCCTTTATATAGGCTGACCTAAAAAGCAAAGGAAAAGGTACAAAAAACGCCACAAATCGTCAAAAGGTCGCGACGCTGAAAAATCCCGATTTCCAAATTCCGTGTCGGCCGACAATATGGGATGTCGGCCGACATTCCCCTTGTCGTCCGACAGGACACTCTGTCGGCCGACATTTAGCCTGCGCCCGCGGGAAATCCTTCGACCGCGGCCTTAATTCCCTGTCCAGCCAACCCTTTTTGTGAAGATGTCGGCCGACAGGCCTTGGTGTCGGCCGACACCAAGCCTTTTTCGTGGCTGAACTCCGCGGCGCGCCCTCGGCTCTCGTCTGACCTCCGTTCCAGCTTGTTCTTCATGGTTCCAGCTTGAAACTCATCACATTCGGTTGGTTCGGCCTCCTCGTACGAAATCATATTGATAATGCTTGGCTTCTCCACATCACCGATAGGTTTCTTCAATAGCTCTTGCGCCCAGACTTCTTGAATCATCGCCATCAAGCTTGCCTTGAACTTCTTGGCTCTCGAGCGCGTCACTGGTCCAGCTGGAACATGCACCGGGTCTTGTATCATGGACGACTCTGGGGCTGCATCATTCCCCTCCTCTTGAAAAGGATTTGTCCTCAAATCCAAGTCGTCACCTGCATCGAACAAACTCAAGTCAGTAACATTGAAAGTAGCACTAACATTGTACTCACCTGGGAGATCCAACTTGTATGCATTGTCGTTGATACGCTCCAACACTTGGAATGGTCCATCGCCACGAGGAAGCAACTTCGATCGGCGCTGCAATGGGAACCTCTCCTTGCGCATATGCAACCACACCCAATCACCAGGCTCAAACACTACTTTGCGACGTCCCTTGTTCGCTTGCTCGGCATATTGCTTGGTTCGCCTCTCTATGTTCATCCTCGCCGTCTCGTGTATCTGTTTCACAAAATCAGCCCTTTTCTGGCCATCAAGGTCAGTATGCTCATGCACAGGTAATGGAGATAAATCCAAAGGAGTCAAAGGATTAAAACCATACACAATCTCAAAAGGCGAAAATTTAGTAGCAGAATGAACACAACGATTATATGCAAACTCCACATGAGGCAAACACTCTTCCCAAGACTTAATGTTCTTTTTAATAATAGCACGTAGTAAAGTAGACAAAGTCCTATTTACTACCTCAGTTTGACCATCAGTCTGGGGATGACAAGTAGTAGAGAATAATAATTTCGTACCTAGCTTACACCACAATGTCTTCCAAAAATAACTAAGAAACTTTGAATCCCTGTCAGACACAATAGTCCTAGGCATACCATGCAATCTAACAATCTCTCTAAAAAATAATCCAGCCACATGAGATCCATCATCAGTTTTATGACATGGAATGAAATGTGCCATTTTAGAGAAACGGTCAACTACCACAAAAATAGAATCACTACCTCGCTTAGTCCTAGGCAAACCCATCACAAAGTCCATAGAAATATCAATCCAAGGTGATGCAGGAATAGGCAAAGGTGTGTATAATCCATGGGCACTAACTCTAGACTTAGCCTGTTTACAAGTAATACATCGACCACAAATTCTTTCAACATCACATTTCATATGAGGCCAAAAGAAATGCTCATGCAGAACAGACAAAGTCTTAGCAATACCAAAATGTCCCATTAATCCCCCACCATGAGATTCAATTAACAGTAATTCACGTAGAGAGCATTTAGACACACACAATTTATTTTTCCTAAACAAAAAATCATCATGCCTAAAGAAATCCCCACTAGCAGAATGTTCACATGCTTTATAAATTTCACCAAAATCATCATCATGCTCATATAAACCTTTAATATGCTCAAATCCAAGTAATTTAGCATCTAAAGTCAAAATTAGAGCATACCTCCGAGAAAGGGCATCAGCCACCACATTCTCCTTACATTGCTTGTATTTGATGACGTAAGGAAACGTCTCAATGAACTCCATCCATCTCGCATGGCGCTTGTTCAGCTTGTTCTGACCTTTGAGGTGCTTCAACGATTCATGGTCGGTGTGAATGATGAACTCACGAGGCCATAGATAGTGCTGCCACGTCTGAAGAGCTCTCACCAGGGCATACAACTCCTTGTCATACGTCGGATAGTTCAACGTAGCTCCATTTAGCTTCTCGCTGAAGTAGGATATCGGACGACGTTCTTGCATCAACACTGCACCAATACCAATTCCAGAAGCATCACATTCAATCTCAAAAGATTTAGAAAAATTAGGAAGAGATAGTACCGGGGCGTGTGTTAGCTTGTCCTTCAAATTCTGAAAAGCCTCGTCTTGTGCCTTTCCCCACTTGAACTCCACGTTCTTCTTGATCACGGCGGTTAATGGTGCTGCCATGCTGCTGAAATTAGGCACAAATCGTCGATAAAAGCTGGCCAAACCATGGAAGCTCCGTACATCTCCAATGCTCTTTGGCGTTGGCCACTCCTGGATAGCACGTATCTTTTCCTCGTCAACCTGTACACCCTGTGCACTAACAACAAAACCAAGGAAAACGACTCTATCCGTGCTAAAGACGCACTTCTTACGGTTAGCATACAACTTTTCCTGCCTAAGTGCAATCAAAACTTGTCTCAAATGAAACACATGCTCGTCATGATTTTTGCTATATACCAAGATATCATCAAAGTACACAACAACAAATTTACCAATAAAAGCACGTAACACATGATTCATAAGACGCATAAAGGTACTAGGCGCGTTAGTCAACACAAAAGGCATAACTAACCACTCATATAAACCAAGTTTTGTTTTGAAAGCAGTTTTCCATTCATCTCCTTCTTTAATCCTAATCTGGTGGTACCCACTACGTAAATCAATTTTTGAAAACATGCAGGAACCACATAACTCATCAAGTATATCATCTAGCCTAGGTATGGGATGTCGATACTTTACCGTGATGTTATTGATAGCTCGGCAATCGCAACACATCCTCATCGATCCATCCTTCTTGGGTACGAGAAGTACAGGTACCGCACAAGGACTTAGGCTCTCCTTCACGTGCCCTTTGGTCAACAACTCGCCAATTTGCTTCTCCAAGTCCTTTGTTTCCTCCGGGTTGGTGCGGTAAGCCGGGCGATTTGGTAGCACAGCTCCGGTCTCAAAGTCGATCTGATGCTCTATCCCTCGGATGGGTGGTAGACCTGGTGGTGTATCCTCCAGGAAGACATCATCGAATTCCTGCAAAACAAACTGAATAGAAGGGGGTAGAGGGGGTAGATCGTTAGTAATAACCAAGCTCCCCTTCCACAACAACACGAACATCTGCCTCTTCTCATTCACTGCTTCTTTCACATCACTAGCCCTTGCAAGGTAGGCTCTGTGAAGCACGGCATTCTCCTTCGTCTGTAATTGCTGCTCTTTGGTAGATGCCTTGTCTGCCTCCTTTTGTAGCTGCACTTGATCCTCGTAAACTTGTTTAGGAGTGAGAGGAACAAGTGATACCTTTTTACCGTTATACTCAAACGAGTACTTGTTGGTGAAGCCGTCGTGTATGGCTCTCCTATCGAACTGCCACGGTCGTCCCAACAAGATGTGACTCGCTTTCATAGGGATGACGTCACATAGCACCTCATCCACGTACTTGCCAATGCGGAAAGGTACCTTCACTTGCTTGGTCACCCTGATGATACCGCAATCATTCAACCACTGCAGACGGTATGACTTTGGATGCTTCACCTCTGGTAACTCCAATCTCTGCACCATGTTTGCACTAACTACGTTCGTACAACTCCCACCATCAATGATCACACTACATACCTTATCCTTCACATGACATCTCGTGTGGAAAAGGTTCTCCCGCTGCTCCCTCTCCTCGGGCTGTGTATGTGCACTCAATACTCTCCTAGCGACAAACAGGTTACCCTCGATGGCTAGAATCTCCTCCTCATCCTCGGAATCTGCTGTAGCCGTAGGTGTCGGTTCCTCACCTTCACCATCAGTCACGACCTCTCCGTCGTCTCTCAAGATCATGAGTCGTCTGTTAGGACACTCACTCATAATGTGCCCAAATCCCTGACACTTGAAGCACTTCTTGTCTCGGTTGCGACTATCAGGATTTGACGGGCTGACCTGAGTCGATGTACGTGCTCCCTCCGGATGACCCTTCAAAACGGTCTTCTTCTCATCTCGAGGTCGAACCTCTCTCTTCCATTGGTTCCCATTAGGTGTAGAACCACTCGGACCTTGGGACGATCTCCAAGAAGACTGAGTCGGTCTTGCACTTCTAAAACTGCCCCTCCTCTTGTGCTGATTCTCAAATCTTGATCGCCATGTGAACCATGTCCTCTACTTCGACGTACGGTTGCAACTCCACGGCATTCCGAATCTCCCAATTCAGTCCAGCCAAGAACCGAGCCATGGTAGCTTCCCGATCCTCTTCAATGTTGGCCCGAATCATTGCCACCTCCATCTCCTTAAAATATTCATCTACGCTCTTCGTCCCCTGTCGTAGATTCTGCAGCTTGTTGTATAACTCTCGGTAATAGTGAGAAGGAACAAATCTCTTTCGCATCACAGACTTCATCTCGGCCCATGTGTCAATAGGTTGCTCATAGTTTCTCCTCCTACTGGCAATCAGCTGATCCCACCAAACCAAGGCATAGTCAGAAAATTCGATAGCCGCCAATTTCACCTTCTTGAGCTCGGAATAGTTGTGGCAGTCAAACATCATCTCAACCTTCCTCTCCCATTCGATGTACAACTCTGGATCATTCTTTCCCATGAATGTGGGAACAGTCATCTTGATAGTGCTCAAGTTGTTATCCATCTCTTCAGCTTCATCATCTTCGGGGTTGGCATCTCTGTGTCGCCCATGACGACGATGCTGGTTATCTCGCCCGACGTTGCGCATTGCGACTCTCCGAGTCTCGACATTCTCTCGACGAGAATTGTTCTCTAGGGCAAGGAGTCGGTCATGTACCACGTCCATCTCCGTAGAGAAGCTCGTTGCCAGTCGCTCCTCAACTGCCGTTGCCAGTCGCTCCTCGCTCTTTGCCATTCGCTTATCTATCACATCCAAGATGTACTGTAATTGGTCGTTGTTAATAGGCCCCTCAGCTATCTCCTTGTTTTTCGGTTCTCCAGACATACCTGCACAGAAAACGTTAGTAGTAAAAGCAATAAAAGTAAAAGAAACCTCACCACCTCACAAACGCTCGTGTATCACACTCAAGATGGGATTCACTCAGCACTCGTGTTTCACTCAAGTATGGCTTTTTTCACTCTAATGATCTCACACACTCTGCCTTTTACCACTCAAATTCTCCCTCTATGTATCGAACTCCGCGATCTACCAGACGAGATCAGAACCGACAAAATCCCCAAAAACACACAATACAACGTAGAAAGGAACAAAAATCGGACAATATGGGAGCGAAAAATACGATAGCACCAAATTGGCTCAAAACGATGCCGGAAAATTCAGGAATCACTCACATAAATAAAAATATTAATAATATTTAATTTTATTTTTGATATATTCGATTGACTTAATTTTCGAATTAAGTAACTTTTGGATTAATTGAAAATAAATAGATTTAAATATTGGGATTAATATTCTCGTCACATGGAGCATTCAAGAACGAAGACTGAAGACTAGAAGATGCGTACGGGGATGCGATAAAGCCATAATAGTCGGAAAATAATATTCTAGTATTATTTTGACTATGTGATAATATTCTATGTGCTTTATTACATGTATGCATGCTTATGTGTATTTAATTATGCATTAGATAGCGTATCCCTTTATTGTAAAAAGCTAAGTGGGAGAGGGTATGGAAACATATCCATGGTCTCCATTGCTGTTCTCTTGGTGACTTTTATGGACTTTTGAAGTTCGTATAGACAAGTCATTGGAGGAGAGTTCTTGTAATTCCTCTTACGAGAAACATTGATTAAGTTTATCAAACAATGCCTAATTTGTCTTTCCAAAGCTGATTTCAAGTCGACTCATTCTCACCCCGGGGAGTGGAATGGAGCCAAAGCCACTTGGTCATGTCGAGGACACAAATTAGAGACCTTCGTACCATCCTTTTGAAGGTGGATCGATTGTCTGCTCGGCTCCCTCATTTATGAGAGATAGGGTCGTTCGCATGGTGAATCGCTGGTTAGAAACTTCGAGTTTCACTTATGATTCTCCGCGTCTTGATTTACAAGATTGAATGATTCATGTAATTGGGAGTCAATTGTAAAAGTCTTTTGGTGTAGTAAACGTCCACACTATCGTGGCTTGCTGCATTGAATGGGATTTTGGAACGATTGATGTAGACAGTTATAGAAGGGAGTAAAGGAGCGTATGTTAACGTAAACGTCCACACTATCGTGGCTTGCGGTGAATATGCGTGTCCCAAACAATCTTCTTAGATACTGAGTAATGGTTTACACTTAGGTACGCTTCTTAGTATTCTTCCCATCGAAGTAACGCTAATGATGATGTACGACCGAAGGAAATCTAATTGCTAAATCATTTGGATAGGTAAACGTCCACACTATCGTGGCTTGCCATATCTGATGGGATTTTAGATGCGATTAGTGGTTTAATGATATTATTTGAGGGAGATAATATCGGAGATGAAATCGATTGTTTGTTGTTATATGTGCTCATAGATTAGGATATGGCTTTGAACCCACTTTATGTGATACGTAAGGATTTTAAACTCATTGGTCCCTGAATGTAATGATTGGAATAGAGATCTAGACATTACCAAAACTGTTGAAGAGTACAAGTTTGTACTCAGTGAGCTTTGTCCTCCCGAACCTACAAATGTCTTAACTGATGAGGAAAGGACTGATTTTGATATCATGTTCAAACTCAAGGAGATGTTTAGACAGGGTGTAGAGGCTAGACAAGAGGCGATGAGGATACTCACAAAGGCCAGTCGATTCGAGGAAACGCTTAAACACGTTTTTGAGATAATCGACCTTTTAGACGAGTTGAGACGGAAATCGCAAGCTCTTGTAGCTAATGCCAAAGGTTTCGAGCCTATGGGCAAAATCGGGGGAAAGGAAAAGCAAGCAAAGAAACCCAGTGGTCCTAAGTTTCTTGGACCACGAGATGGGACGAGAAAGCCAAGAGGCAAGTGTTCTCGATGCAAACAGTCTGGGTACTGGAAGTCTGATTATCCTCTCAAAGAAAGTACGAAATTTTCTTTAGTCGTAAAACATAGTCAGTGGTATTATCTACCGGAACCTGGTGTGTAGATATGGAACCACTGACAGTATGTGCATTTTAAATGCAAGGGTTCCAGGAAACCCGACGACTTGGAGAAGAAGAAATCGTAGTCTACATGGGCAATGCTGTAGAGGAGACAACAGTTGCAATGGAGGACATTTTATAGGATTTCATTTTGGGTTATTGCTTTTATGTACCTTTCATATTAGAAAGAACTTTGTTCTGGATTTCTAATAAAAGGATATTTTATTTCTTTTAATCATTTGATGGTTATAAGAAGAAATAATGATATTCTGGTACATTAGCTAGCAATATATAAATGATGAATCCTGAGTCCACCATGATGCAACGAACTGTAGTATGAAACTCGTTTTACTAATAAGAGATTTCTTTATCAATTATACTTGTGGATTCTTATGCTGAGTCATGTTTATTCAAATAAGAAGTTCAAGGGTCGAAAATTGATATTTTGATCAATTAAGTTGAAGGAGTGGACCTTCCGACCTAAGAATCTAATTTGGAAGATAATATGACTAAGCAATCCTTTATGGATATAAGATGTAAGATCCGGACAAGTATAAGAATTGATTGACTCTGATGTATGCAGACCTATGTCTACTCAGACAATAAGGTACGAGTACTTCATTTGATGATTACTCGAGAAATGGATTAGAATACCTGATGTGCCACAAAAGCAAGTGTTTTGACAAGTCAATGGACACAAAGCTATTGTGGGGAACCATCATGGTATATCCATTGAAAGCCTGCGATCTAATCGCGGAGGCAAGTGCCTGTCTGAGGAATGCATGGCATACTGATCAGAGATTGGGATTTGATCCCAAATGACTACACCATACACTCTTGTGTAGAAATGGTGTGTCGGAAATAAGAAGTGGAACTCTTATAGAAATAGTAAAAGCATGAGTTATACGGAACTACCTGTGTTCTATGGATATGTCTGGAAACAACGGCACATTCAAATGCGGTTGTAGAATATCCTAGAAGAACAAAAGATGTGTGTTCAATAGTTCTATGAACCAGAAGGACGTTATAAGTTCTAACGCCCGGTTCTTAGAGGAAGACTATTAGATGAACCACAAGCCCAAAGTGACGTAATACTTTGAAATGAGAAGAGAAAGATTAAGACTTAGAACCAGCCGAACCGAGTAGCGGTACACCACTAACTGCACCTACTGTTATCACTGTTTATACACCGGAACGCCATTGTAGTGGGAGGTTGTGGGACAACCGGAGATATTCATAAGACTAGGAGAGTCTTCGGACTCTGGACCTAGTATACATGAAATCGATCCCTGGATCTACATGAAGGCAGTACTAGATCTAAATGTGCCTTCTTGGAGAGCAATAAGGATTATTGCTAAGAGGCGAGATCATTTAGAGTACAAGCTTAGTTGATCCATTTATGGATTGAAACAAAGCATTGAGTTCGTGGTACTTGCGAATTGATGAGATAGTCCATTTGATGGATTCATCAAAAGGCATTGACGAATCATGTGTATGGGAAACGTGATGGAAACAAAGTGGTGTTTCTCGGAGGTTTTATGTAGATAACATTTTATCATTGGTAACAATGTAAAGATGTTGTCAGACATAAGATGATGGTTGTCTAGAAAAATCGATATATGAGATAAAGAAGAAGTTAGAGCATGTTCTTAAGATCTGGGATCTCAATAAAAGAACATTGTACTTCTCCTGGACATCTTACATATATATGATTATGGTTCGTTTTAACATGCAAGATTCCGAGAAAGGTTCGTTACCTTTCAGAGACGGAATGCATCTATCTAAGGATATGTGTTTTGGAACACAAAAGGAGATAGAAGCAATGAGAGCGGTTTCCTACACTTGGAGTGTGGAAAGCTTGATAAATGCAATGTTGAAAACGAGAACCTGATATCGGCTATGCAGTGAGCGTAGTGGGAGGATATCAAGGTAATACTGGAAAGGAATATTCGACTGCTGTAAAAGTACTTTCGAAGTACTATTCTAGACTACGAAGCAGACGAGTTTTTCCTTTGGATTACATTCTCTTAGATTTCTAATCGAATGAGGACCAGTGTAAGTCGATATCAGGCTATGTGTTTCACTATTGAAGGAGAAGGAGTTTCAACATGGAAGAGTGATAAGCACGATGCTTTTCGGACTCTGCCATGGGTAACCAAATAGCGGCCTCAGAGGCAGCGGAAGTTTTGGTATAACTCCGGGATAATCTCTGGGACTTAGATGTGATTCTTAATTTGTCAAAGGCTATGTAAATAGCGGTGCAATGGCAAATGGTAAGAAATCACTAGTCCATAAGTGTAAGATAACACATAGTGCAAGTACCACCTGATACGAGTCATCGTCGAGGGAGACGACGCTGTAGTCACCAAGATAACTTCAGAGCGGCAACCTAGATTGCTCATTCACATAGTACTTCTTGGAAGTACAACTTAAGCACGTGATGAGTATGGGAGTCGGGAGTTTGGAGGAAATGACTAGACCTTAGTACAAGTGGGAGATTGTTGGAGTTGTGTACTTAATGTCTAGATTTAAGTAACGCAAACTCACGATCCATTGCCATTAATCTATTTAATTAAATAAACAATTATTTGCATTTAATTATTTATAATTAAATATATGCAAATCATAGTCCTGGATTTTATACGTTGTAGTTAGTATGGTGCAAGCATGGGCGCACAGAAGATCATACTATCGGTTACTCGTATTTAATCGAACAGTAGCTCACGACCTAAATGGACACGGACCAATCCATCGGTATAGTCGTTGTGTGAGAGAGAAAATAATTTATCTTAATTATTTTATCACACTTGTACACTTGGTGTATTGAGCGGATCGTTGAGATTCATCGATTAGGATTGCCGGCGATAATCGATTCGAGTCTCAGTGTATTTTATTCTTAATCCCCGATATTATTGCGGGTGTGTATATTTAATATAAGTGACTTTGATTTACCAAAGGAATTAACCGATTTAATTATTGGGTTGATTACCGGTTAAGTTGAGTCACTATATTTCATATATGACATGCCGTGAATAATTGACCGGACAGTGTATCCCGGAAGGGTTGATAATATCCCCGAGATGAGTTCATAAGGAATTATTATGTAAACCCTGCAGGTGGATTCGTTCCGCATAATAATTAAGGTTGAATGGTACTAGTCTCGGATATAAGAGATGAATAAATTAATTAGCAATAAATTAATTTTATTCATGGATATTTATATCTTAAATACACGGAATAAATAATACTACCGGAGAAATATTATTTGATATAATATGGTTTAATATTGGGAGTGCAATTAATTTATATAATGGAAAATAAATTAATTAATATTGATAAGGATTAATGGACTTGAGCATTGGGCTCAAATTTAATCTTCAATATTGGAAGCCCAATATTCCACCTCCTTTAGATCCCCTACGTAGCCTATAAAAGCACTACATGGTCTTCTCTATTCTCATAACTTGAAGATCACAATTCTAGAGAGAGAAAGTAGAGAGGGAGATCCATGGAGTTCGGAAGATCGTCGCCCACCCGACGTTCGAGCTAGTGCAAGGAATACGTGGGAAGATCTCAAGGTCATCGATTGATCTCGTTTCTCCGAACAACGAATCGAAGGTAAAATCGTTAAACCCCTTGATGATTTTATTCGATTATTTATTGAAAATACCGTAGAACCAAGATCCGAGGACGAACCCCGGACGAGGATCGAACCGGGCGGTGGTGGTCGAACCACCGGACCGCCGACGGTTCAAGGATCCCCGTGGGGATCGAACCAAACACGCCCCGGCTGGACCGGGGGCGTGCGCATCGAAGGACCCCAGCCCACGGCTGGGGGTGCGATCGAACCCTAGGTTCGATCGCTGGGGTGGCGGGCTGGTGCCGCCGCGGCTCGCGAGGCGAGCCGCCCCCTCCTATGCGGACGGCGAGTCGCCGGACTCGCCGTAGGGTTGCTTCGATGCAACCCGGCGATCGCATGGTGCGATCGCGAGCTCGCACCCGCGGGGGTGCGGCTGGACGTGCGCCGTCTTTGGACGCCGCTGTGCGTTCGGTCGTATCCCGGCTCGCGTGGTGATGCTCGCGTAGATTCCGGCGAAGGGTTTATTCGATTGGATTGTCGGTTCCGCAATTTAGACAATCCGGATATTCGAAAGATTTCGGTCGGAATTAATTAGATAATTTATTTATTTAAATTTATTAATTCCGGGATATCGATTTCCAACAGGTGGCGCGTGGGCTGGGCTGGGCGGCGGTGCTCCTCCCCGGGGTGGTCGATCGGCGGCGGGCGCCGTTTTGGGGGTTGTCCTCCGGGGCGATGGCTGGGCGTGATTCGGGTCACGGGCTGTCACGTGAACGAAGTAACGGACGTGGAGGTCGACTGGGATTGTTCGGTTGTTCGAGCAATCGAACGAACGCATCCCGGGTAGTCGATTTCCAACAAGATGGACACGGACCAATCCATCGGTATAGTCGTTGTGTGAGAGAGAAAATAATTTGTCTTGATTATTTTATCACACTTGTACACTTGGTGTATTGAGCGGATCGTTTGAGATTTATCGATTAGGATTGCCGGCGATAATCGATTTAAGTCTCAGTGTATTTTATTCTTAATCCCCGATACTATTGCGGGTGTGTATATTTAATATAAGTGACTTTGATTTTCCAAAGGAATTGACCGGTTTAATCATTGGGTCAATTACCGGTTAAGTTGGGTCGCTATATTTTATATATGACATGCCGTGAATACTTGACGGGAAAGTGTATCCCGTAAGGGTTGATAATATCCCCGAGATGAGTGTTGGGATATGTCCTTCGATCCTACGTGTGCAATCGATAAAGTCATAAGGTCGTCTATGGATGTTAAATGATTATTCGATAATATTAATTGTTGGGAACAATATAATATTGATCTATAAATCATACCTACAGGGTCACACACGGACTTGATGATGTACTATGTAGCTTGTTAATTATATTGATTTAGAATCAATATTTACGTGGATTAATACATGCATGGGATGCATGGCTTATGGAATGCATGTCACATAGTGTGACATGGCATGCCACACTAGCAAGTGGGACCACATATCATGATTTGGCATGATTATGTGGAGGTGTCTTTTCATCTCCCCATTAACCACCATTACTTGTGCATTATGATGCACATAATGGGGGGGTTACATGGAGTGGTAAATGGACATGAATAGAGACATGAAAATCTGATTTTCAGATCACTTTATGCTAACCCACGAAATTCACACAAAAGGAGAGAATAGAGAGTGTTCTTGGAGAACCACTTCAAGCAAGCAAGGTGTTCATCATCCGGGTTCGTGTGCAACACGTAGAGGCCGGGCCATTTGTGCGGCTTCCACATCCGGACGATCTAAATGAGTGACGAGGTCATTCACAAGAAGAGCTTCGAGAGACTGATCCATTTGAGGTGGTTCAATCGACTCAACACCACCTCAACGACATTAACGAATCACTTTGTCACCAAAAGTAAGATTTCGTTGATATCTCTTTATATATATATATATATTGGATGTATATATATATAAATATATGTGTGTCTATACATATTTGTGTGCACTAAGATCATAGCATAGTAGATCTATTGCTTTACACGCTTCCGCACACACGATATATCGATCGGATCGGTATACCGATACTTACAATTGGTATCAGAGCCTAGGGCTCGTGCACACTTTTGTGTTGGACACGAAGGTTAAATCAACATAATTGGATTTTTGTTTAATTGTGATTATGTGATTAGATGTAAGGCCGGCCACCGTTAGTGGTCGGGTGAATGATTTCGTCGTTTTTTACGTTTCGATTGGCCGTAGTATTTGAGGACTGCGTCCCTTGGAATCATTTGTAATAGATAGGTTTTTCTATTATATTTGTATTGTACTACTTGTAAGCGATGGACTTGGTCCATGGTTCGATGGAGGATCTCGGCTCTCCGGCGAAAACGAGAAGAAACGAAGCAAAACGAAGCAAAACGGGCGAAACCGGGGCTGTCAGAGAAAAACGACGACCGTCGTTTTGGAAACGACGACTGTCGTTTTGATTTGACGACCGTCGTTTTGGAAACGACGACCGTCGAAATGCTGATTTTGGGTCAAAATTTTTCCAAACCCTTTCGGCGGGCGCCGTTTTGGAAACGGCGACCGCCGGTGGTGTTCGGCGACCGCTGTTTGTGAAACGGCGGGCGCCGTTCGTGGTTTTTTGGGTACGGAATAGATTTGACCTGAATCGGCGGGCGCGAAACTAAATCGGCGGGCGCGGAACTAAAACGGCGGGCGCGGACCAGTCCAGAAGATGTTCAAGGCCTATTTTGTTGCTTTTAATCTTTTCGTTTGATAGTTGTGAGTTTCTAGGGGCCTTTCGATTACGTATTTAATTGCTTTGCTAGTTATAGGATGTTTTATGTTATAAATGTTCAACTTACATAAAAATACCTATGCATGCAAGTTCCCAAAATAATGAGTATAATGTCTTGTCCAAAAACATCACACTCATGAAGCCCTCGATCATAAGTTGGTAGGTCCGCCTCAGCGGGGTACTACTTGTTATCTTGGGATAAGTGGGAGTAAAGGTTAGACCTGTACACGTGAGTTTGGTTTTCTCATCGATAGATCCACTGCAGGCGTGGCTATCGAGACATGAGATGAGAATGGGATTCTCGTCGACCGAGAGTGATATTAGATATCATTGACATGGGTATGCCTACCTATCTTGAAATACTTAAGTGCGGACTCAGTCGGCTTAAAGATTTGCAAGATGAGGATCTCGGGATTGTTTTGTTTGAAGGGACAATGATATTGGATATCAATTGAACAAAATGAAATAAATAAGTACAATTGTTAGACAACCTTATTTGTTTACCGCTTTGTGGATTTTTACATACTTTAGTTATCTTTCTTTTATAGTTTATCATGTTAAATATCAACTCAATTCAAGTTTGGTTCAATTCTTGATTATGAAAAATTGAACAACATAAATTTTCTTGATTCACAACGTAATTTGAGGATGGTCCTCAAATACGAAGACAATGAAAATGTGTTAGATAACCACATCCTAAGATATCATTGAACAACTCAATAGCATGTTCGGGGAATATGCTAAGATTGAGCAATTCTGAATGACTAGGGTCATCGCTTCAGCTAGGCTGGAAAAGGAGAAACCTATAGGGACCACATGTGCAGCAAATGATTGGATTATTTGCTTTAAGTGATCTCCTAAATTTTTCTAAGATGATGAGTCGTCAATTAAAAATGGACCCTAAGAGGGATATTCTTGTGATAAAGGATGAGGTATTCAAAAGAGCATGGGCAAGAAAGCTACTAGGGTTCCTAGGGAATCTCAATGCGTCTACTGCAAAAGTGTTGGACACTACTTGCAAACATATAAAAAAAAAATCATATTTTATTCAATTTCAAAACAAATTCCTAATTTGTCTTTCATTTGATGGATTATAAGGTTAGGATTATTTACACCTCGGGGAGTGATTTAATCCAAAACACTTAAGTTCATCAATGACACAAATTAGAGACTTTCGAGCCATTGGATGGCGTGAAACGATTGTCTGGTTGGCTCCCTCATATTTTATGAGAGATAGGGATTCAATTGCATGATAATATCGCTGGTTAGAAAACTTCGATTTTTCACTTACGATTTATCACGTTTTGACATTGTATTAATTTTGAATGGGAAATTTGAATGAGACTCAATTATTGGGAATAATTGAATTTGCCCAAAGTTCAAAGAAGATGTGAAGAACGGGGTTGCTTCATCTTCAAGTATTAATGATATAGACATTAAACTTCAAAAATTCTACTTCTTGGGTATTGGATGCCAAATGTGGTTCTCACATTTTTATGTGGAGGAACTACATAGAAGTATATGTTTGGTGAATAGTGTTGGAAATCGACTACCCGGGACGAGTCCGTTCGACCTCTCGAACATCCGGACATGCCCAGTCGACCTCCAGCGTCCCTACTGCACTCAGCATGAAGCCCCAAACCCGGTTTACGCCCAGCCATCATGCCAGAGGCACAACCGCGCAAAACCGAGGGCTTCTGCCCTGTCTGTCGCCCGACACCAGGAGGGTGTCGTCCGACAGGGCTGTGTCGGCCGACAATCAAACATGTCGGCCGACAGCGTCGCTGTTCCAGCGGCGGGTCGCGGCTGTTCGGGCTGTTCTGGCCGTTTTTCTCGATCTGACCACTGTTCCGGCGATCGGCGATCGCCCAGGGGTCCGAGACCATCGTACCTACGCCATCGAACTCGATCGGTGGTTCGTTGTATGATTACGTACGAGAAGAAATCGAAACGATGCGGAAAAAGGTTTTCGATTCTTTACCTTTGATGCGTGATTCGGAGAAGCCGAATAGGCGAACACCCTGAGATCTTCTAGTGTGTATCCTAGCCCTCGACGCCGGACGTTGTGTGGGCAACGATCCACCGGAGTCTTCTCTTCTTCTTCTCCCTCAAACCCACCGTGAGATGTTTTTCTGTCTCCAGAAATATATTTGCACTAGCAAATTATTTTCTACAGAAAAAGTTATTGCGCAAACTAAATTAATTAAGTAGAGAAAAAGATTAATTGCGCTAACAATTATTTTTCTCCACAGAATTAATTATTGCGGCGAAACTTAGGTTAGGAGAAGAGAGATGGAGGGGTTTATATAGGCCACACTAGGGACCTTAGGACAATTAATTAATTAGGCTAAATTGTAATTTAATTAAACCGGTGTCCTTAAAAGAAAACCTTTAATTAAATCCAATTTTAATTATAATTAATTCCACTATAAAATTATAATTGAATTCCCAATTAATTAATCTATATTATTTTACCAATAATATTTCCGCCGAAATTACATATACGACTTTCCCCATGTTTAAGATATCGAACGTCCACGAATTTATTTAATTACTAACAATTAAATTAATTCGTTTCTTATTATCCGAGACTAGTACCACTCATCCTTATTATCATGTGGAACGAATCCACCTGCAGGGTTTACATGATAAACTTTATGAGCTCATCTCGGGGACGTCATCAACCCGATAAACGGGACACGGTTTCCTGTTTATAATCTATAGCATGTCGTGCGTACAATTACGATTCCCAATTTACCGAGAATCTCGACTAATCATTTAGTCTCACTCATTGGCAAGTCAAAGAACCGAGAATTGGACACACGCACCTATAATTATATAGGGATTAAGAATTCGTATATCCGTAATATATGAGCTCTAGTTCGATTACTGCGATTAGTATAAATCGAACGGCCTCCCGTGGTCCTGCTCAATACACCAAGTGTACGAGTGTAACATGATAGTCAAGACCGACTATCTACCAGTCACACTACGACGTACCGATGGATTGTCCCTGTCCATCTAAGTCGTGAGCTACTGTTCGATAGTATACGAGTAACCGACAATATGATCTTCCGCGTGTCTCCTCACGCCATACTGTCTACAACGTATACATCAAGGACTATTGCATTAAATGCAATCATGTTTGAATCATATCTCGAACTAAGGTATAGATAAGGAGTTCCGTATTTGCACTAAACTAGACATTTAGAATACAACTCCATCAATCTCCCACTTATACTAAAAGTCTAGTCGCCCTCTCCCAAACATGAGATTCCCATAACCTCATCACGCCTACCCAACGCTTTCGCTGGAAGTGCCTCTGTGAATGGGTTTTACCAGGCAATCCTCTCGATGCTATCTAGGTGACAACTGCATCGTCTTACTAGACGATCTCTCGAATCAGGTGGTACTTGCGCTCTACATGTTATCTCCCACTGTGGACTCGTGGCATTTCAAGTTTTCCAATACCGCTATTCAAAATAGCTTTGGGTGAACTAGAAACCACATCTAAGTCCCTTAGGAAGTTCTGGAGCCACACTGACCTTTTAACTGCCTCAGAGGCCGTTATCCTTTCAGTTTCCATGGTAGAGTCCGTAATGCATCGCTGCTTTACATTCTTCCATGTGACTGCTCCACTTCACAGTGAGAACACATAGCCTGACTTCGACTTTCAACTGTCCCTGTTTGATTTGGAAATCCAATTCTATGTAATCCAAAGGAAACAACTTGACTGCTTTGTAACTCAGAACATAATTCCTGGTCCTCTGCAGGAGCCTAAAATTTTTCTTTACATCAGTCGAGTGATCCTTTCCAGGATTACTATGATATCTCACCACCATGCCCACGGCATAGTAGATATCAGTCTCGTGCATAGCATTACATACATTAAGCTTCCCACCATTAAGGTGCAGGGAACTGCTTAATCTTCATCTATCTCCTTTATTGTGTCGGACACAAAACTTTAGATAGATGAATTCCACATCTAAAAGGTGAAGACCTTCCTTGGAATTCTGTATGCTGCAACGAGTAAGAATTGTATTTATGTATGAGACTCGAGATAAGTTCTATGTTCTTTTCTGGCGATCATTTGTAACTTTGATCCCAAGAACATTCTCGACTTCTCCTAAGTCTCTTACATTGAATTACTCGGACAACCATCCCTTCATGTCCGACAACATCCTTCATATTGTTGCCAATTTAGAAGGATGTCGTCTACATAAATAATGAGAAAACACCACATCTTTTCTGTCACATCTTTATTACACACAGGACCTAAACATGCCTTGAATGAATCCATGAAATGGATTTTCTCATAGGTTCGCATGTGTCCAAGATCTTAAAGCTTCCTTCAATCCTAAGATTGATTAAGCTTGCTTACCGAATGCTCCTGGCTCTTTTCGATGAATCCCTCTGGCTGTCCCACACAGATGGCCCCGTCAAGACTTCGATTTAGGAAATCTGTCTTGACTTCCATCTTCCATGTGAAGACAAAAGAATCCTGATCGACTTTTGCCAAGACTGAGCATCTTGATCTTTCAGCGTCTCGTCATAGATCCAGGGTTCGGGTTCATGTTCTCCAGGTAACAAGTCCGAAGACTCACCTATAAACATGAGCCTGTTGGGTTGTCTAACAACCCTCCCACTACGACGACGCTCCGGTGTATCTTTAGTGACTAAAGATTATAGTAGTGAACTACTCAGTTAGGGTGGTTCTAAGTCTTGATCAGTCCCTCTAAGCACATTAAGTATTACTCTACTCTTGGGCTTGTGATCTTGCATATATATAGTCCATGTCTAAGAACCGAACATTGATGCAATCAATGAACATCTGGTCCTTTGGACTATATTACATATCTCAATTCGTTTTCTTAGGGTATCCTATAAACAGCCGAATATCAGTACAAGTTTCCAAAGGAATCAAGTTCAGGATAAACGCTGTTGTTTCCAAGCCATATCCCAAAAACGAATTAGGTAACTCCAAATAACTCATTGTCTACTTTCCCATATCTATAAGAGTCCTATTCCTTCTTTATGACACATCATTTTGCCGAGGCATGAATGGTGTAGTCAATTGGGAGTTAATCCCATTTTCTGATCAGTGTGCCTTGAACTCCTTAAAGAGGTTCACATACATCAGAGCGAATCAACTCTAGTACTTTCTTGGATCTATGCCCTTTAACCGTAAAGGGTTGCCTGGTCATTCAAACTTCCAAGTATGATTCGAAGGTTGGAAAGTCCTTTCCTTCAACCTAGCTGAGTAGTCCATCAGCTTTCACCCTTTGAATCGTACTCAAGTTAAAATGATCTAGCCTAAGATTCCATAAGTACATTTGATTCATCCTAGAAGGATATTTACTCTTATTGGGTTTTGACAATGTGTTATTAGCTCCGGTGTTTTGCATCGTGGAAGAACACGGATTTAGTATTAAATTGTCTATCAATGTAACAGAATAGATAATATCCCCGTTTCCTACTCTGATAGGTATGAAACCATCCAAAGAAACGGAATATCCATTCTAAGCCAATTTAGAAATCCGAAATGAAATTTCTTTCTAAATGCCGGCACATAAAGACAATTTGTTAGAACTAAAATCCTACCGTTAAAACATTTAACATCTCCCACTGCAACGGCTGTTACCTTAACAGTATTGCCCATGTAGGTTATAACTTCTTCCTTTCTAAGTCTCCGGGTTTCCTGGAACCCCCGCATTAAGTGCAGACATGATTAGTGGTTCCAGTATCCACACACCAGGTACTGGCAGATACTACCACTAAACATGTTTCGGTGACTAAGGAAGAGTCAACTTCTTGTTGCTTGAGAGGACAATTAAAACTCCCAGTATCCAGACTGCTTACAACGGAAGCACTTGCCCCTTGGGCTTGCTTGTCCCATTCCGTGGTCCAGATATATTAGGCCCACTGGGTTTCCGTATTTGCTTCTTCTTCCTTTTGCCGCCCGGAGGCCTAGGAAGAGCCAATTTCTCAACCACAAGTGCTTGAGAGCCCTTAGAGATTCCCTCAGCCGCTTGAAGTTCAATCAGGAGTTCCGCCAATGAGTAAGACCCCTTATTCATGTTATAGTTCAGGCGGAACTGCTCAAAACTTCTCGGCAGAGACTGGAGCACAATATCGACTTGGGTTACCCCATCGATAACTGATCCTAGAATCTCTATCTCATTCAGATAGCACATCATCCTAAGAACGTGATCCCTCACGGGTGTTCCTTCGGATGCGATGGCCGTCATGAGTTGCCTCATTGCATTTTGCCCGGCTGTCCTGTCCTGATAACCAAAAAACTTCTTGAGGTTTAAGCATCATATCATAGGTAATGGTCATGGCTTGATCCCGATGTTGCAGTACATTTGACATGAAAGCCATAATGTAGCTCCGCGTCATCTCATTAGCCTTGATCCATTTCCAATGAGCTTCCTTTCCTCAGTAGTGGAAGCATCATTTGGTTCAGCAGGTCAATTGACTTGGAGTACATATTTGTACTCCTCTGCAGTTAGGACAATGTCCAAGTTTCTTCTTTAATCCATACAAAATAGGTTCAGTGAGTTTGTTGACTTTTAATGGGAATAATACCATATAAAACAAACAATTAGTTTAATTCGATATCATTTCCCTCAAATAATATCATTAAACTACCAATCATTTCCAAAATCCCATCAGACTAGCATGCCACGTTCTTGTGGACGTATACTAATCCAAACGATTTTATAATTGGATTTTTACTTCGGTCGTACATCATTATAGCAGTGACTCCGATGGGGAGGATACTATAAAGCGTACCTAAGTGTATACCATTTATCAGTACTAAGTCCATTGCTCGGGAACTACATGCCCACCGCAAGCCACGTTCATGTGGACGTTTACGTTGACATGCGGTCCTCCACGACTTTCTATAACTGTCGAGCCTCAATTAATCCTAAAGTTCCGTTTCCATCTAGCAAGCCACGTTAGTGTGGACGTTTACTAAAACAAACAACTTTATTAATTGAATCCCATTTATTTAAATGTCATAGAGTCTCAATTAACCCAAAGTACCGTTTCCATTTAGCAAGCCACGATAGTGTGGACGTTTACTAAAACAAACAACTTTGTTAATTGACTCTTACAATTATTAAATACCACAATTTTATTATTCAAAGCTTGATATCTCGTAAGTGAAACTCGAAGTTTCTAACCAGCGATCAATCATGCAATTGAGCCCTATCTCTCACTAGGTGAGGGAGCCAACCAGACAATCGATCTAGTCATCGAATGACTCGAATGTCTCTAATCTGTGTCATCGACATAAGCAAGCGCTTTGGCTCCATTCCACTCCCCGGGGTGAGAATGAGTCGAGTTGAACTTAGTCTTTGAAAAACAGATTAGGCACTTGCTTTTGAAAAATATAATTGTTCGATTTTTATAAGTGGAATTGAATTCGAATTTTGATCCAGTGATATCCGTGTATCGACTTTATCCGATAGGGAGGATGACACTAAAGCCAACTCGTAAGTCAATACACATCACATTCAAAACAGAGAATGGAGACCGCGGGATTGTTTCCAATCCCTCTCCCACTTAGTATTTTACGATTGAGGGATAACATGCATAAAATAATCAAGCATAATAATAAACACGTAAATCATGCAAAAAGCAATTAACGTGGCCCCGATTATTATGGCCTTAAGTATTCTCCAATGCACGTCTCTTGGATCTCGTTGCTCGTCTCGGTCTCGGTCCGCCACCGACTCGTTCGAGGGTCAAGATACGAACTCCTCCCACTGGAGCCTCGTCTCGAGCCTCGTTGAGTCGTCCGTGGGGTCGAACGAACCCCAGCCCCGCTGCTGCCCGTCGCGAACACGAGGTGTGTTCGATGGCTGCCCGTTGCCGGTTCGCCCTCCTCGATCCTCGTTTCTCCGGGTTTTGGTCTCGTCTCGATCCACCAAAATTAGTAAGAAAAATTACAAGAATAAATCTACTAAATCCGGCATCGATCCTATACAAGGTGATCGACCCTATACATGCCCGGAAACGACGAAATAAATAAATAAACCTAACGACTCAACCCGTCGTTTTTATCTATTACAAACAAGCAACGTTATTCCAAAAACAAAACAATCTCGACAAGCCCGAGAGTTTAATCAAACCACAAAATTAAAGCACAACATCCATCACAACATTGGCCATAATAATCGGGTTCATCCTGCATCACAAAACGTACGAACAATACAACAAACCGAATAACCGGCTCTGATACCAATTGTTGGAAATCGACTACCCGGGACGAGTCCGTTCGACCTCTCGAACATCCGGACATGCCAAGTCGACCTCCAGCGTCCCTACTGCACTCAGCATGAAGCCCCAAACCCGGTTTACGCCCAGCCATCATGCCAGAGGCACAACCGCGCAAAACCGAGGGCTTCTGCCCTGTCTGTCGCCCGACACCAGGAGGGTGTCGTCCGACAGGGCTGTGTCGGCCGACAGTCAAACATGTCGGCCGACAGCGTTGCTGTTCCAGCGGCGGGTCGCGGCTGTTCGGGCTGTTCTGGCCGTTTTTCTCGATCTGACCACTGTTCCGGCGATCGGCGATCGCCCAGGGGTCCGAGACCATCGTACCTACGCCATCGAACTCGATCAGTGGTTCGTTGTATGATTACGTACGAGAAGAAATCGAAACGATGCGGAAAAAGGTTTTCGATTCTTTACCTTTGATGCGTGATTCGGAGAACCCGAATAGGCGAACACCCTGAGATCTTCTAGTGTGTATCCTAGCCCTCGACGCCGGACGTTGTGTGGGCAACGATCCACCGGAGTCTTCTCTTCTTCTTCTCCCTCAAACCCACCGTGAGATGTTTTTCTGTCTCCAGAAATATATTTGCACTAGCAAATTATTTTCTACAGAAAAAGTTATTGCGCAAACTAAATTAATTAAGTAGAGAAAAAGATTAATTGCGCTAACAATTATTTTTCTCCACAGAATTAATTATTGCGGCGAAACTTAGGTTAGGAGAAGAGAGATGGAGGGGTTTATATAGGCCACACTAGGGACCTTAGGACAATTAATTAATTAGGCTAAATTGTAATTTAATTAAACCGGTGTCCTTAAAAGAAAACCTTTAATTAAATCCAATTTTAATTATAATTAATTCCACTATAAAATTATAATTGAATTCCCAATTAATTAATCTATATTATTTTACCAATAATATTTCCGCCGAAATTACATATACGACTTTCCCCATGTTTAAGATATCGAACGTCCACGAATTTATTTAATTACTAACAATTAAATTAATTCGTTTCTTATTATCCGAGACTAGTACCACTCATCCTTATTATCATGTGGAACGAATCCACCTGCATGGTTTACATGATAAACTTTATGAGCTCATCTCGGGGACGTCATCAACCCGATAAACGGGACACGGTTTCCTGTCTATAATCTATAGCATGCCGTGCGTACAATTACGATTCCCAATTTACCGAGAATCTCGACTAATCATTTAGTCTCACTCATTGGCAAGTCAAAGAACCGAGAATTGGACACACGCACCTATAATTATATAGGGATTAAGAATTCGTATATCCGTAATATCTGAGGTCTAGTTCGATTACTGCGATTAGTATAAATCGAACGCCCTCCCGTGGTCCTGCTCAATACACCAAGTGTACGAGTGTAACATGATAGTCAAGACCGACTATCTACCAGTCACACTACGACGTACCGATGGATTGTCCCTGTCCATCTAAGTCGTGAGCTACTGTTCGATAGTATACGAGTAACCGACAATATGATCTTCCGCGTGTCTCCTCACGCCATACTGTCTACAACGTATACATCAAGGACTATTGCATTAAATGCAATCATGTTTGAATCATATCTCGAACTAAGGTATAGATAAGGAGTTCCGTATTTGCACTAAACTAGACATTTAGAATACAACTCCATCAAATAGTGATGTCGATCTACAGGCAAGAAATGGAGCGAAGGTCGCTGCATTAGCCGTATGATCATATGATGTTGTTTTGCCTTAGGGCCTTGTTTTAGTATTATAACTATGTAATTTCGTACCTTCAATAAACAATGAATATTGGTTCAGTATTAGATACTGATGGATTAATTTTTCACTATTAAATAGTTTGTTAACTATTTTAATTGTGAATTATTCTTTGTTTTGGTACGATTATTATATTGTTTATGTATACTTTAAACATGACAAATCATATATATCATTAAGACCAAAGGCCAAATCGAATAAGTATCGATGAGACATAACTGAAACATTGTTGATTAGATCAAATCAAAATCTAAACATGTAACGAAACTTCTTTTAGAAGGAATTTTAGAATCATTTGACTTGGAGTCATTTGATACATGTGAATGATGTGTGATTGAAAAGATAACAATGTCATCTTTCTTGGAGAAAGGAGAACATGTGAGTAATTAGGGATGATCCATACTGATGTATGTGGAACCTATTAGTTCACAAGCACATGAAGGTTATGTTTCGGAAAAGAGAAAACAAACTATATTAGATATAGTTCGACCATTCGATGAGAGGTCTAAATGAACTACTGGTCTCTTTTGGGAACACACAATTCTAGACTTCAACTCAGACACTGAATAGGACGCTGTCAAAAGCTGTTGATAAGACACCATACTAGGTATGGAAAGGGAGGGTCCCTAATTTTTTTTCATCAATATTTGAGGTTCTAAAAGCTTCTCTGACGAGATTTATCTCTATAAAGCTTGAACTCAAATGGGATAAAAGTTTCCTGATGGTATGTCCATAAGAAACTCGAGGGTACAACTTCTACGATCTATTTGAGAACAATATTTTGTTGCTCGAGATAGTGATTTTCTTGAAAAGAGTTATCTTTCCTAGAAATTCAGTGGGAGTTCAGTTGTCTTGAACGAGGTTCAAGTGAAACAACCAATGATGAATACTCAAAACTGGGTTGAGAGTATTCTTATGGTTTTGGAAACCATACCAGCCCTCGTAGGTCAAGAAATGCATAGATCTCTATTATTCAAATACTTAGATATTGTGATCAATGAGAGATATGAATTCATGCTTTTGGAAAGCGATGAACCTTCGACCTATATTCAAGCTATGACGAGTCCAGCTACTTAAAATTGGCATGGTGCCATGAAATCTGAGATGACATCACGGGGTTAGACCCAATGAATGCTAATAAATCTTTAAGATCTAAACAGACAGATGGAAAACCTAGGGTTTTCAAAGCAAGGTTGATGGTAAAAGTTTTATTCACGAGGTGGATTATGGAAAAACTTTCACCAGTTCCTTTGATTAAATCATTCAGATTATCTTAGCCATTGCTACTCATCTTGATAATGAGTTATGGTAATATTAGATGTTAAAACTAATTTCTTGAATTGGATTCTAGAAGAGAATGTGTTTTGACACAACCAAAGAGTTTTATCGATCCTAATAAGGCTGAGAAATTATGCAATCTTATAATTCCATTTATGGAATAAAGCAAAGCATATCGGAGTAGCAATCTTCAGTTCAATGAATCCATACTGGGTTTTGGATTTCAGAAGAACTCGAAAGAGTTTTGTTTTACAAGAAGAACAGTGGGAGTTACGTTGTATACATTGTGTTGTATGTCGATGACATACTCCTTATTGGAAACAATGTTTCTATGCTTAATTCTATTAAAGAATGGCTTGGAAATTGTTTTTCAATAAAGGATCTTGGAGAAGCACAGTACATATTGGGCATCAAGATCTGTCGGAACAGATCGAAAATGATGTTTGGACTTAGTCAAGTGATCTATATTGATAAGGTACTTGATAAGTTCTGAATGAAAGACGCCAAAAAGGGTCTCATTCCAATTAATCATGGCACATCTCTTAGCAAGACGCAAGGCCCTACGGGACTTGATGAGCAAAAGAGGATGGAAAACATTCCTTATGCTTCGGCAATAGGGTCTATAATGTACGCCATGATATGTACACGACCGGACGTATCGTATGCTTTGAGCATGATGAGTCAGTTTCAAGGAAATCCAGGTGAGGCGCGTTAGACTGCGACCAAGAATATTCTTATGTACCTTAGATGGACAAAAGAATATTTTGTTGTCTTTGGAAGACAAAAAGAGTTGATATTAACAAGCTGTTTGAATGCTAACTTCAAAACAGACTAAGATAATTTCCGATTTTAATCTGGTTATATCTTTTGTCTGGTTAGAGGTGATATTTGCTGGAATAGTTCCATGCAATGCAATATAGCTGATTAAACTACAGAAGCTGAGCACAGTATTGCATTGGATGCAGTAATGTTGGCAGTTAGGATTTGAAAGTTCTTGAATGAACTAGGTGGCGTAACTAGCTCAGCCCATCCGATAGTTCTCTATTTATAGTAGAGTTATCGCGCAAGCCTATGAGCTAGGAAGCACCACAAGTCTAAAACTGGTGCTTAGGAAGTTTCACATTATTTGGGAGATAGTTTTGTGGAGACATCGAGATAATAAAGTTTCAACTTTTGGTAAGGTTGCAAACCCGCTTTCTAAACCTCTCTAGCAGTTTAAGCTTGAGGCTTTCACGACTGCAATAGATATCAGACATCTTAGAGATGGGTTGTGATTTCTATTACTATATTAGATACTTTTGGAGATTTGGTAAACATTCACTCATATGTATAATACATAATTCTTCATATAAATATGGTTTAATTTATATGAATTGTCCAAATGATTAAGTTATATCAATTGGGTTATGAGGTCGACTTACCGCATAATGAAGTCCCAATGGTTGAACTGATATACTTGAATCATATAGCTGTTCCTGGTTCGTAAAATCGAGTACGGACAAACCGATAATACAAAGAACTAGATTGTAATGTGTACTATAGCGCCGCGTCATGGGCTAGTGATGTGGGACATCAAGTACAATTACATAGATATTAGCTGGGAGCTAATGATCGAACAGACCCGACTGGAATAGTATTTAAGATTTCGAGTCATAATACTATTTCATTGACTGTCGAGCAATTTCCTCTGACCTGAGTAGTCCAGAGTGATTACATTGTGAAATGGTGTACTTTGATACAAGTAAACACCTTTCGTAAAAGGAGGTTATAAAACTTGTTTTTGGGTATATCAGGAAGCAAGTGGGAGAGCTTGGATTGACAAGATGAGGTTGTCCTCCATTTTATAATGGGATACATGTCTTAACGGCCACTTGGAGAGTCGAGACTGTGGAAAATACGTGGCCACGTCCAGATTCGTATCATAGTGATAAATCTGGTTTTACAGTCTGTCTCATAGTACAAAAAAGGTTTGAACCGATTGAGGATGACTCGAGTCTTGCCTCAAGTTCAAACTTAGACATAAAGTGACAACAGGAAATTGGCAGCACACTGGCTCTGAAGGCCAAGTGGGAGATTGTTGGGATATGTCCTTCGATCCTACGTGTGATGGAGTTGTATTCTAAATGTCTAGTTTAGTGCAAATACGGAACTCCTTATCTATACCTTAATTCGAGATATGATTCAAGCATGATTGCATTTAATGCAATTGTCCTTGATGTATACGTTGTAGACAGTATGGCGTGAGGAGACACGCGGAAGATCATACTGTCGGTTACTCGTATACTATCGAACAGTAGCTCACGACTTAGATGGACAGGGACTGGTAGATAGTCGGTCTTGACTATCATGTTACACTCGTACACTAGGTGTATTGAGCAGGACCACGGGAGGGCGTTCGATTTATACTAATCGGAGTAATCGAACCAGACCTCAGATATTACGGATATGTGAGTTCTTAATCCCTATATAATTATAAGTGCGTGTGTCCAATGCTCGGTTCTTTGATGTGCCAATGAGTGAGACTAATTGATTAGTCAATATTCTCGGTAGATTGGGAATCGGTATTGTACACACGGCATGCTATAGATTATGTTGGAAATCGATATCCCGGAATTAATAAATTTAAATAAATAAATTATCTAATTAATTCCGACCGAAATCCTTCGAATATTCGGATTGTCTAAATTGCGGAACCGACAATCCAATCGAATAAACCCTTCGCCGGAGAAACCACGAACACACCACGTGACCCGGGGCACGACCGAACACCACACGCGGGAAACCCCGCGTGCGTCCAGCCGAGCCCCCGCGTGGGGCTCGCGGATTGCCCGTAGCAATCCCTGGGGCTGCTCGTAGCAGCCCCGCAGCGAGTCCGGCGACTCGCTGCTCGTGGATGGGGCGCGCACATGCGAGCCGCTGCGGGTAACCCCGCAGCACCCATGATCGATCCCACGGGCTGCTCGCTGCAGCCCGTAGCGCGTCCGGACAGGACTCGCGTCCAGCGATCCCGCTACGGGAAATCCCGTAGCTCGCTGCGGGTCCGTCCGCGGCGATCGAGCATGAGCTCGATTGAGTCTCGGCGCCCAGCCGAGGCTCACGCCCCTTGACCCGTCCAGCCGAGTCGTCGAGCCGCCGGCGGTCCGGTGGTCCGAGCCCACCACCGCCCGGTTCGACCTCGTCTTTGGGTCTCGTCCCTCGGATCTTGGTTCACGATATTTTCACGATAATTAAGATGTAAAATCATCGAGGGGGTTTTCACGATTTTACCTTTGTTCTCGTTGTACGGAGAAACGAGATCTATGAAGACCTTGAGACCTTCCCACGTATTCCTTGCACTAGCTCGAACGTCGGGTGGGCGACGATCTTCCGAACTCCATGGATCTCCCTCTCTACTTTCTCTCTCTAGAATTGTGATCTTCAAGTTATGAGAATAGAGAAGACCATGTAGTGCTTTTATAGGCTACGTAGGGGATCTTAAGGAGGTGGAATATTGGGCTTCCAATATTAATGATTAAATTGAGCCCAAGCCCAAATCTATTAATCCATTAATATTAATTAATTCTATTTTCCACTATATAAAATTAATTGCACTCCCAATATTAAACCATATTATATCAAATAATATTTCTCCGGTAGTATTATTTATTCCGTGTATTTAAGATATAAATATCCATGAATAAAATTAATTTATTGCTAATTAATTTATTCATCTCTTATATCCGAGACTAGTACCATTCAACCTTAATTATTATGCGGAACGAATCCACCTGCAGGGTTTACATAATAATTCCTTATGAACTCATCTCGGGGATATTATCAACCCTTACGGGATACACTTTCCCGTCAAGTATTCACGGCATGTCATATATAAAATACAGTGACCCAACTTAACCGGTAATTAACCCAATAATTAAATCGGTTAATTCCTTTGGTAAATCAAAGTCACTTATATTAAATATACACACCCGCAATAATATCGTGGATTAAGAATAAAATACACTGAGACTCGAATCGATTATCGCCGGCAATCCTAATCGAATAATCTCAACGATCCGCTCAATACACCAAGTGTACAAGTGTGATAAAATAATTAAGATAAATTATTTTCTCTCTCACACAACAACTATACCGATGGATTGGTCCGTGTCCATCTAGGTCGTGAGATACTGTTCAATTAAATACGAGTAACCGATAGTATGATCTTCTGTGCGCCCATGCTTGCACCATACTAACTACAACGTATGAAATCCAGGACTATGATTTGCATATATTTAATTATAAATAATTAAATGCAAATAATTGTTTATTTAATTAAATAGATTAATGGCAATGGATCGTGAGTTTCCGTTACTTAAATCTAGACATTAAGTACACAACTCCAACAATCTCCCACTTGTACTAAGGTCTAGTCATTTCCTCCAAACTCCCGACTCCCATACTTATCACGTGCTTAAAGTGTACTTCCAAGAAGTACTATGTGAATGAGCACTCTAGGTTGTCGCTCTGAAGTTATCTTGGTGACTACAGCGTCGTCTCCCTTGACGATGACTCGTATCAGGTGGTACTTGCTCTATGTGTTATCTTACACTTTATGGACTTGTGATTTCTTACCATTTGCCATCGCACCTGCTATTCACATAGCCTTTGGCAAATTAAGAATCACCTCTAAGTCCCAGAGATTCCCGGAGCTATACCAAAACTTCCGCTGCCTCTGAGGCCGCTATTTGGTTACCCATGGCAGAGTCCGAAAAGCATCGTGCTTATCACTCTTCCATGTTAAAAACTCCTTCTCCTTCAATAGTGAAACACATAGCCTGATATCGACTTACACCGGTCCTCATTCGATTAGAAATCTAAGAGAATGTAATCCAAAGGAAAAGCTTGTCTGCTCCGTAATCCAGAACATAGTTTCCAGTACTTCGAAAGTACTTAAAATGTTCATTACAGGAGTCGAGTATTCCTTTCCAGGATTACCATGATATCCTCCCACTATACTAGCCGCATAGCAGATATCAGGTTCTCGTTTTCAACATCGCATTTATCAAGCTTTCCACACTCGAAGTGTAGGAAACCGCTTTTATTGCTTCTATCTCCTTTTGTGTTCCAAAACACATATCCTTAGATAGATGCATTCCGTATCTGAAAGGTAACATACCTTTCTCGGAATCTTGCATGTTAAAACGAACCATAATCATTTATATGTAAGATGTCCAGGATAAGTACAATGTTTCTTTCTAGAGATCCTAGATCTCAAGAACATGTCCAACTTCTTCCTATATCTTTCATAATGATTTATCCAGACAACCATTATTTCATGTCTGATTACATCTTTACATTGTTGCCAATGATAAAATGTTATCTACATAAAACCTCCGAGAAACACCACTTTGTTTCCATCACGTTTCCCATACACACGATTCGTCAATGCCTTTTGATGAATCCATCAAATGGACTATCTCATCAATGCGCAAGTTCCACGAACTCTAGCTACGTTTCAATCCATAAATGGATCAACTAAGCTTGTACTCTAAATGATCTCGCCTCTTAGCAATAATCCTTATTGCTTTCCAAGAAGGCACATTTAGATCTAGTACTGCCTCCATGTAGATCCAGGGATCGATTTCATGTATACTAGGTCCAGAGTCCGAAAACTCTCCTAGTCTTATGAATATCTCCGGTTGATCCACAACCTCCCACTACAACGGCATTCCGGTGTATAAACAGTAATAACAGTAGGTGCAGTTAGTGGTGTACCGCTACTCGGTTTGGCTGGTTCCCAGTCCTTATCACTTTCTCTCATTCAAAGTATTACGTCACTTTGGGCTTGTGGTTCATCTAATAGTCTTTCTCTAAAAACCGGGCGTTAGAACTTATAACGTCCTTCTGGTTCATAGTACTATTGAACACACATCTTTTGTTCTTCTAGGATATTCTACAACCGCATTTGAATGCGCCATTGTTTCCAGACATATCCATAGAACATAGGTAGTTCCATATAACTTATGTTTTTACTATTTCTATAAGAGTTCCATTTCTTGTTTACGACACACCATTTCTACACAACAGTGCATGGTGAAGTCATTTAGGATCAAATCCCAATCTCTGATCAGTATGCCATGCATTCCTCAGACAGGTACTTGCCTCCGCGATCAAATCGCAGGCTACAAATGGATATACCTCGATGGTTCTCCACAATAGCTTTGTGTCCATTGACTTGTCAAAACACTTGCTTTTGTGGCACATCAGGTATTCTAATCCATTTCTCGAGTAATCATCAAATGAAGTACTCGTACCTTATTGTCTGAGTAGGCATAGGTCTGCATACATCAGAGTCAATCAATTCTTATACTTGTCCGGATCTTACATCTTATATCCATAAAGGATTGCTTAGTCATATTATCTTCCAAATTAGATTCTTAGGTCGGAAGGTCCACTCCTTCAACTTAATTGATCAAATATCAATTTTCGACCTTTGAACTTCTTATTTGAATAAACATGACTCAGCATAAGAATCCACAAGTATAATTGATAAAGAAATCTCTTATTAGTAAAACGAGTTTCATACTACGGTTCGTTGCATCGTGGTGGACTCAGAATTCATCATTTATATATTGCTAGCTAATGTACCAAAATATCATTATTTCTTCTTATAACCATGAAATGATTAAAAGAAATAAAATATCCATTCATTAGAAATCCAGAACAAAGTTCTTTCTAATATGAAAGGTACATAAAAGCAATAACCCAAAATGAAATCCTATAAAATGTCCTCCATTGCAACTGCTGTCTCCTCTACAGCATTGCCCATGTAGACTACGATTTCTTCTTCTCCAAGTCGTCGGGTTTCCTGGAACCCTTGCATTTAAAATGCACATACTGTCTGTGGTTCCATATCTACATACCAGGTTCCGGTAGATAATACCACTGACTATGTTTTACGACTAAAGAAAATTTCGTACTTTCTTTGAGAGGATAATCAGACTTCCAGTACCAAGACTGTTTGCATCGAGAACACTTGCCTCTTGGCCTTCTCGTCCCATCTCGTGGTCCAAGAAACTTAGGACCACTGGGTTTCTTTGCTTGCTTTTCCTTTCCCCCGATTTTGCCCTTAGGCTCGAAACCTTTGGCATTAGCTACAAGAGCTTGCGATTTCCGTCTCAACTCGTCTAAAAGGTCGATCATCTCAAAAACGTGTTTAAGCGTTTCCTCGAATCGAATGGCCTTTATGAGTATCCTCATCGCCTCTTGTCTAGCCTCTACACCATGTCTAAACGTCTCCTTGAGTTTGAACATGATATCAAAATCAGTCCTTTCCTCATCAGTTAAGACATTTGTAGGTTCGGGAGGACAAAGCTCACTGAGTACAAACTTGTACTCTTCAACAGTTTGGGTAATGTCTAGATCTCTATTCCAATCATTACATTCAGGGACCAATGAGTTTAAAATCCTTACGTATCACATAAAGTGGGTTCAAAGCCATATCCTAATCTATGAGCACATATAACAACAAACAATCGATTTAATCTCCGATATTATCTCCCTCAAATAATATCATTAAACCACTAATCGCATCTAAAATCCCATCAGATATGGCAAGCCACGATAGTGTGGACGTTTACCTATCCAAATGATTTAGCAATTAGATTTCCTTCGGTCGTACATCATCATTAGCGTTACTTCGATGGGAAGAATACTAAGAAGCGTACCTAAGTGTGAACCATTACTCAGTATCTAAGAAGATTGTTTGGGACACGCATATTCACCGCAAGCCACGATAGTGTGGACGTTTACGTTAACATACGCTCCTTTACTCCCTTCTATAACTGTCTACATCAATCGTTCCAAAATCCCATTCAATGCAGCAAGCCACGATAGTGTGGACGTTTACTACACCAAAAGACTTTTACAATTGACTCCCAATTACATGAATCATTCAATCTTGTAAATCAAGACGCGGAGAATCATAAGTGAAACTCGAAGTTTCTAACCAGTGATTCACCATGCGAACGACCCTATCTCTCATAAATGAGGGAGCCGAGCAGACAATCGATCCACCTTCAAAAGGATGGTACGAAGGTCTCTAATTTGTGTCCTCGACATGACCAAGTGGCTTTGGCTCCATTCCACTCCCCGGGGTGAGAATGAGTCGACTTGAAATCAGTTTCAGAAAGACAAATTAGGCATTGTTTGATAAACTTAATCAATGTTTCTCGTAAAAGGAATTACAAGAATTCTCCTCCAATGACTTGTCTATACGAACTTCAAAAGTCCATAAAAGTCATCAAGAGAACAGCAATGGAGACCATGGATATGTTTCCATACCCTCTCCCACTTAGCTTTTTACAATAAAGGGATACGCTATCTAATGCATAATTAAATACACATAAGCATGCATACATGTAATAAAGCACATAGAATATTATCACATAGTCAAAATAATACTAGAATATTATTTTCCGACTATTATGGCTTTATGGCATCCCCGTACGCATCTTCTAGTCTTTAGTCTTCGTTCTTGAATGCTCCATGTGACGAAAATATTAATCCTAATATTTAAATCTATTTATTTTCAATTAATCCAAAAGTTACTTAATTCGAAAATTAAGTCAATCGAATATATCAAAAATAAAAATAAAATTAAATATTATTAATATTTTTATTTATTTTTATTTTCCTTTCTAATTCTATTAAATCTTTAGAATCCTATCCAAGTCAAACTTGGAACATTCTAGAAGACTTCTATAATAGAATAAGGAAATAAAATAAATTAGGACTCCTAATCCTTTCCAAATTAATTCCTTTCCTAATCTATTAAAAATTCCATAAAGGAATAATTAAATAGGAAAAATTAATTAAGGACCATTAAAACTTTCCAAATTAATTATTTTCCTAATCCATTAAAAATTCCATAAAGGAATAATTAAATAGGAAAAATAAATTAATTCTAAATTTATTCTTTTTCCTATTCCATGAAAATTCCCAAGAATAGGAATAATCAATAAGGAAAAATAAATTTATTCTAAATTTATTCTTTTCCTATTCCATGAGAATTCCCAAAAATAGGAATACTCAAAATAGGAAAACCGAATAATTTAGGAAAGTTGGATCTTGGCGGGAGAGCACGGGTTGGGAGTCCCCGCGCCCCATCACCATCGACCGCGGCTCGAGGAGGAGCACCGCCGCCGTCCCAGCCCACGCGCCACCACCACTGGTGGCTAGGCGTGGCCGAGAGCCTCGGGCAGCCCCCTTCTCCCTTCGATCGATCGACCCTTCATGGGATTCGATCATGGGGTTGATCGATCCCCGGAATCCTCCCTCTCTTCGTCTCCTCCGTCACACGTCTTCTTCCGGCGGTCGTTTCGGCATCGAACCAACGTAAATAAATTACAAGAATTAAATTACAATTATCCGGTATCGATTCTATACATGAAATCGACCCTATACATTTTCCGGAAAAAGTAGAACATAATAATAAACCTAAATTCGGTCAACCCCCGAATTTTTACTATTACAAGCATTCACCACACATAAAACGAATCTCGACATGTCCGAGAGTTTAATAATCAAGAACAATATTATGACAATAATTAACGAAGAATTATATCTAGCCATAATAGTCGGAAACCCTGCGAGGTAGAACAATTTATCGAAAAATACCGTGAACGAAAACCAACGCTCTGATACCAGTTGTTGGAAATCGATATCCCGGAATTAATAAATTTAAATAAATAAATTATCTAATTAATTCCGACCGAAATCCTTCGAATATCCGGATTGTCTAAATTGCGGAACCGACAATCCAATCGAATAAACCCTTCGCCGGAGAAACCACGAACACACCACGTGACCCGGGGCACGACCGAACACCACACGCGGGAAACCCCGCGTGCGTCCAGCCGAGCCCCCGCGTGGGGCTCGCGGATTGCCCGTAGCAATCCCTGGGGCTGCTCGTAGCAGCCCCGCAGCGAGTCCGGCGACTCGCTGCTCGTGGATGGGGCGCGCACATGCGAGCCGCTGCGGGTTACCCCGCAGCACCCATGATCGATCCCACGGGCTGCTCGCTGCAGCCCGTAGCGCGTCCGGACAGGACTCGCGTCCAGCGATCCCGCTACGGGAAATCCCGTAGCTCGCTGCGGGTCCGTCCGCGGCGATCGAGCATGAGCTCGATTGAGTCTCGGCGCCCAGCCGAGGCTCACGCCCCTTGACCCGTCCAGCCGAGTCGTCGAGCCGCCGGCGGTCCGGTGGTCCGAGCCCACCACCGCCCGGTTCGACCTCGTCTTTGGGTCTCGTCCCTCGGATCTTGGTTCACGATATTTTCACGATAATTAAGATGTAAAATCATCGAGGGGGTTTTCACGATTTTACCTTTGTTCTCGTTGTACGGAGAAACGAGATCTATGAAGACCTTGAGACCTTCCCACGTATTCCTTGCACTAGCTCGAACGTCGGGTGGGCGACGATCTTCCGAACTCCATGGATCTCCCTCTCTACTTTCTCTCTCTAGAATTGTGATCTTCAAGTTATGAGAATAGAGAAGACCATGTAGTGCTTTTATAGGCTACGTAGGGGATCTTAAGGAGGTGGAATATTGGGCTTCCAATATTAATGATTAAATTGAGCCCAAGCCCAAATCTATTAATCCCTTAATATTAATTAATTCTATTTTCCACTATATAAAATTAATTGCACTCTCAATATTAAACCATATTATATCAAATAATATTTCTCCGGTAGTATTATTTATTCCGTGTATTTAAGATATAAATATCCATGAATAAAATTAATTTATTGCTAATTAATTTATTCATCTCTTATATCCGAGACTAGTACCATTCAACCTTAATTATTATGCGGAACGAATCCACCTGCAGGGTTTACATAATAATTCCTTATGAACTCATCTCGGGGATATTATCAACCCTTACGGGATACACTTTCCCGTCAAGTATTCACGGCATGTCATATATAAAATACAGTGACCCAACTTAACCGGTAATTAACCCAATAATTAAATCGGTTAATTCCTTTGGTAAATCAAAGTCACTTATATTAAATATACACACCCGCAATAATATCGGGGATTAAGAATAAAATACACTGAGACTCGAATCGATTATCGCCGGCAATCCTAATCGATGAATCTCAACGATCCGCTCAATACACCAAGTGTACAAGTGTGATAAAATAATTAAGATAAATTATTTTCTCTCTCACACAACGACTATACCGATGGATTGGTCCGTGTCCATCTAGGTCGTGAGCTACTGTTCGATTAAATACGAGTAACCGATAGTATGATCTTCTGTGCGCCCATTCTTGCACCATACTAACTACAACGTATGAAATCCAGGACTATGATTTGCATATATTTAATTATAAATAATTAAATGCAAATAATTGTTTATTTAATTAAATAGATTAATGGCAATGGATCGTGAGTTTCCGTTACTTAAATCTAGACATTAAGTACACAACTCCAACAGATTATAGACAGGAAACCGTGTCCCATTTATTGGGTTGATGATGTCCTCGAGATGAGCTCATAAAGTTTATCATGTAAACCCTGCAGGTGGATTTACTCCGCATGATAATAAGGATGAGTGGTACTAGTCTCGGATTATAAGAAATGAATTAATTTAATTATTAGTAATTAAAATTAATTCGTGGACATACGATATCTTAAACACGGGGAAATATCACATATGTAATACGGCGGGAAAATTATTGACGGAATAATTTAAATTAATTAATTGGGAAATCATTTATAATTTTATAGTGGAATTAATTATAAATAAAATTGTGGAATTTAATTAAGGTTTTCCTTTTGGGACACCAAGTTAATTAAATTGCAATTTAAGCCTAATTAATTAATTGCCTATGGGTCCCTAGTGTGGCCTATATAAATCCCTCATCTCTCTTCTCTAAACCTACAGAACGCCGCTATTTTATTTTTGCGGAGAAAAATTAATTGTTAGCGCAATAATTTTTCTGTGAAAATAAATAGACTAGCGCAATTATATTTTTCTGTAGTTCTGTGAAAATAAATAGACTAGCGCAATTATATTTTTCTGTAGAAATAAAAAGCTAGCGCAATTATATTTCTGAGAGACAGAAAAAAAAAATACATTCTTGCGTAAGTTTGAGAGAGAAGAAGCAGAGAAGAATTCCGGCGGATCTTTGCCCACACAACGGCCGGAATCGAGGGCTAGGATACACGCTAGAAGACTCGAGGTCTCTGTCAATTCGGCTTCTCCGAATCACGCGACAAAGGTATGGAATCGAAACCCTTATTCCGCATCGTTTCGATTCAATCTCGTACGTAATCATACAACGAACCTCCGATCGAGTTCCGAAGAACCGTGGTATGTGTTCCTTGATCACTGGGTGACTTCTTGTTGCCGGAACGGTGGTCGGAAACGGAAAAACGCACCAGAAACGGGGCTGGAACAGCAGCGTCGCGCTGCTGTTCGCGACGGGTGTCGGCCGACAAGATTGGCTGTCGGCCGACAGGGGCTTGTCGGACGACACCTTATGGTGTCGGACGACAGAGAGGCTAGAAGCCCTCGGTTTTGCGCGGTTGTGCTTCGGGCATGATGGCTGGGCGTAAACCGGGTCTGGGGCTTCGTCGTGATGGCAGTGGTGATGCTGGAGGTCGACTGGGCGTGTCCGGATGTTCGAGTAGTCGAACGGACTCGTCCAGGGTAGTCGATTTCCAACAACGTGTGCAATCGATAAAGTCATAAGGTCGTCTATGGATGTTAAATGATTATTCGATAATATTAATTGTTGGGAACAATATAATATTGATCTATAAATCATACCTACAGGGTCACACACGGACTTGATGATGTACTATGTAGCTTGTTAATTATATTGATTTAGAATCAATATTTACGTGGATTAATACATGCATGGGATGCATGGCTTATGGAATGCATGTCACATAGTGTGACATGGCATGCCACACTAGCAAGTGGGACCACATATCATGATTTGGCATGATTATGTGGAGGTGTCTTTTCATCTCCCCATTAACCACCATTACTTGTGCATTATGATGCACATAATGGGGGGGTTACATGGAGTGGTAAATGGACATGAATAGAGACATGAAAATCTGATTTTCAGATCACTTTATGCTAACCCACGAAATTCACACAAAAGGAGAGAATAGAGAGTGTTCTTGGAGAACCACTTCAAGCAAGCAAGGTGTTCATCATCCGGGTTCGTGTGCAACACGTAGAGGCCGGGCCATTTGTGCGGCTTCCACATCCGGACGATCTAAATGAGTGACGAGGTCATTCACAAGAAGAGCTTCGAGAGACTGATCCATTTGAGGTGGTTCAATCGACTCAACACCACCTCAACGACATTAACGAATCACTTCGTCACCAAAAGTAAGATTTCGTTGATATCTCTTTATATATATATATATATTGGATGTATATATATATAAATATATGTGTGTCTATACATATTTGTGTGCACTAAGATCATAGCATAGTAGATCTATTGCTTTACACGCTTCCGCACACACGGTATATCGATCGGATCGGTATACCGATACTTACAATGAGTTCATAAGGAATTATTATGTAAACCCTGCAGGTGGATTTGTTCCGCATAATAATTAAGGTTGAATGGATATTTATATCTTAAATACAAGGAATAAATAATACTACCGGAGAAATATTATTTGATATAATATGGTTTAATATTGGGAGTGCAATTAATTTATATAGTGGAAAATAAATTAATTAATATTGATGGGATTAATAGATTTGGGCTTGGGCTCAATTTAATCATCAATATTGGAAGCCCAATATTCCACCTCCTTTAGATCCCCTACGTAGCCTATAAAAGCACTACATGGTCTTCACAATTTGACAAGACAAGATAATCATACTTGATTAGTCTAGAGAGTTCGTGAAGGAGATCCATAAGCATGGAGGATCGTCGCCCACCCGGCGTTCAAGCTAGTGTAAGGAATACGTGGGAAGATTCAAAGGTCATCGATTGATCTCGTTTCTCCGAACAACGAATCGAAGGTATAAAATCGTTAAACACCCTTGATGATTTTATTCGATTATTTATTGAAAATACCGTAGAACCAAGATCCGAGGACGAACCCCGGACGAGGATCGAACCGGGCGGTGGTGGTCGAACCACCGGACCGCCGGCGATTCAAGGATCCCCGTGGGGATCGAACCAAACACGCCCCGGCTGAACCGGGGGCGTGCGCATCGAAGGTCCCCAGCCCACGGCTGGGGGTGCGATCGAACCCTAGGTTCGATCGCTGGGGTGGCGGGCTGGTGCCGCCGCGGCTCGCGAGGCGAGCCGCCCCCTCCTATGCGAACGGCGAGTCGCCAGACTCGCCGTAGGGTTGCTTGTTGGAGTTGTGTACTTAATGTCTAGATTTAAGTAACGGAAACTCCCGATCCATTGCCATTAATCTATTTAATTAAATAAACAATTATTTGCGTTTAATTATTTATAATTAAATATATGCAAATCATAGTCCTGGATTCTATACGTTGTAGTTAGTATGGTGTGTCGGGCCCACACAGAAGATCATACTATCGGTTACTCGTATTTAATCGAACAGTTGCTCACGACCTAGATGGACACGGACCAATCCATCGGTATAGTCGTTGTGTGAGAGAGAAAATAATTTGTCTTAATTATTTTATCACACTTGTACACTTGGTGTATTGGGCGGATCGCTTGAGATTTATCGATTAGGATTGCCTTGGATAATCGATTTAAATCTCAGTGTATTTTATTCTTAATCCCCGATACTATTGCGGGTGTGTATATTTAATATAAGTGACTTTGATTTTCCAAAGGAATTGACCGGTTTAATTACTGGGTCAATTACCGGTTAAGTTGGGTCGCTATATTTTATATATGACATGCCGTGAATACTTGACGGGAAAGTGTATCCCGGAAGGGTTGATAATATTCCCGAGATGAGTTCATAAGGAATTATTATGTAAACCCTGCAGGTGGATTTGTTCCGCATAATAATTAAGGTTGAATGGTACTAGTCTCGGATATAAGAGATGAATAAATTAATTAGCAATAAATTAATTTTATTCATGGATATTTATATCTTAAATACACGGAATAAATAATACTACCGAAGAAATATTATTTGATATAATATGGTTTAATATTGGGAGTGCAATTAATTTTATATAGTGGAAAATAAAATTAATTAATATTAATGGATTAATAGATTTGGGATTGGGCTCAATTTAATCATTAATATTGGGAGCCCAATATTCCACCTTCTTAAGATCCCCTACGTAGCCTATAAAAGCACTACATGGTCTTCTCTATTCTCATAACTTGAAGATCACAATTCTAGAGAGAGAAAGTAGAGAGGGAGATCCATGGAGTTCGGAAGATCGTCGCCCACCCGACGTTCGAGCTAGTGCAAGGAATACGTGGGAAGATCTCAAGGTCATCAATTGGGTTCTTCGTTTCTCCGTACAACGAGAACAAAGGTAAAATTGTAAAACCCTCTTTATGATTTTATCGTTTAATTATCGTAAAAATATCGTGAACCAAGATCCGAGAACGAGACCCATGTCGAGGTTGAACCAGGCGGTGGTGATCGAAGATCACCGGACCGCCGGCGGCTCAACGGCTCGACGGGATGGGTCGAGGGGGCGTGAGCCTTGGCTGGACGCCGAAGGGCTCGAACGCAAGGGATCGGCCGCGAGCTACGGGTTTTCCCGTAGCGGATTCGCGGGCTGTCCGAGCCCTCCCCGTGCATGACCAGCGGGCTGCTGCGAGCAGCCCCGCACGCATCGCACGAGACTCCAGCGGGCTGCTGGAGCAGCCCCGCTCGCACGGTGCGAGCATCGCTCGCGCGGCTGGACGCCGCTCGCGCGGCTGGACGCCGCTCGCGCGGCTGGACGCCGCTCGCGCGGCTGGACCGCCGCTCGCGCGGCGGCGGGCTGGTGGTGATCGCTAGCCACGGTTCGACCGTGGCTGGGCGTGCGTTCACCGGGCGTCGGCTGGGCATGAAAGGGGGCTGCTACGAGCAGCCCTAGGCGGCTGCCAAGGACAGCCGCGAGCCCTACGCGAGGGCTCGACCGAACAGCCCGGGCTATCCCCGTGGTTAGGGTTTGGTTGAGTCCGGCTTCGCGTGGTGGTTCGTGGCGGGATGTTCCGGCAACCGGGAGTCGATTGGAGTTGTCGTTCCGCAATTTGACAACCCCGGATATTCGATCTTCGAAGGATTTCGGTCGGAATTAATTAGATAATTAATTTTAATTAATTTATTAATTCCGGGATATCGATTTCCAACAATTGGTATCAGTGCGTTGGTTTTCGTTCATGGTATTTTTCGATAAATTGTTCTACCTTGCAGGGTTTCCGACTATTATGGCTAGATATAATTGTTCTTAATTATTGTCATAATATTGTTCTTGATTATTAAACTCTCGGACATGTCGAGATTCGTTTTATGTGTGGTGAATGCTTGTAATAGTAAAAATTCGGGGGTTGACCGAATTTAGGTTTATTATTACGTTCTACTTTTTCCGGAAAATGTATAGGGTCGATTTCATGTATAGAATCGATACCGGATAATTGTAATTTAATTCTTGTAATTTTAATAATGTTGGATCGATCCCGAAACGATCGCCGGAAGACGAAGAAGATGTGACGTAGAAGACGAGGGGACGAGGGGTCGATCATCCCCATGATCGATCCCCATGAGGATCGATCGACCCGCCGTGGTGGTGGCGCGTGGGTTGGGGGCGGCGGCGGTGCTCCTCCCGGGCGGCGGTCGACGGTGGGGGTGGTGCGGGGACTCCCAACCCGCGCTACTCCTACCATAATCCGACTTTCCTAATTAATTCGGTTTTCCTATTTGAGTGTTCTTATTTTTAGGAACTCTCATAGAATAGGAAAAGAATTAAATTGGAATTAATTTATTTCCTATTTGATTATTCCTATTCTTGGGAATTTTCAATAGATGGAAATTAATTAATTATGGAAAGTAGAAGAGTCCTAATTTATTTTATTTCCTTATTCTATTATAGAAGTCTTCTAGAATATTCCAAGTTTGACTTGGATGAGATTCTAGAGATTTAATAGAATTAGGTAGGAAAATAAAAATAAATAGAAATATTAATAATATTTAATTTTATTTTTGATATATTCGATTGACTTAATTTTCGAATTAAGTAACTTTTGGATTAATTAAAAATAAATAGATTTAAATATTGAGATTAATATTCTCGTCACATGGAGCATTCAAGAACGAAGACTGAAGACTAGAAGATGCGTACGGGGATGCGATAAAGCCATAATAGTCGGAAAATAATATTCTAGTATTATTTTGATTATGTGATAATATTCTATGTGCTTTATTCAATGTATGCATGCTTATGTGTATTTAATTATGCATTAGATAGCGTATCCCTTTATTGTAAAAAGCTAAGTGGGAGAGGGTATGGAAACATACCCATGGTCTCCATTGCTGCTCTCTTGGTGACTTTTATAAACATTTGAAGTTTATATAGATAAGTCATTGGAGGAGAGTTCTTGTAATTCCTCTTAGGAGAAACATTGATTAAAGTTATCAAACAATGCCTAATTTGTCTTTCCAAAGCTGATTTCAAGTCGACTCATTCTCACCCGGGGAGTGGAATGGAGCCAAAGCCACTTGGTCATGTAGAGGACACAAATTAGAGACCTTCGTACCATTCTTTTATAGATGGATCGATTGTCTGCTCGACTCCCTCATCTAATGAGAGATAGGGTTGTTCGCATGGTGAATCACTGGTTAGAAACTTCGAGTTTCACTTATGATTCTCCGCGTCCTGATTTACAAAAATCGAATGGATCAAGTAAGTGGGAGTCACTTATAAAAATCTTTTGGTGTAGTAAACGTCCACACGAACGTGGCTTGCTATACTGAATGGGATTTTGGATTAAGTGATGTAGACAGTTATAGAGGGGAGTAAAGGAGCGCATGTTAACGTAAACGTCCACACTAACGTGGCTTGCGGTGAATATGCGTGTCCCAAACAATCTTCTTAGATACTAAGTAATGGTTTACACTTAGGTACGCTTTATAGTATTCTTCCCAACGAAGTAACGCCATAATGATGTACGACCGAAGCAAATCTAATTGCCAAATCATTTGGGTGGGTAAACGTCCACACGAACGTGGCTTGCCTTACCTGGTGGGATTTTAGATGTGATTAGTGGTTTAATGATATTATTTAAGGGAGATAATATCGGAGATTAAATCGATTGTTTGTTATTATATGTGCTCATAGATTATGGATGGCTTTGAACCCACTTTATGTGATACTTGAGGAATTTAACTCATTGGTCCCTGAATGTATTGATTGAAATAGAAATCTGGACATTGCCCAGACTGTTAGAGAGTACAAGTTTGTACTCAGTGAAGCTTTGTCCTCCCGAGCCTACTAATGTCTTAACTGATGAGGAAATGACTGATTTTGATATCATGTTCAAACTCAAGGAGATGTTTAGACATGACATAGGAGGCTAGACAAGAAGCGATGAGGATACTCATAAAGGCCAGTCGCTTCGAGGAAACGCTTAAACACGTTTTTGAGATGATTGACCTTTTAGAGGAGTTGAGACGGAAATCGCAAGCTCTTGTAGCCAATGCCAAAGGTTTCGAACCTAAAGACAAAATCGGGGGAAAGGAAAAGCAAGCAAAGAAACCCAGTGGTCATAAGTTACATGGACCACGAGATGGGACGAGAAAGCCATGAGGCAAGTGTTCTCGATGCAAACAGTCTGGGTACTGGAAGTCTGATTATCCTCTCAAAGAAAGTACGAAATCTTCTTTAGTCGTAAAACATAGTCGGTGGTATTATCTACCGGAACCTGGTGTGTAGATATGGAACCATTGACGGTATGCGCATTCTAAATGCGAGGGTTCCAGGAAACCCGACGACTTGGAAAAGAAGAAATCGTAGTCTACATGGGCAATGATGTGGAGGAGGCAGCTGTTGCAGTGGAGGACATTATTATAGGATTTCATTTTGAGTTATTTCTTTTATGTACCTTTCATTTTAGAAAGAACTTTGTTCTGGATTTCTAATGAATGGATATTTTATTTCTTTTAATCATTTGATGGTTATAAGAAGAAATAAAGATAATATCTATTCTGGTACATTAGCTAGCAATATATAAATGATGAATCCTGAGTCCACCACGGTGCAACGAACCGTAGTATAAAACTCGTTTTACTTATAAGAGATTTCTTTATTAAATCGATTATACTTGTGGATTCTTATGCTAAATCATGTTTATTCAAATAAGAAGTTCAAAGGTCGAAAATTGATATTTGATCAATTAAGTTGAAGGAGTGGACCTTCCGACCTAAGAATCTAATTTGGAAGATAACATGACTAAGCAATCCTTTATGGATATAAGGTATAAGATCCGGACAAGTATTAGAATTGATTCACTCTGATGTATGCAGACCTTTGTTTACTCAGACAATAAGGTACGAGTAATTCTTTTTATAATTGCTCGAAAAATGGATTAGCATACCTGATGTGCCACAAGAGCAAAGTGTTTTGACAAGTCAATAGACACAAAGCTATTGCGGGGAACCATCATGGTATATCCATTGAAAGCCTGCGATCTAATCGCGGAGGCAAGTGCCTGTCTGAGGAATGCATGGCATACTGATCAGAGATTGGGATTTGATCCCAACTGACTACACCATACACTGTTGTGTAGAAATGGTGTGTCGGAAATAAGAAATGGAACTCTTATAGAAATAGTAAAAACATGAGTTATACGGAACTACCTGTGTTCTATGGATATGTCTGGAAACAACGGCGCATTCAATGCGGTTGTAGAATATCCTGGAAGACAAAAGTTGTGTGTTCAATAGTACTATGAACCAGAAGGACGTTAGTTCTAACGCCCGGTTCTTAGAGGAAGACTATTAGATGAACCACAAGCCCAAAGTGACGGAATACTTTGAATGAGAGAAAGGGATAAGGACTGGGAACCAGCCGAACCGAGTAGCAGTGCACCACTAACTGCACCTACTGTTATTACTGTTTATACACCGAAATGCCGTTGTAGTGGGAGGTTGTATGACAACCGGAGATGTTCATAAGGCTGGGAGAGTCCTCAGACTCTGGACCTGGTATACATGAAATCGATCCCTGGATCTACATGAAGGCAGTACTAGATCTAAATGTGCCTTCTTGGAAAGCAATAAGGATTATTGCTAAGAGGCGAGATCATTTAGAGTACAAGCTTAGTTGATCCATTTATGGATTGAAATGAAGCTAGAGTTCGTGGAACTTGCGCATTGATGAGATAGTCCATTTGATGGATTCATCAAAAGGTATTGACGAATCGTGTGTATGGGAAATGTAATGGAAACAAAGTGGTGTTTCTCGGAAGTTTTATGTAGATAACATTTTATCATTGATAACAATGTAAAGATGTTGTCAAGACATAAAATGATGGTTGTCTAGATGAATCAATATGAAAGATATAGGAAGAAGTTGGACATGTTCTTGAGATCTAGGATCTCTAGAAGAGAACATTGTACTTCTCCTGGACATCTTACATATAAATGATTATGGTTCGTTTTAACATGCAAGATTCCGAGAAAGGTATGTTACCTTTCAGATACGGAATGTATCTATCTAAGGATATGTGTTTTGGAACACAAAAGGAGATAGAAGCAATGAAAGCGGTTTCCTACACTTCGAGTGTGGAAAGCTTGATAAATGCGATGTTGAAAACGAGAACCTGATATCTGCTATGCGGCTAGTATAGTGGGAGGATATCAAGGTAATCCTGGAAAGGAATACTCGACTGCTGTAATGAACATTTTAAGTACTTTCGAAGTACTGGAAACTATGTTCTGGATTACGGAGCAGACAAGCTCTTCCTTTGGATTACACTCTCTTAGATTTCTAATCAAATAAGGACCGGTGTAAGTCGATATCAGGCTATGTGTTTCACTATTGAAGGAGAAGGAGTTTTAACATGGAAGAGTGATAAGCACGATGCTTTTCGGACTCTGCCATGGGTAACCAAATAGCGGCCTCAGAGGCAGCGGAAGTTTTGGTATAGCTCCGGGATAATCTCTGGGACTTAGAGGTGATTCTTAATTTGCCAAAGGCTATGTGAATAGCGGTGCGATGGCAAATGGTAAGAAATCACAAGTCCATAAGTGTAAGATAACACATACAACAAGTACCACCTGATACGAGTCATCGTCGAGGGAGACGACGCTGTAGTCACCAAGATAACTTTAGAGCGGCAACCTAGAGTGCTCTTTCACATAGTACTTCTTGGAAGTACAACTTAAGCACGTGATGAGTATGGGAGTCGGGAGTTTGGAGGAAATGACTAGACCTTAGTACAAGTGGGAGATTGTTGGAGTTGTGTACTTAATGTCTAGATTTAAGTAACGGAAACTCCCGATCCATTGCCATTAATCTATTTAATTAAATAAACAATTATTTGCGTTTAATTATTTATAATTAAATATATGCAAATCATAGTCCTGGATTCTATACGTTGTAGTTAGTATGGTGTGTCGGGCCCACACAGAAGATCATACTATCGGTTACTAGTATTTAATCGAACAGTTGCTCACGACCTAGATGGACACGGACCAATCCATCGGTATAGTCGTTGTGTGAGAGAGAAAATAATTTGTCTTAATTATTTTATCACACTTGTACACTTGGTGTATTGGGCGAATCGCTTGAGATTTATCGATTAGGATTGCCTTGGATAATCAATTTAAATCTCAGTGTATTTTATTCTTAATCCCCGATACTATTGCGGGTGTGTATATTTAATATAAGTGACTTTGATTTTCCAAAGGAATTGACCGGTTTAATTACTGGGTCAATTACCGGTTAAGTTGGGTCGCTATATTTTATATATGACATGCCGTGAATACTTGACGGGAAAGTGTATCCCGAAAGGGTTGATAATATCCCCGAGATGAGTTCATAAGGAATTATTATGTAAACCCTGCAGGTGGATTTGTTCCGCATAATAATTAAGGTTGAATGGTACTAGTCTCGGATATAAGAGATGAATAAATTAATTAGCAATAAATTAATTTTATTCATGGATATTTATATCTTAAATACACGGAATAAATAATACTACCGGAGAAATATTATTTGATATAATATGGTTTAATATTGGGAGTGCAATTAATTTTATATAGTGGAAAATAGAATTAATTAATATTAATGGATTAATAGATTTGGGATTGGGCTCAATTTAATCATTAATATTGGGAGCCCAATATTCCACCTCCTTAAGATCCCCTACGTAGCCTATAAAAGCACTACATGGTCTTCTCTATTCTCATAACTTGAAGATCACAATTCTAGAGAGAGAAAGTAGAGAGGGAGATCCATGGAGTTCGGAAGATCGTCGCCCACCCGACGTTCGAGCTAGTGCAAGGAATACGTGGGAAGATCTCAAGGTCATCAAATTGAGTTCTTCGTTTTTCCGTACAACGAGAACAAAGGTAAAATCGTTGAACCCTCTTTATGATTTTATCGTTTAATTATCGTAAAAATATCGTGAACCAAGATCCGAGAACGAGACCCATGTCGAGGTTGAACCGGGCGGTGGTGATCGAAGATCACCGGACCGCCGGCGGCTCAACGGCTCGACGGGATGGGTCGAGGGGGCGTGAGCCTTGGCTGGACGCCGAAGGGCTCGAACGCAAGGGCTCGGCCGCGAGCTACGGGTTTTTCCCGTAGCGGATTCGCGGGCTGTCCGAGCCCTCCCCGTGCATGACCAGCGGGCTGCTGCGAGCAGCCCCGCACGCATCGAACGAGACTCCAGCGGGCTGCTGGAGCAGCCCCGCTCGCACGGTGCGAGCATCGCTCGCGCGGCTGGACGCCGCTCGCGCGGCTGGACCGCCGCTCGTGCGGCGGCGGGCTGGTGGTGATCGCTAGCCACGGTTTGACCGTGGCTGGGCGTGCGATCACCGGGCGTCGGCTGGGCATGAAAGGGGGCTGCTACGAGCAGCCCTAGGCGGCTGCCAAGGACAGCCGCGAGCCCTACGCGAGGGCTCGACCGAACAGCCCGGGCTATCTCTGCTGGGATTCGATGTCCCGGGCTATCAAAATTTGCGGAACCGATAACCCGATCAAAAACCCTCGATCACCGAAGATTGGATCCCCGACTCATCCGCAGGAGTCCGACCTTTGGAGACTACGCGCCCGAAGACACGCAGCCCGCCCCCAGCCGAAGTCACCCACGAGTCGGATCCACGAACGCGAACCACCTCACGAGCCGGGGCCCGACCGAACGCCCAGCGAAGCCCGAAGGCTGCGTGCGCCCAGCCGAGCCCCCGCGAGGGGCTCGCGATCGTCCTCAGACGATCGCTGGGATCGCTCGCGCGATCCCCGGGGCTGCTCGTAGCAGCCCCGCAGCGAGTCGCTGACTCGCTGCTCGCACGGGGTCAGCCCCGTGCGCATCCGCTACGGGAACACCCGTAGCGCGCACGAAGCAGCTGCGGGTTATTCCCGCAGCGACCCGCGATCAAGCTCACGGGCCCGATCGCCCCTCGGCTTCGGCCGAGGGCTTGCTTCCGACGCGCCGCCGTCGAAGGGGCGGCTGGGGTACGCCACGGCACCAGCCCGTGGCACCCCAGCGATCGACCTAAGTCGATCGCGTGCCCCGGCGTCCAGCCGGGGCTCCCCTTTTGGCGCGCGGTACCGGCGGTCGAACCCTAGGGTTCGGCCGCCCCTCTCGATCCCGACGGGGATCACGCGATCCCCGTATCCCGGTTTCGACGCTTTCCCGGATCGTCTTGTTCATGTATACATCACAATTAAACAACACAATTAATCAAGAAGGGGGTTTCTCGATTATTACCTCGATTCGTTGTACGGAGAAACGAATCTTGTTGATGACCTTGCGACCTTCCCGCGTATTCCTAGCACTTCGTCCGAACGTCGTGTGGGCGACGATCTATCGAACTCTATGGATCTTCCTCACTCTCAAGACTTTAAGAATGGCGTAGGTCAATTAATTCTCTCTTGAAAAGTGAAGACCATGTAGTGCTTATATAGGCTACGTAGGGGATCATAAGGAGAATAAATATTGGGCTTCAATATTGAAAATTAAATTGGGTCCAACCCAAATCTATTAATTCTTATCAATATTAATTTTATTTATTTTACACTATATAAATAAAATTGCACTCCCAATATTATTCCATATTATATCAAATAATATTTCTCCGATTAGTATTATTTATTCCGTGTATTTAAGATTTAAATATCCATGAATAAATTTATTTATTGCTCAATAAATAATATTCATATCTTATATCCGAGACTAGTACCGTTCAACCTTTATTATTGTGCGGAACGAATCCACTCATGAGGTTTACACAATAATTCCTTATGAACTCATCTCGGGGATATTATCAACCCTTCCGGGATACACTTTCCCGTCAAGTATTCACGGCATGTCATATATAAAATATAGCGACCCAATTTTACCGGTAATTAACCCAATAATTAAATCGGTTAATTCCTTTGGAAAATCAAAGCCTCTATTATTAAATATACACACCCGCAATAATATCGGGGATTAAGAATAAAATACTCCGAGATTTAAATTGATTATCCAAGGCAATCCTAATCAATAAATCTCAAGCTGATCCGCCCAATACACCAAGTGTACAAGTGTGATAAAATAATTAAGATAAATTATTTTCTCTCTCACACAACGACTATACCGATGGATTGGTCCGTGTCCATCTAGGTCGTGAGCAACTGTTCGATTAAATACGAGTAACCGATAGTATGATCTTCTGTACGCCCATGCGCACCATACTAACTACAACGTATAAAATCCAGGACTATATTTTGCATAATTAATTAATAATAATTAATTGCAAATAATTGTTTATTAATTAAATAGGTTAAATGCCATGACGGGGAGTTTACCGGTACTTAAATCTAGACATTAAGTACACAACTCCAACAATCTCCCACTTGTACTAAGGTCTAGTCATTTCCTCCAAACTACCGACTCCCATACTCATCACGTGCTTAAGTTATACTTTCCAGAAGTATTATGTGAATGAGCAATCTAGGTAGCCGCTCTGAAGTTATCTTGGTGACTACTGCGTCGTCTCTCTGACGATGACTCGTATCAGGTGGTACTGGCTCTATGTGTTATCATCACTTTTCGAACTTATGACTTCTTTCAGTTCTCCACGCACCGCTATGTACATAGCCTTTGGTGAACCAAGAATCATATCCAAGTTCAGAGGTCATTCCGGAACCTAACCAAAACTTCCGCTGCCTCTGAGGCTGCTATTCGGTTTATGATAGAGTCCGAGAAGCATTACGCTTTTCACCCTTTCATCCTTAGGTTCCACCTCTTCTAAAAGTGAACACATAGCCTGATATCGACTTACACTGGTCTTTCTCCGATTTTTGATCTGAGAAACTGTAATCTAAGAAGATTTCGTTTTGCCAGTAGTCCAGTACTTCCAAGTACTTTACAGCATTCGAATATTTCTTATCCAGATTACTTTGATATCCTCCCACTACGCTAACCGCATAGTTGATATCAGGTTCTTGTTTTTCAACATGGCATCTACAAAGCTCTCCACACTCAAAGTGCAGGTTACTGCTGTTTTGGGTCGTTTTTGTTGGAAAGAATGAAGTGCGGGTGGATACGAGAGTTTCGCAACGACTACCAAACCAAGTAAATTTTTATGTAGAAAGGGCTGAAATTTCTAGGCCCGGGGGGAAAAGGATAAGAATCCGAGCTCAAGAAGATAATGTCTTTTATTTCGATAATACTTTTAATTGTATTTTTCGCCGCCCTTATAATGAGACGGGGAGGCCGGATTTTATAGGCGAGAGCACATGCTCATGCATAGGCCACGACATCAGACACGTTAAGCCTATTCTAGGGTCATTAAATGCCGGGGCACGATTCCGAGCTGGGTTTAAGCGAGGCCCGGGTCTAGAGTTTGGCTGGGCTTGTGCGACTCCCGTTCGGAGACTTCGGCAGAGGTGCTTCCCGATTTGTCCTTTTGGATTAGTCGTGGGAGGGCGGTACTCTTTCCTCGACCTGGGGTGGCGCTTCGAGCGCGCTGCATGAACCCGGGCCCGAGGTCCGGTTGTGACTCGATGCGGGGCGCGTCCCGTCTTCTGGCTCGGGATGTCGTTCCCTCGTTGTGGGGACGTGGGGACCAGCGCAGCTCCCCCCCCCTCCGTCGGTTTCCTGGGGTCTCGCTCTTGCTTGGGTCGCATGGGTTCGGACCCTGGGGTCGGCCTCCATTCCCCTCGTTGGCTTCGAGCGCCGTGGGCGAGCCTTTCTTTCCACGTGTACAAATTGATTTTTTATCCCCAACATTGGCCCCCGGAAACATCGTTGGAACGTACGAGATCCGGGGAGGTTTCCGCTCGTTGGGTCGGCGATCATTACTTCCCCCCGCGGTCATGGGCCGAAGACGCCCTGGTCGGGCTTCGCTTTGCTTGGTCGAGGCCGTCCTCTGCTTCCTGCTGCGTCCTGATGGAGTTATATTCTAAATGTCTAGTTTAGTGATAATATGGAACTCCTTATCTGTGTTTTACATTATCTATTAATCAAACAGTCTGCATTTTGGTTTATATACACTCTATGCTATAGTCCTAGATATATACGTTGTAGAGAGTATGGCGTGAGGAGACACGCGGAAGATCATACTGTCGGTTACTCGTATACTATCGAACAGTAGCTCACGACTTAGATGGACAGGGACAATCCATCGGTACGTCGTTGTGTGACTGGTAGATAGTCGGTCTTGACTATCATGTTACACTCGTACACTTGGTGTATTGAGCAGGACCACGGGAGGGCGTTCGATTTATACTAATCGCAGTAATCGAACTAGACCTCAAATATTACGGATATACGAATTCCTAATCCCTATATAATTATAGGTGCGTGTGTCCAATTCTCGGTTCTTTAACTTGCCAATGAGTGAGACTAATTGATTAGTCGAGATCCTCGGTAAATTGGGAATCGTAATTGTACGCACGGCATGCTGTAGATTATAGACAGGAAACCGTGTCCCGTTTATTGGGTTGATTACGTCCCCGAGATGAGCTCATAAAGTTTATCATGTAAACCCTGCAGGTGGATTTGTTCCACATGATAATAAGGATGAGTGGTACTAGTCTCGGATAATAAGAAACGAATTAATTTAATTATTAGTAATTAAATAAATTCGTGGACGTTCGATATCTTAAACACGGGGAAAATCGTATTTGTAATTTCGGCGGAAATATTATTGGTAAAATAATATGAATTAATTAATTGGGAATCCAATTATAATTTTATAGTGGAATTAATTATAATTAAAATTGGATTTAATTAAAGGTTTTCTTTTAAGGACACCGGTTTAATTAAATTGCAATTTAGCCTAATTAATTAATTAACCTAAGGTCCCTAGTGTGGCCTATTTAAACCCCTTATTCTCTCTTCTCCTAACCTAACTTACGCAGCTTTTATTTTTCTTCACTTGAGAAAATAAAACGTGAGAAAGAGGGTTTGAGAGAGAAGAAGAAGAGAAGACTACGGTGGATCGTTGCCCACACAACGTCCGGCGTCAAGGGCTAGGATACACACTAGAAGATCTCAGGGTGTTCGCCTATTCGGCTTCTCCGAATCACGCAACAAAGGTATAGAATCGAAACCTCTATTCCGCTTCGTTTCGTTTCTACTTTCTACGTAATTGCACAAAAAATCATCGATTGGTTTCCGTGGCCTGGATTCGTGTTCCTCGGACCGCTGGGAAGTTTCTGACTTCCAGCACGGTGGTCGGATCGAGAAAAACGCGTCGGAAAGGGCTGAACGGGCGCGATCCGCTGCTGGAATCGCGACGCTGTCGGCCGACATCTATATGTGTCGGCCGACACAGCCCTGTCGGGCGACAGCCTTACGGCGTCGGCCGACAGACAGGGCAGAAGCCCTCGAAACGCGCGGTTGCACCTCCGGTGCAATGGCTGGGCGTGTTTCGGGTCTGGGGCTTTGCGTTGAGGTCAGTAGGGACGCCAAGGGTAGACTGGGCTTGTCCGGATGTTCGAGTAGTCGAACGGACATGTACCGGGTAGTCGATTCCCAACAAATGGTATCAGAGCCGGTTATTCGGTTTGTTGTGTTGTTCGTACGAATTGCTTGCAGGTTCAACCCGATTATTATGGCCAACATTATGGGATGTTGTATGATAATTTTGTTATGGTTTGTTAAACTCTCGGGCTTGTCGAGATAGTTTTGTTTTGGGAAACGTTGCTTGTTTGTAATAGATAAAAAACGACGGGTTGAGTCGTTAGGTTTATTTATCTATTTCCGTTGTTTTTCCGGGCATGTATAGGGTCGATCACCTTGTATAGGATCGATGCCGGACTTAGTAGATTTATTCTTGTAATTTTTCTTACTATTTTTGGTGGATCGAGACGAGACCAAAACGCGGAGAAACGAGAGTCGAGGAGACGAATCGGCGACGGGCAGCCATCGAACACACCCCGTGTTCGCGACGGGCAGCAGCGGAGCGGGGATTCGTTCGACCCCACGGACGACTCAACGAGACTCGAGACGAGGCTCCAGTGGGAGGAGTTCGTCTCTTGATCCTCGACTGAGTTAGTGGTGGACCGAGATCGAAACGAGCAACGAGATCCAAGAGACGTGCATTGGAGAACACTTAAGGCCATAATAATCGGGACCACGTTAATTGCTTTTTGCTTGTTTTACGTGCTTTATTATTATGCTTAATTGTTTATGCATGTTATCCCTTATCGTAAAATACTAAGTGGGAGAGGGATTGGAAACAATCCCGCGGTCTCCATTCTCTGTTTCGAGAGTGATGTGTATTGACTTACGAGTTGGCTTTAGTGTCATCCTCCCTATCGGATAAAGTCGATACACGGAAATCACTTTGATCGAAATTCGAATTCAATTCCATTTATAGAATTGAACACTTAAGTTTTTCAAAGCAAATGCCTAATCTTTTTTTCAAAGACTAAGTTCAACTCGACTCATTCTCACCCCGGGGAGTGGAATGGAGCCAAAGCGCTTGCTTATGTCGATGACACAGATTAGAGACATTCGAGTCATTTGATGACTAGATCGATTGTCTGGTTGGCTCCCTCACTTTGTGAGAGATAGGGCTCAATTGCATGATTGATCGCTGGTTAGAAACTTCGAGTTTCACTTACGAGATATCAAGCTTTGATTAACGAAAGCTCGTTATGGGCCGATTCCAATTTTTTTAAGGACTGGCCCGCCATAGGACCGACCCGTGAAATGTATATGCGGTCCGAGCCCAAGCCCAAAAATATTTGGGACCGAAAGCTCGGCTCGGACCGTCAATTTTATTTTTTATATTATATATATATATATATATATAAAGTAAAAAAAGATTGATCGTACATCATTATTATTACTATTAAGATTTTCACTTCAAAATTTTCACTTTACCCTCTTTTTCGTTCGAGTTAACACTTCATATTCCACCTCATTGTAAAAAGATTAAAAAAAAACAACACCTTGAATAAAAAGAAGACAATAATTAAAAGTATACTTGATTTTTCTAGTGCTAGTGTGGGGTATATATTTTTTGTAAATTATTTATGAATTAGTGGTGCTAATTAATTGTTACTCTTATTTTTTTTTACTAATTGCAAGATGGACTTGATTTTTGTTTTTATTTTTGCATTTTCATTTGGGCAAACAACCAAGAAAATCATGTTTTGTTTTTATTTTTAAACTTTCAATTTAGTATCATGTGATTCAAATGTTTAAAAATTTTATTGAATTATAAATTGCATGAATTTTGTAATAGAAACTCTATAAAATTTGGGACCGAAAACCTGAAAACCCGGCTCGGGCTCGTCGTGCTCGGTCCCGAGCCGGGCCCCAACCTCAGATAAATCCGGCTCGACCCGCGCCCACCCTTACGCTTTACAGTATCCTCCCCATCGGAGTCACTGCTGTAATGATGTACGACCAAAGTAAAAGTCCAATTATAAAATCGTTTGGACTAGTATACGTCCACATGAACGTGGCATGCTGGTCTGATGGGATTTTAGGATTGATTGGTAAATTTAATGATATTAATTAAGGGAGTTAATATCGAATTAAATTTGACGGTTTGATTTGTCTCTTTTATAGATATGGCACTCAACCCGCTGTCTGTGATACTAAAAGAAAACAAACTCACTGGTCCAAATTATGTTGATTGGAAACGAAACTTGGACATTGTCCTAACTGCTGAGGAGTACAAGTATGTACTCCAGGTCGAATGTCCTGTTGCACCTACTGATACATCCACTCCTGAGGAAAAGGAAGCTCATCGGAAGTGGGTCAAGGCTGATCAGATGGCGCGGTGTTACATTTTGGCATCTATGTCAAATGTGCTGCAACATCAGCATGAAGCCATGGACACTGCCTATGATATGATGCTTAACCTCAAGGAGATGTTTGGTAGTCAGGACAGGGCAGCCAGACAAGATGCTATGAGGAAACTCATGACGGCCACTATGTCCGAAGGAACGCCCGTGAGGGATCACGTTCTTAGGATGATAGGCTATCTGAATGAGATAGAGATTATGGGAGGTGCTATCGATGGGGAAACCCAGATCGATATAGTGCTCCAGTCTCTGCCTAGGAGTTTTGAGCAGTTCCGCCTGAACTATAACATGAACAAGAGGTTATATACATTGGCGGAACTCCTGACTGAACTCCAGGCGGCAGAGGGTATCTTTAGGAACTCTCAAGCACTTGTGGCTGTGAAGTCGACTCTTCCTCGCCCTTCGGGGATAAAGAAGAAGAAAAAGCAAGGACGGAAACCCAGTGGGCCCAGAGTTGGTGGACCACAGAATGGAGTGAACAGGCCTAAGGGCAAGTGTTTCCGTTGCAAGCAGTCTGGGCATTGGAAGTCTAATTGTCCTCTCAGACAAGGAGGTATGAACTTTTCCTTAGTCACTGAAACATGTTTAGCGGTGTTATCCACCGGTACCTGGTGTGTGGATACGGGAGCCACTGATCATGTCTGCAATTCTTTGCAGGGGTTCCAGGAAACCCGGCGGCTTAGAGAGGGAGAGATCACCATCTACATGGGCAACGCTACGAAAGTGGCGGCGGTTGCAGTGGGAGATGTTCATTTATCTTTTAATAATAAAGTTTTGGTATTGAATAATTGTCTTTATGTACCGAATTATAGAAAGAACCTTGTTTCGGTTTCTAAGTTGGTTTTGAATGGATATTCAGTTTCTTTTGATAACTCTGTTATTGTCAAAAAGAATGGTGATTATATCTGTTCTGGTACATTGATAGGCAACTTATATATACTGAATCCTAATTGTTCCACGATGCAACGAGTAGAGTCTTATAACACATCTAGTACCAATAAGAGAAAGGAGCCTTCTAGAATGAATCAAAAGTACTTATGGCATCTTAGGCTAGGTCATATTAACTTGGGCAGAATTCAAAGGTTGATAACTGATGGAATACTCAGTGATGTGAAAGATGAGGACTTTCCAACCTGCGAATCATGCCTGGAAGGAAAAATGACCAAGCGACCCTTTAGTGGTAAGGGGTATAGATCCAAGGAAGTACTGGAATTGATTCACTCTGATTTGTGCGGGCCTTTATCTGTCCAAGCGAGAGGAGGTTATGAATATTTTGTAACCTTCACTGATGATTACTCAAGGTATGGTTTTATATACCTGATGCGCCGCAAGAGCGAGTGCTTTGACAAGTTCAAGGAGTACAAAGCTCTTGTGGAGAACCTTCATGGTAAGACCATAAAGACTCTACGATCTGATCGTGGAGGAGAGTACCTCTCGGGAGAGTTTAAAGCGTACTTATTAGAGAATGGGATTGACTCCCAGATGACTGCACCATACACGCCCCAGCAGAATGGTGTAGCAGAAAGAAGGAATAGGACTCTTATGGAAATGGTAAGATCTATGATGAGTTACTCAGAACTACCAGTTTCGTTCTGGGGATATGCCTTGGAAACAGCGGCTTATATCCTGAACATAGTTCCTTCTAAATCAGTCCCTAAGACGCCCTCGGAATTGTGGACCGGGCGTAAGCCAAACTTGAAACACATTCGGATCTGGGGTTGTCCAGCACATGTGCTGAAGCACGGGGCTGATAAGTTGGAATCACGTTCAGATATTCGGTTGTTTATAGGATATCCTAGAGGAACGAAAGGCGGTCTATTTTATAGTCCTAAGGACCAGAAGATCGTTGTTAGCACCAACGCTCGGTTCTTGTAAGAGGATTATATAATGGACCACAAGCCCAATAGTGAGATAATACTCAACGAACTGAGAGGGAACGATCAAGGCTTAGATCCAACCCAACCGGGTGATACGCCACCACAGTCTGCACCTGTAGTTACTGAGGTTACACCGGAGCGTCGTCGTAGTGGGAGGGTTGTTCGACAACCTGACAGGTTCATGTTTATAGGTGAGTCTTCGGACTTGTTACCTGGAAAACATGAAGCCGATCCCTGGACCTACGACGAGGCGCTTAAAGATCAAGATGCTCAGTCTTGGCAAAAGGCGATGAAATATGAGATTGAATCTATGGATTCAAATCAGGTCTGGGATCTTGTAGCACCGCCCAAAGGTGTAAAAGCCATTGGTTGCAAGTGGGTGTACAAGAGGAAAAGAGGATCTGACGGGAAGGTGGAAACCTTCAAAGCTAGGCTTGTTGCGAAAGGGTACACTCAGAAAGAAGGGATCGATTATGAGGAAACCTTTTCGCCGGTAGCTATGCTAAAGTCGATCCGGATTCTTTTGTCTATAGCATCTCATATGGATTATGAGGTGTGGCAAATGGACGTCAAGACAGCATTCTTGAATGGGAATCTTGACGAGACCATTTATATGAGACAGCCAGAGGGTTTCATCGAGAAAGGCCAAGAGCATCTAGTGTGTAAGCTAAAGCGATCCATTTATGGATTGAAGCAAGCTTCTAGATCTTGGAACATGCGGTTTGATGAGGTTATCCAGTCGTATGGATTCATTCAAAGCATGGACGAGTCGTGTGTATATCGGAGAAGTGACGGAAACAGCGTGGCGTTTCTCGTGCTTTATGTAGACGACATTCTTCTAATTGGCAACAATGTGAAGATGCTGTCGGACATAAAGGGATGGTTGTCCAAGCAATTCGATATGAAAGACTTAGGACAAGTAGGGCATGTTCTTGGGATCAAAGTTATACGAGATCGCCAGAAAAGAACATTGAGCTTGTCCCAGGCTTCATATATTGATACGATTCTAGCTCGTTTCAACATGCAGGATTCCAAGAGAGGTTCTCAACCTTTCTGCCATGGAATTCATCTATCTAAGGATATGTGTCCCAAAACACAAAAGGAGATAGATTACATGAAGACAGTTCCTTATGCTTCGGCAGTGGGAAGTCTAATGTATGCCATGTTGTGCACGAGACCTGATATCTGCTATGCCGTGGGCATGGTAGCTAGATATCAGAGTAACCCTGGACAGGGTCACTGGACTGCTGTAAAGAACATACTTAAGTACCTGCGAAGGACTAGGAATTATGTTCTGAGTTACAAAGCGTCCGAGCTGATTCCTATTGGTTACACAGACTCGGATTTCCAATCTGATAAGGAACAGCGAAAATCTACATCAGGCTATGTGTTCACATTGGGAGGTGGAGCAGTTTCATGGAGGAGTGTTAAGCAGAAATGCATTTCGGACTCCACCATGGAAGCCGAATATGTAGCAGCCTCTGAGGCAGCTAAAGAATCGGTGTGGCTCCGGAACTTCATAATGGACTTGGATGTGATTCCTGATTTGCCCAGAGCTATCACAATTTATTGTGACAATAGCGGTGCAGTGGCAAATGCGAAGGAACCACGAGCCCACAATGCGAGTAAACACATAGATCGCAAGTACCACCTGATTAGAGACATCGTCAAGAGAGGCGATGCGGTTGTCACCAAGATTGCATCAGCGGATAACCTGGCAGACCCCTTTACGAAGGCACTTCCAGCGGAAGCGTTCAAGAGACACGTGAAGGGGATGGGTATCGGATGTATGGGAGAGGGCAACTAGACTTTTAGTATAAGTGGGAGATTGATGGAGTTATATTCTAAATGTCTAGTTTAGTGATAATATGGAACTCCTTATCTGTGTTTTACATTATCTATTAATCAAACAGTCTGCATTTTGGTTTATATACACTCTATGCTATAGTCCTAGATATATACGTTGTAGACAGTATGGCGTGAGGAGACACGCGGAAGATCATACTGTCGGTTACTCGTATACTATCGAACAGTAGCTCACGACTTAGATGGACAGGGACAATCCATCGGTACGTCGTTGTGTGACTGGTAGATAGTCGGTCTTGACTATCATGTTACACTCGTACACTTGGTGTATTGAGCAGGACCACGGGAGGGCGTTCGATTTATACTAATCGCAGTAATCGAACTAGACCTCAGATATTACGGATATACGAATTCCTAATCCCTATATAATTATAGGTGCGTGTGTCCAATTCTCGGTTCTTTAACTTGCCAATGAGCGAGACTAATTGATTAGTCGAGATCCTCGGTAAATTGGGAATCGTAATTGTACGCACGGCATGCTGTAGATTATAGACAGGAAACCGTGTCCCGTTTATTGGGTTGATTACGTCCCCGAGATGAGCTCATAAAGTTTATCATGTAAACCCTGCAGGTGGATTTGTTCCACATGATAATAAGGATGAGTGGTACTAGTCTCGGATAATAAGAAACGAATTAATTTAATTATTAGTAATTAAATAAATTCGTGGACGTTCGATATCTTAAACACGGGGAAAATCGTATTTGTAATTTCGGCGGAAATATTATTGGTAAAATAATATGAATTAATTAATTGAGAATTCAATTATAATTTTATAGTGGAATTAATTATAATTAAAATTGGATTTAATTAAAGGTTTTCTTTTAAGGACACCGGTTTAATTAAATTGCAATTTAGCCTAATTAATTAATTAACCTAAGGTCCCTAGTGTGGCCTATTTAAACCCCTTATTCTCTCTTCTCCTAACCTAACTTACGCAGCTTTTATTTTTCTTCACTTGAGAAAATAAAACGTGAGAAAGAGGGTTTGAGAGAGAAGAAGAAGAGAAGACTCCGGTGGATCGTTGCCCACACAACGTCCGGCGTCAAGGGCTAGGATACACACTAGAAGATCTCAGGGTGTTCGCCTATTCGGCTTCTCCGAATCACGCAACAAAGGTATAGAATCGAAACCTCTATTCCGCTTCGTTTCGTTTCTACTTTCTACGTAATTGCACAACAAATCATCGATTGGTTTCCGTGGCCTGGATTCGTGTTCCTCGGACCGCTGGGAAGTTTCTGACTTCCAGCACGGTGGTCGGATCGAGAAAAACGCGTCGGAAAGGGCTGAACGGGCGCGATCCGCTGCTGGAATCTCGACGCTGTCGGCCGACATCTATATGTGTCGGCCGACACAGCCCTGTCGGGCGACAGCCTTACGGCGTCGGCCGACAGACAGGGCAGAAGCCCTCGAAACGCGCGGTTGCACCTCCGGTGCAATGGCTGGGCGTGTTTCGGGTCTGGGGCTTTGCGTTGAGGTCAGTAGGGATGCCAAGGGTAGACTGGGCTTGTCTGGATGTTCGTGTAGTCGAACGGACATGTCCCGGGTAGTCGATTCCAAACACATCCTGGTTGCTTCCTCTCTGGCTTCCTACTCCTGCATGCCCGTATCTTGGGCCTAGGAGCCGGGATATCACAGCCCGGAGCGAGGTTCCTTGGTGAGAACCTCCTTTCTGGAGGGCGTGGGGGGTACATCTCCTTCGGGCGCCGCGGTCCGGGTAGACGTACCTAGGAGAGCGCGTCCTACAGCCTGGATTCTGGACCCCGGGGTGACTCGGCCTAGTGGGTCATCATTGAGATTCCCTTGGGCCCACCCCCTCTCATTGGGCCAGCTTTTTGGCTTGGGAAACCCAAAAGCTCTTGAGTGTGTCTGTAGGTAACCGTTCCCGCCTCTTCACCTTTTGGGCGGATATCCCACAGTTACCTCTCGTGCCTATTGACTGACTTTGATCGTGCTCCGTAGATCCATTTCTCTCAAAACTGTCGAGTCATAGCAATTACCCCTTCTTATCTTCGTTCGCTTATTGTTCTTCTCCTCTCCTACCCTTAACGATGTCGAGTTCGCACGACGAAATCATGGCCGAGGCGGAGGGATTTGCTGCGGGCTCCGGGGGTGACGCCGTATCTAGCGGTTCCTCATCGAGTTCCGCCGAGGCGACAGATGAGAAGTTCCCTGTGCCCGTGGCCTTTGACTATCCGCGCTATTTTCGGGAACACCCGTATGTGGCCGTCGCTCGCGATCCGTACACCCCGCCCATCGACTGTCACTCCCCCAAATGGGGTGATCATGGGAAATCTAGCGTGGTCACCGCGGATGTCCTTGATCAGAAGAGGATCGCGTGGAAAGTGCCCGCGGACGTTCATCTCCACGCCCCGGCTCCTGGGGAGTCCCCCTGTTGCCCTCCGCCGGGAATGGTCGCGGTGGGGATTGATGCGCTCGACCTCGGGCTATGTTTCCCGCTGCACCCCTCGGTGAGCATGGCGCTGCGGTTCTGGCGGGTGGCCCCGCATCAGATCCATCCCAACGGGTGGGCCCAGATTCTGGCCTTCCTCTCCCTGCTGGGGAATGCGGGGTTGATTCGGACACTTACCGATGCTGAGATTCGCCGCTCGTTCGGCATTTCGAGTATTGGAGGGCTGAAAGGGCGCTTCACGGTGAAAGGTCGAGACGGCATCCCCGCCGTTGGGGTGAAATCATCGAGGGTGGACAACCCGTGGCCGAGATGGGTATACGTCTCCGGGTCGTGGCGCACCTTGACGCCGGACGGGGAGCTCGATATTCCTACTAAATATTCTGAGAAGATTTCGAGTGAGTCGTGCTTTCCCCTCCCTTGCTCTTCGTTGGTTTTTACTGAGTTTTAATTTTCTCCTTCCCATGGGCAGGTGTTAACACTCGGAGGGAGGGCCCCTTGAACTGGGATTATCAAGTTGCCCTGAAGATCGCAGGAGCCTATACGTCGGCCGAGCGCCAGGCCTCCGTCCTCTGCCGTGATGATCTGCTTATGAATGCTCGTCTTATCTGTCCTCCGCGGCACCTTCACGACCCCTATCCAGGTAATAGTGGATCTGCGGCTACTCTGTTCTTATTATGTACGCCATTTTAGGACCTTGCGTGTCTGACCGTGTTTTGTTCACAGCCCCTCGTAATTTCGTGTTCGAGAGCCGCCCTCGGTCGAGAATGCCTGGATTCCCCGGGATTACTGACCGCAAGGGCTCTGAATTTCCGATCCCGGCCTCGCGGAGCCTTTCGGTTGATTCGGTCGGCCCCTCGAGTTCGAGAGCACTTCGGCGTACCCGGGCCACTCCGATCGAGATGCGTCCCTTCTCGCCCATGGCTTCCGCGGGGAAGGCTGGGCTAACCCCCCGTGAGCGAGTGGCGGGTAGCGGTCCGGGGTTGCCTTATGTTGAAGGTAATGAGGTGATTGACCTGACCTTGGACCCTAAACCCCAGGCCCCCGCGCCACAGACGGTCCCCCCGGTCCTAGCTCACCAGGGGGCGGGGATAGCGGCTGTAGACTGCGCCTCGCCGTGCCCCGACGTTCGCGTGGCTCCCGACACCTTTGAGGATTCGGGTGCCGGCGGGCCGCGGAAGCGCAAAGCCGTTGGGAGCCCCGAGGCTCGGGAGTTTGGTCGCGGGGAGCCTTCGGTTGCTGCGGATGAGGGCCTCACTCCTGCTCCGGCCTTGGTAGGGTCCTCGCCGTATTACGGCGTTGATTCGAGCCGCCGGCAGAGGTAAGCACCACTTCGCTCTTCATCTCGGCTGTGTCGTGGCTTCGAAAGCCTTTCAATGGCCATTAGAAAGCCTTCCTATTGTATTGTCTCTTCGGCTTGTAATTTGGTGCCTTTGCGCCGGTGTTCTGTTGTAGGATTCTGGATGCGACGCCCGATATGCCTCCCATGATCAGGGATTACCTGGCTGGTTTTGGCCCCGCGTCTCCGCCGACTACTCCCGGGACCCCGGTTGGTGCGGCTCTCGGGGCCCTCGGGCGATCTTGGACCCACGAGCTGCAAAGCATAGTCGGCCGTCGCGATCATACTTTCTTGATGGCCACGATGCTGACCAGTCAAGCCGCCGTTCTTAGTGCCGCTGGGATGGAGTGGTCGGAGGCTCAGGCCCGCCAGATTGAGCAGCTCACGGTGTCGGTGGAGCAATGGAAGGATTCTGCCCTGGAGAAAGAGAAGAAAGTCGAAGAGGCGGCCCGCCTGAACCAGGAGGTGAGCTCTCACAACGAGCGGCTGATGTCGGAGGTCGAGAAGCTCACCAAGACCCTTGCCACTGCCTCGAGGGACCGGGACATGTGGCGCGAACTCGCCGAGTATCGGGGCGATAAATTGGAGATGGTGGCGGCAGAAGCCACGACTATCAAGTCGCAGACCGCAGTCCTGACGCAGCAAATCCACGAGGGGAAAGACGAGGTGGCACGGCTTACGGAGTCCTTGGATTCTCAGCGTATCGCTGCCGCGGCGTTACAGGACCAGCTAGAGAGAAGCCGGGCCAAGACCGCCATTCTCGAAGAAGAGCTTGCCAGCCCGTGGACCGATCATCGCGTGCTCAATGACCACTTCTATTCAAGCGGTTTGGCCGATGCTGTCAGGTATGCACATTCGAAAAATGATGTGGCAGCTCGGGACCGGGTGTTGGAATATTGGAAACGCTACATGAGTTCCCGGGTTCTCGATCCGCGGCTACACCAAGAATACCTGGACCTCGAGGAGGACTTCGGCATTGACATGAAATGGTGGCCTAGCTACGACCGTTTGGTCCGCCCCAAGAAGTCCCTGATCGAGCTGCCCGCGCTGCCGGTGGAGATGGGCGCGGATGTCGGGACTGAGGCCGGCGAAGTTCTTCCTGCGACCGCCATCCTTGGGGTTGCTCCCGTGGTGGACGGTGGCGAGGCCGGTGTGGATTCTCTGGCCGAAAAATCCCTTGAGGTGATCCCGTGAGCGTACCTGAACTCTGATGATATGTCTGCTAAAGAATTTTTACTTTGATTGTGCTTTGATATGGGCTTTAGCCCGAAAACTCTTTTTATCCCGTTAATCATGATCTTGGTTTGGTGTGGGCCTCGGCCCTGAGACTATTTGCTATTTTTATTTGGTTTTTTGTTGGGGCAGTAGCCCGGATATTTCATGTGTTTTTTGTTTTGTGGGGGCGAACCCCGGTATGTTTAATCACGATTATTATTTCTTCATGACTAATATCTTGTTCGCGTGTTTCGCGTGGTGCCTTAGGGCTTTGCTTTAGTCCTGGATTTGCAGGGCTTTTAGCTTGGTTTTCTCCGAGCCGCGGGTCCGGGTTTTGGTTGTTCCGGGCACCGGGGCCCTATTTTGTGGCGTTCATTTTGAACTTTTGCCTGTTAATGCGATTTTTTATTCTTTCCGAAGTTCGGTTTTGGCCAAAGATTTTTGGTTCTTTTTTGTACCCGTACCTCCGCGACCCGGGGCTCGGTAGAGTCCTTATGGGTTTAGGGATTTTAATGGTTTAAATGGGGTTTTTGTGGCTTTTTTTTAGCTTTTATTTTCTCCCCCCGTGCTCGCAACTTGGGACATGGTAAATGACTTTCTTACTCTAGAGTCGCCTAAGTTGGAGACTGAATGGGTTCGTGGCCTTTTGGGCTTTTGCGGATGAGTCCACAAATTATTCTCGTATCGTCCCCGCAGCCCGCGTCCCGGGATTGTGTTATTTCAATCTCCGCTCTTCGAGTCTTAAACAGGTTAGGCCTTATTCTCGACTAAACGACAATACTCAAATCATAGGGAATTGTTTCAAATTCGCCGACACTCGTGGGTGCTCTTTTTATTTTTGCTATCTTAGAGCATATACATATAGCCTTCGTTCATCGGCTTCGTGGGGGCTCGGGCCTGCTCCGGTCTCCGTCCCTCTAGTGGTAGAATTTCTTTAGGTGTAAAGCGTTCCATCGGTATTGGTCTGGCATCCCGTCCATTAGTTCAAGCGCGTACGCCCCGTTCTCCAGGCAGGTTGTCACTCGGAAAGGTCCTTCCCATGTCGGCCCGAGGGCCCCGGGGTGGGTTCCTAGTAATTTTTTCAACACCAACTCCCCGGGGCTGAATTCTCGGGTCCTCACCTTGGTATTGAACATCTTGGCAATTCGTTGTTTGTTCATCGCGTTGAGGGAGTCAGAACTCAACCTCCGCTCCTCAAGGAGGTCTAGCTCGAGGCGCAGCACCGCCTCATTCTCCGGGGTGACGTCTTGGGTGGTACAGTGCGAGCGGACTATCACCTCGGCCGGGATCACGGCCTCCGTGCCAAATGCGAGAGCATATGGCGTCTCTCCGGTGGCGTTCTTCATCGTGGTGCGGTATGACCACAGCACCTCGGGTAGCTCCTCGGCCCACCTTCCTTTCCGCAACTCCAGTTTCGCCTTGATGGTGTGCTTCAATATTTTATTCACCGTCTCGACCTGCCCATTGGATTGCGGGTGGTATGGAGTCGAGAATGCCCTCCTTATGCCCCATAGCGCGCAAAAATCCGAGACCCGCTCGCCGTCGAATTGTCTCCCGTTGTCCGAGATGATGGACTCGGGTAATCCGAACCGGCATATGATGTTCTTCCAGATGAACTTGATCACTTGTGGTTGGTCGATCTTCTGGACTGCTTCCGCTTCGGCCCACTTGGTGAAGTAGTCGACCGCGACAAACGCGAACTTGACTCCGCCCAGGGCGGGGGCCAACGGGCCGATGATGTCTATGCCCCACCGGGCAAAGGGCCATGGGGAGTACAACGCCTTGAGGGATCCGGGTGCGGTGAGGATGTTGGGTCCCATGAGCTGGCACTGGACGCATCTCTTCGCGAACTCGGCGGCGTCGTGGCGTAGGTTCGGCCAATAGAAACCTTGACCCATGGTTTTGTGGGCTAGCGACCGACCTCCGGCGTGGTTACCGCAAATGCCCTCGTGGATTTCGGACAGGACTTTTGCTCCCTCGTCCCTAGATATACATTTTAACAAAGGCATGGAAAAACTCCTGCGATAAAGTTGGGAGCCCAGAACGGAGTACCTTGCAGCTCGCGTTTGGAGCTGTTTTGCCTCGACCTTGTCTGAGGGCAGGGCCCCGGACTCGATGAAACCTTTGATCGCGTCCCGCCAGTCGGCCCCGGGCTCGAGGGCTACGGGGAGGATCTCCTCTCGGGCGTCGACTGAGGGAGTCTTCAGCTGTGTCAACACGACTCGGGATAGATCTGCAACCCCTTCGGAAGAGGCTAGTTTGGATAGCGCGTCGGCCTGCGAGTTCTGCTCCCTGGGGATCTGTTCGATCCGGACGTCGGGAATCTTGCCGCATAGCCTCCATACCAGCTCGAGGTACTTGATCATCTGCTTTCCTTTGGCTTCGTAGTCGCCTGTGACTTGGTTCACCACCAGCTGCGAGTCCATGTACACGTGGAGTTGCGGGACGTCCACCGCGATGGACATTTCGAGGCCGGCCACAAGCGCCTCGTATTCTGCTTCATTATTTGTTGCGGAAAATTCAAATTTTACCGCGTGGGCGAACGAGTCACCATCTGGCCCGAGGAGCACTACTCCGGCCCCCGAGCACGCACTGGTAGACGATCCGTCCACGTAGAGTCTCCAGGGGCGTGCTTGACCCGTGCTCCGCTGGGGAAAAGTTAGCTCGACCACAAAATCTGCGAGCGCCTGAGCTTTTATCGCGGTGCGAGGCGCAAAAGTTAAATCGTACTGGCTCAGCTCCAGGCTCCACCGGAGCAATCTTCCTGACATGTCGGATCGGTGCAAGACTTGTCGTAACGGCATTGTGGTGAGTACTTCTACGGGGTGCTCGAACAAATACGCCCTGAGTTTGCGGACCAAAATTATCAGGGCGTATGCTAATTTCTCTAGCGGCGTGTAGCGGGCCTCCGCCTCGTGGAGAACGTGGCTCACAAAATAGATAGGTAGATGGAGGGTCCCTTCGGCCCGGACGAGTACTGCGCTCAGCGCGCACTCTGACGCGGCGAGATAGAGGAAAAGTTTCTCTCCTGCCTTGGGGACCGTCAAGATATGGGGTCCCGCGAGGTATTCCTTGATCCTACGAAAAGCGTCCTGACTATCCTTCTTCCAGTGGAACTCTTGGTTTTTGATCGATCCGAAGAACGGGCGAGTTTTGTCCCCGAGCCGCGACATGTACCGACTGAGCGCCGCGAGGCAGCCGGTGAGCCGCTGGACTCCCTTCACGTCCCGGGGCTCGGCCATGTCGAGCACGGCTTTGATCTTCGCGGGGTTGGGCTCGAGCCCGTACTCTCCGAACACGTGTCCTAGGAACATTCCCTTCTTGATCCCGAAGTGGCACTTCTTGGGATTTAGCCTCATGTTGTAGGCCCCGAGGATCTTGAAAACCCGAGCGAGGTCCGTCACGTGGTCCGCCTCGCTCGCACTCTTCACAATGATGTCGTCGATGTATACTTCCACTGTTTTGCCAATTTCTCCGGCGAACATGGTATTGACCAATCTTTGGTAGGTGGCCCCGGCGTTCTTCAGGCCGAAAGGCATCCGCTCCCAGCAGTAGATGTTACTCCCCGTGTAAAAGGCGGTGTGACGGGTATCCTCGGGATTCATCGGAATCTGGTGGTATCCAGAGCTTGCGTCCATGATGGAAAACACTGCGTGGCCCGCGGTGCTGTCGACTAGCTGGTCGATGTGGGGCATTGGGAAATGGTCCTTGGGGCACGCCTCGTTGAGGTCCGAGTAGTCGATGCAGAGTCTCCACTTGCCTCCTGTTTTCCGCACCATCACCGCGTTGGACACCCACGTCGCGTCGTGCGGGGCGAGGCGTATCAATCCGTCCTTCAAGAGTTTGTTGGTTTCCGCGGTCAGTGCCTCGCTCTTCTCGGGCCCCATCTTCCTTCGTCTCTGGGCTATGGGGCGGTGCTTCGGGTCCAGGCGGAGGCGATGGCTTGCGTGCTCCGGGTCGACTCTCCCGAGCTCCCCGCTGCTCCACGCGAACGTGGCCAAGCTGGTCTGTAGGAATGACTCGAGGCTGGTCCGGGTCCCGGGATCCATGAGGGAACCTAGCAAAACCTGTCGGGGCACCTCCGGGGTTCCGATCTCACACCGGACGGGTTCTTCGAGGGTCTCGACGCCGCGGTCATGTTTGAGGCGAGTCACGGGGAAGGGGTCGGGTTTTGACTCGCAGAGATCCGGGAGCGCGAGGTCCTGTCCCGCCCCGAGGCTCACGACTCGCTCGCCTGTACCCGGGCTCGGGGCATCCTGGGGAACTCCGCGATGCGTCCCGAGCGCTGGGCTAGTCTCAAGGACGGGGATGACTCCGGTTGTGGGAACCGTACTTTCTTCAGGACCTCGGACGGTGGGTGGGTCAAGATCGAACACGCTCGTCCGAGGGTCCGGGGTGCTGAGCCTGGCCACCAGTTGGCTGACTCGGGAGGTGTCCGTCGCGGCTTCAGCCGATGGGTCCGTCAATTCGTACGAGGCTGAATAGAGCAAACACTTCTTCGCCATTAACTGGTCCCCTCGAATGGTGCCAATGGCCCCGGAAGGGACCGGGAACTTGATACAATAGTAGTAGGTGGAGGCCACCGCTTCGAAAGCTTCCAGGAAAGGTCTCCCAAGGAGCGCGTTGTGTTGGAAATCAATATCCCGGGCTATTAAAATTTATGCGGAACCGATAGCCCGACCGAAATCCTTCATCGCCGGAGATTGGATCCCCGACTCATCCGCAGGAGTCCGACCTTTGGAGACTACGCGCCCGAAGACACGCAGCCCGCCCCCAGCCGATTTTCTCCCGCGAGCCGAATCCATGAACGCGAACCATCGCACGAGCCGGGGCCCGACCGAACACCCAGCGAGGCCCGAGGGTCGCGAGAGTCCAGCCGAGCCCCCGCACGGGGCTCGCGATCATCTCGCGATGATCGCTGGGGATGCGCGAGGCATCCCCCGGGCTGCTCGTAGCAGCCCCGCAGCGGGTCGCGTGACCCGCTGCTCAACGCGCTGGGCTCGTCCCAGCGCACCGCTGCGGGAAACCCCGCAACACGCTACGAGTCGCTGCGGGTTACCCCCGCAGCTCCCAGCGATCGAGCCTACGGGCTCGATCGACCCCTCGGCCCCCAGCCGAGGGTGTTCGCGCTTCACGCGCCTCCGACAAGGGCGGCCGGCGAGTCCTCCCGCCGTGGCACCAGCCCACGGCGGACTCCCGGTGATCGACCCTTGGTCGATCCCGTGCCCCGGCGATGAGCCGGGGCTCCCTTCGTCGCGCGTCGCTGGCGGTCGAACCATAGGGTTCGGCCGCCACCCTCGATCCCATCGAGGGTTCCTCGATCTTCGTCGGGGATCTCGAATCCCCGTCCCCGAAGTTCGTACGTTTACCTGGATCGTGTGTTCATGTATACGCTACAATTAATCAACCAAAATCATAGAAGAGAGTTCATGATTTTACCTTTCGATTCGTTGTACGGAGAAACGAATTTACGCGTTGATGACCTTGCGATCTTCCCACGTATTCCTTGCACCTTGTCCGAACGTCGTGTGGGCGACGATCTATCGAACACCTTATGGATCTTCCTCACTCTCCAAGACTTTTAAGTTGGCGTAACTTAGGTTCTCTCTTAGTTATGAAAAGTGAAGACCATGTAGTGCTTTTATAGGCTACGTAGGGGATCATAAGGAGAATAAATATTGGGCTTCCAATATTTAAAATTAAATTGGGTCCAACCCAAATCCATTAATTCTTATCAATATTAATTTTATTTATTTTCCACTATATAAATAAAATTGCACTCCCAATATTATTCATATTATATCAAATAATATTTCTCCGGTAGTATTATATATTCCGTGTATTTAAGATTTAAATATCCATGAATAAATTTATTTATTGCTCAATAAATATTATTCATTTCTTATATCCGAGAATAGTACCGTTCAACTTTAATTATTATGCGGATTAAATCCACCTGCAGGGTTTACATAATAATTCTTTATGAACTCATCTCGGGGATATTATCAACCCTTACGGGATACACTTTCCCGTCAAGTATTCACGGCATGTCGTATATAAAATATAGTGGCCCAACTTAACCGGTAATTAACCCAATAATTAAATCGGTTAATTCCTTTGGTAAATCAAAGTCACTTATATTAAATATACACACCCGCAATAATATCGGGGATTAAGAATAAAATACTCTGAGATTTAAATTGATTATCCAAGGCAATCCTAATCAATAAATCTCAAGCGATCCGCCCAATACACCAAGTGTACAAGTGTGATAAAATAATTAAGATAAATTATTTTCTCTCTCACACAACGACTATACCGATGGATTGGTCCGTGTCCATCTAGGTCGTGAGCAACTGTTTGATTGAATACGAGTAACCGATAGTATGATCTTCTGTGTGCCCATGCCCCACCATACTAACTACAACGTATAAAATCCAGGACTATATTTTGCATAATTAATTAAATGCAAATAATTGTTCATTAATTAAATAAGTTAAATGCCATGACGGGGAGTTTACCGGTACTTAAATCTAGACATTAAGTACACAACTCCAACAATCTCCCACTTGTACTAAGGTCTAGTCATTTCCTCCAAACTCCCGACTCCCATACTCATCACGTGCTTAAGTTATACTTCCCAGAAGTATTATGTGAATGAGCAATCTAGGTTGCCGCTCTGAAGTTATCTTGGTGACTACTGCGTTGTCTCTCTGACGATGACTCGTATCAGGTGGTACTGGCTCTATGTGTTATCATCACCTTTTGAACTTATGACTTCTTCCAGTTCTCCATGCACCGCTATATATATATAGCCTTTGGCAAACCAAGAATCATATCCAAGTTCAGAGGTCATTCCGGAACCTAACCAAAACTTCCGCTGCCTCTGAGGCTGCTATTCGGTTTATGATAGAGTCCGAGAAGCTTCACGCTTATCACTCTTTCTTCCTTAGGTTCCACCTCTTCTAAAAGTGAACACATAGCCTGATATCGACTTACACTGGTCCTTCTCTGATCTTTGGATCTGAGAAACTGTAATCTAAGAAGATTTCGTTTTGCTAGTAATCCTGTACCTCCAAGTACTCTTACAGCATTCGAATATCTCTTATCTAGATTACTTTGATATCCTCCCACTACGCTAACCGCATAGTTGATATCAGGTTCTTGTTTTATAACACCGCATTCACAAAGCCCTTTACACTCGAAGTGTAAGAATCTGCTTTGTCCATATCCATCTCCTTCATGTGTTCAAGACACATACCTTAGACAGATGCATTCTGTTCTAGAAAGGTAATAACCTTTCTCAGAATTATGCATGCTTTAAAACAAACCATAATCGTATAAGATATCTAAAGAGAAGTACAAATGTTCTTATCTAGAGATCGAAAGATTTCTAAGAACATGATCTAACTTCATCTTAATCTTATATCTCGATTTATTTAGACAACCTCTATTTTATGTCAGACAACACCTTTTACATTGTTGCCAACGATGAAGTGTTATCTACACAAAATTCCGAGAAACACCACCCAGTTTCCATTACGTCTCCAATACACCTTTATTATCTATGCCCTTTGATGAATCCATAGAAATGGACTATCTCATCAATTCGCAATTTACAGCTTTGTGATAATCCATGAATGGATTTACTAAGCTTGTACTTCTAAATGATCTTGCCTCTTAACAACAATACCTATTGCTACCCAAGTAGGCACATTTAGATTAGTACTGCCCCCTATGCAGAACTAGGGATCGATTTCATGTCTACTAGATCCAGAGTTAAAAACTCCTCCAGTCTTATGAACATCTCCGGTTGCTTAACAACCTCCCACTGCAATGGCGTTCCGGTGTATAACAGTAATAACATTAGGTGCAGTTAGTGGTGTACTTCCACTCGGTTAGGCTGGTTCTCAGTCTTCTCACTTCTCACTTCTCCTTCTAAAGTACTTTGTCTGTTAGGGCATTGTAGTTCATCTAATAGTCTTCTTCTAAGAACCAGGTGAAGACACCCTTCTGGTTCGTAGTACTATTGAACATACAATTACTCGTTCTTCTAGGATTTTCCACAACTACATTCAATATGTCGTTGTATCCAGAAAAATCCATAGAACATAGGTAGTTCCGATCAAACTTGTCCTTTTACTATTAGAATTCCATTTCTTATTCCTGACACACCATGTCTACACATCAGTGTATGGTGCAGTCATTTGAGACTTAATCTCAATCCTTGATTTATGCTATGTGTTTTTTCTTTAGATAAGTGACAGCCTCCGCGAACGAGTCGCAGGTTCCTAATGGATATACTTTGAAGGTTCCCCATAATGGCTTTGTGTTGAAAACACTCCGCTTTTATGGCACATCAAGTATTCTAATCCATCTTCGAGTATTCTTTAAAGAACGACTCGTACTTCTCTAATTACACATATGTCTGCATATATCATCTTTGATCATTCTTAATACTTGTCCGAATTCCATCCTTTATCCAGAAAGGTGGACTTAGTTGTATCATCTTTCAAGATCGATTCTTAGGTCGGGAGGTCCATTCCTCCAACTATAATTGATCGAATCAATTTCGACCTTTTGAATCCCTTTTGAATAGATACTACCAAGTTAAAGAATTCACAAGTATAATGATTGATAAAGAAATACATCTAATAAGTAAAACAAGTTCATATATAACGGTTTGTTGCGTCGTGGTAGACTAAGGATTCATCATCCATATATTGCTATCTAATGTACCAGAATAGATATCGCCATTATTTCTTATCTAAACCATCAAATGATTAAAGAAATAAAATATCCATTAATAATAGAAATCCAGAACAAAAGTTCTTTCTAAAATAAAGGGTACAAAGCAATAAACTTGAAATGAAATCTTAAAAAAAACGTCTTCCACTGCAACCGCTGCTTCCTCAACAGCTCTGCCCATGAGGACTCGAACTCTTCTTATCTAAGTCGCTGGGTTTTCTGTAACCCCTGCATTTAGAATGCACATACCGTCAGTGGTTCCATATCTACACACCAGAATTCTTGGTAGATAATACCGCTGACTATGTTTTTACGACTAAAGAAAAAAATTCGTACCTTTGAGAGGACAAGATGTAGACCCCCAGTACTCAGACTGCTTCCATTGGGGATGTTTGCCAGAAGGCTTCTTTATCCCACCCTTTGGTCCAAGTCCCTTAGGACCACCGGACCCCCTTGTCTTCTTCTCCTTTCCTTTGCCTTTAGGTCCGAAACCTTTGGCTTTGGCTATAAGAGCTTGCGATTGTTTCAACTCGTCCAAAAGATCCATCATCTCAAAAACATGATCAAGTGTTTCATCGAAGTAACAGATCTTTACGAGTATCCTCATCGCCTCTTTTCTAGCCTCCCCATCATGTCCAAACAGCAACTTGAGTTTGAGCATGACATCATGATTAATGGCTAGTGAACGAGCACTCTCCCATTTTTCAAAGTCAAAAATCTCATCCTCAGTCGAGTTAATGGTGAGTCCAGGAGGACAAGTTTCACTGAGTACATTTTTGTACTCTTTTGCAGTCTGAGCAATGTCTAACTCTTCTTTCCATTCAACACAGTATGGAACCAGTGCGTTAAATTCCTCAAGTATCATCTCAAGTGGATTCATAGACATTCTCTAAACCTATAAGCACATTTAAACAAACAATTAATTTAATATCCGACGTTATCTCCCTGGAATAACATCATTAAATTACTAATCACATCTAAAATCCCATCAGGTAAGGCAAGCCACGTGGTGTGGACGTTTACCCACCCAAATGATTTAGTAATTAGATTTTCTTTGGCCATACATCAATTATAGCGTAACTTCGTGGGGAAGAATACTATAACGCGTATCTAAGTGTGAACCATTACTCAGTACTAAAGTAAATCGTTTGGAATTGCTATGTCACCGCAAGTCACGTGGTGTGGACGTTTACGACAATTTCACAACTCTCCACAATCACTTATAACTGTCTACATCGATTAATCCAAAATCCGTCAGCATAGCAAGCCACGTGGTGTGGACGTTTACTACACTAAGAGACTTTTATAATTGACTCCCAATTACAAGATCCATTCGATTTCGTAAATCAAGACTCAGAGAATCATAAGTGAAACTCGAAGTTTCTAACCAGTGATTCACCATGCGAGCGACCCTATCTCTCATAAATGAGGGAGCCGAGCAGACAAACGACCCACCTATAAAAGAATGGCACGAAAGTCTCTAATTTGTGTCATCCACATGACCAAGTGGCTCTGGCTCCATTCCACTCCCCGGGGTGAGAATGAGTCGACTTGAAGTCAGTTTCAGAAAGACAAATTAGGCATTGTTTGATAAACTCGATCAATGTTTCTTGTAAAAGGAATTACAAGAATTCTCCTCCAATGACTCGTCTATACGAACTTCGAAAGTCCATAAGAGTCACCAAGAGAACAGTAATGGAGACCATGGGAATGTTTCCATCCCCTCTCCCACTTAGCTTTTTATAATAAAGGGATACGCTATCTAGTGCATAAAATAAACACATATAGCATGCATACAAGCAATAAAGCACATAGTATCACATAGTCAAAATAATGCTAGAAAATTATTTTCCGACTATCATGGCTTTGTCGCATCTCCGTACGCATCTTCTAGTCTTCAGTCTTCGTTCTTGAATGCTCCATGTGACAAGAATATTAATATCCAATATTTAAATCTATTTATTTTTAATTAATCCAAAAGTTACTTAATTCGAAAATTAAGTCAATTGAATATATCAAAAATAAAATTAAATATTAATATTTTTACTTATTTATTTTCCTATCTAATTCTATTAAATCTCTAGAATAATCTATCCAAGATAAACTCGGAATATTCTAGAAGACTTCTATAATAGAATAAGGAAATAAATAAATTAGGACTCACTACTTTCCAAATTTATTTTTATTCCTAATCCATGAATATTCCCATGAGTAGGAATAATCAAATAGGAAAAATAAATAAATTTAGTACTAAATTAATTAAATTTCTAATCTATGAATAATTCCATGAAGGAAATAAATCAATAGAAATAAAATTAATTTAAATTAATTCTTTTCCTAATCCATGAGAGTTTCCTAAAAGGAAAGTACTCAAATAGGAAAACCGAATTAATTAGGAAAGTTGGATTATGGTAGGAGTAGCACGGGTTGGGAGTCCCCGTACCACCCCCACCGTCGACCGCCGCCCGGGAGGAGCACCGCCGCCGCCCCCAGCCCACGCGCCACCACCACCGGTGGCCGGCGTGGCCGGGAGCTCCCACGGACAGCCCCCATGTGGGCGATCGATCCATGGGGTCGATCATGGGGATGATCGGCCCCTTCGTCCATTGTCTTCTTCGTCACACCTTCTTCGTCTTCCGGCGATCGTCTCAACATCGAACCAACGTAATAAAATTACAAGAATTAAATTACAATATCCGGTATCGATTCTATACATTTTCCGGAAAATAAAGAACGTAATATTAAATCCTAAATTCGGTCAACCCCCGAATTTTTACTATTACAAACATTCAACCACATAAAAACGAATCTCGACATGTCCGAGAGTTTAATAATCATGATAATAAAATTAACAATAATTAAATTAACCATGATAGCCGGAAATCCTGCAAGGTAGAACAATAATCGAGCATATACATGAACACGAAACCAAACGCTCTGATACCAATTGTTGGAAATCGATATCCCGGGCTATTAAAATTTATGCGGAACCGATAGCCCGACCGAAATCCTTCATCGCCGGAGATTGGATCCCCGACTCATCCGCAGGAGTCCGACCTTTGGAGACTACGCGCCCGAAGACACGCAGCCCGCCCCCAGCCGATTTTCTCCCGCGAGCCGAATCCATGAACGCGAACCATCGCACGAGCCGGGGCCCGACCGAACACCCAGCGAGGCCCGAGGGCCGCGAGAGTCCAGCCGAGCCCCCGCACGGGGCTCGCGATCATCTCGCGATGATCGCTGGGGATGCGCGAGGCATCCCCGGGGCTGCTCGTAGCAGCCCCGCAGCGGGTCGCGTGACCCGCTGCTCAACGCGCTGGGCTCGTCCCAGCGCACCGCTGCGGGAAACCCCGCAGCACGCTACGAGTCGCTGCGGGTTACCCCCGCAGCTCCCAGCGATCGAGCCTACGGGCTCGATCGACCCCTCGGCCCCCAGCCGAGGGTGTTCGCGCTTCACGCGCCTCCGACAAGGGCGGCCGGCGAGTCCTCCCTCCGTGGCACCAGCCCACGGCGGACTCCCGGTGATCGACCCTTGGTCGATCCCGTGCCCCGGCGATGAGCCGGGGCTCCCTTCGTCGCGCGTCGCTGGCGGTCGAACCCTAGGGTTCGGCCGCCACCCTCGATCCCATCGAGGGTTCCTCGATCTTCGCCGGGGATCTCGAATCCCCGTCCCCGAAGTTCGTACGTTTACCCGGATCGTGTGTTCATGTATACGCTACAATTAATCAACCAAAATAATAGAAGAGAGTTCATGATTTTACCTTTCGATTCGTTGTACGGAGAAACGAATTTACGCGTTGATGACCTTGCGATCTTCCCACGTATTCCTTGCACCTTGTCCGAACGTCGTGTGGGCGACGATCTATCGAACACCTTATGGATCTTCCTCACTCTCCAAGACTTTTAAGTTGGCGTAACTTAGGTTCTCTCTTAGTTATGAAAAGTGAAGACCATGTAGTGCTTTTATAGGCTACGTAGGGGATCATAAGGAGAATAAATATTGGGCTTCCAATATTGAAAATTAAATTGGGTCCAACCCAAATCCATTAATTCTTATCAATATTAATTTTATTTATTTTCCACTATATAAATAAAATTGCACTCCCAATATTATTCATATTATATCAAATAATATTTCTCCGGTAGTATTATATATTCCGTGTATTTAAGATTTAAATATCCATGAATAAATTTATTTATTGCTCAATAAATATTATTCATTTCTTATATCCGAGAATAGTACCGTTCAACTTTAATTATTATGCGGATTAAATCCACCTGCAGGGTTTACATAATAATTCCTTATGAACTCATCTCGGGGATATTATCAACCCTTACGGGATACACTTTCCCGTCAAGTATTCACGGCATGTCGTATATAAAATATAGTGGCCCAACTTAACCGGTAATTAACCCAATAATTAAATCGGTTAATTCCTTTGGTAAATCAAAGTCACTTATATTAAATATACACACCCGCAATAATATCGGGGATTAAGAATAAAATACTCTGAGATTTAAATTGATTATCCAAGGCAATCCTAATCAATAAATCTCAAGCGATCCGCCCAATACACCAAGTGTACAAGTGTGATAAAATAATTAAGATAAATTATTTTCTCTCTCACACAACGACTATACCGATGGATTGGTCCGTGTCCATCTAGGTCGTGAGCAACTGTTTGATTGAATACGAGTAACCGATAGTATGATCTTCTGTGTGCCCATGCCCCACCATACTAACTACAACGTATAAAATCCAGGACTATATTTTGCATAATTAATTAAATGCAAATAATTGTTCATTAATTAAATAAGTTAAATGCCATGACGGGGAGTTTACCGGTACTTAAATCTAGACATTAAGTACACAACTCCAACACGTTGTACCCGCTGGCTCTGTCTATGATCACGAACTCCAGGTTCCTCAACACCTTGATCTCGGGTCTGGCCGAGTCCGCGAGTTCCAAGGGCAGGGTGATTGTTCCGAAAGGGGTCACCACGTCGCTGCCGAATCCTTTGAGCTTGAGGTCGCAGGGGAGGATATACTGCGCGAGCTGACCCATTTGATCCAAGGCCTGCTTGTATAAGATATTGCAATGGGCCCCGCTGTCGATCAGCAACCTTGAAACCTCCATCCCCAAGATAGGGGTCTTAATTACCAGGGCGTCCCTTTTGGGGAAGGTGACGCCGTCCTTGTCCACTGGGGAGAACGAGATCTCCGCCCTTTCCGTGATTCCGGGGGGTGGGGCTGGTCGCGTCGCGTGGTAAACCTGCCACACCTTGAGTTCGCGCCTCCTCTTGCGCTTACTTAGGCTGGCGATCGGCCGTAGCCCGCCAATCATCAGGATCTGGCCTCCCTGGCCCCGCTGCTGGTCGCGATGCGGGTCGCGACCCGCTCCTGCCTGCTCGGGGTTGCCTCGAACCGCGGCCCCGTCGCCTCGGGGACCGGGACGCGAGAGCAGGTCCCAAAGCTTTCCGTCTTCGAAGAGCTTCCATAGCTGTCTGAGCAGCTGTCTGCACTGGCCGGTGGCGTGCCCGTGTTGGTCGTGGAACGAGCACCACAGCCTCTTGTCTAACTTTCCTTCGGGGGCTCGCATGGGCCCCGGCTTTACTAGGACGTCTCCTCCTGTAGCTAATAGAACCTCCATCATAGTCATGGTGTCTTGACCCGTCAGTGCGACGAGCTTTACCTCCATCTCTTTGTAGCCTGGGAGCGGCCGACCCTGCTCATATGGTTTGTAGGGGGCCTTCCGCGGTGCGGGTGCGACCCTCCGGTCTACGGGCTCCGCGTCCCGTCTCTTTTGCTCCGGGGCACTTTCGTTTCCCCACATAAGACGCTGGAACCAGCATTGGGCCCCGGCTTTGATGCGGAAATCTTCGTAGCTCCTTGGATAGCAAAGCCTTAGGTGTTTGAATAGCTCCGAGTTCTTCCGGAGTCCGCTCATGGCGGTGTGCAATTTCAAATCGTCGCCGACCTCCTCGCCGCCGAGCAGGATGTCCCCTACTCGGTCCACATATGACTCGTCGCTTTCGTCCGCCGCTTGCCGGACCCCGATCAACCTCTGGCTTTGCTCGAGTCGATTGACCTTTGAGGCGAAATGGGCGACGAAACGTTGGACCAAGTCGTCAAAGCAGTGGATGGATCGGGAGGGTAGCCCCGCGAACCATTTGTGGGCCGTGTCCCCCAGAGTGAGTGGGAACAGCCGGCACCTCGTGGCGTCGCTAGCACCTCGTCCCGACATGTAGGTGCGGAAGCGGCTGAGGTGGACCTCGGGGTCCGTCTTCCCGTCATAGAGGGCGGTCTGTAGGGGTTGGATCTCGTATTGCATGACGGCGTGCTCGACCTCCAACGCCAATGGCTCCTTGCAGAAGTCGACGCGTTCGGGTTTGACTTGGGCCTCGGCGAGCCGTCTCTCCACTTCGGTTACTTTCTCGTACAGGTCGCGGAGTCCTGCCTCGGGTCCCGACGCTGTTGGACACGGGACGACGGGATGCGACCTATGTCCGCCGTGCGTCTCCCGCTCGTTGGTTGTTCCGAGCTCCGGGGCTTCGTGCGCCGTTGATGTGGACAGGTACTCGGCTGGGTCGTTCAGGTCGAACATCAGTCTCCGGGCCGGGGGCAAACGCTGGTCTTGACTCGCTTGCCCCGGACCGAGGCGGTCGAACGCGCTGGTTTTAACCTGTTTTCTCGATGATAGAGAAATAGGAGTGATAAGGGTGTGCTTACGCTGGGCCAATCTGGCCATTACTTCGTCGATCTTCTCGGGGGTATCGAGCATACTGCCCGAGAAGAGAGCCGGGGTAGCGGGAACTGGTGGGTCACAGCGTGGGCCGGGGCGCGCGCGCCGGTTGTGTCGTTCGGTGAGCAGGTGACGCTTCAGACGACGTGCTTCGGAGCTGCTTCGCACCTGGCGACGAGCGATTCGTCAAGAACATGGCTCCCTTAAGTGGATCTCGGCCTCCGACGCGGGATAGCCTCCGTGGGTGGTCGGTGCCGGGACCGCGGGTTCATCTTCCATGGGCGTCTTTCCTCTCCGGGTGGCGGATCTCGAAGAGTCTGACGCCGTGGCTGCGTCTTGCTCCTGGCTGGACATTTCTTCACAAAAAGCTCTTTTCCTGGGTCTAGAAATACAACCCCCTCCTTCTAGCGCCAACTGTTTTGGGTCGTTTTTGTTGGAAAGAATGAAGTGCGGGTGGATACGAGGGTTTCGCAATGACTACCAAACCAAGTAAATTTTTATGTAGAAAGGGCTGAAATTTCTAGGCCCGGGGGGAAAAGGATAAGAATCCGAGCTCAAGAAGATAATGTCTTTTATTTCGATAATACTTTTAATTGTATTTTTCGCCGCCCTTATAATGAGACGGGGAGGCCGGCTTTTATAGGCGAGAGCACATGCTCATGCATAGGCCACGACATCAGACACGTTAAGCCTATTCTTGGGTCATTAAATGCCGGGGCACGATTCCGAGCTGGGTTTAAGCGAGGCCCGGGTCTAGAGTTTGGCTGGGCTTGTGCGACTCCCGTTCGGAGACTTCGGCAGAGGTGCTTCCCGATTTGTCCTTTTGGATTAGTCGTGGGAGGGCGGTACTCTTTCCTCGACCCGGGGTGGCGCTTCGAGCGCGCTGCATGAACCCGGGCCCGAGGTCCGGTTGTGACTCGATGCGGGGCGCGTCCCGTCTTCTGGCTCGGAACGTCGTTCCCTCGTTGTGGGGACGTGGGGACCAGCGCAGCTCCCCCCCCTCCGTCGGTTTCCTGGGGTCTCGCTCTTGCTTGGGTCGCATGGGTTCGGACCCTGGGGTCGGCCTCCATTCCCCTCGTTGGCTTCGAGCGCCGTGGGCGAGCCTTTCTTTCCACGTGTACAAATTGATTTTTTATCCCCAACAACTGCTTTGTCCATATCCATCTCCTTCATGTGTTCGAAACACATACCTTTAGATAGATGTATTCTGTTCTAGAAAGACAATAACCTTTCTCAGAATTGTGCATGTTTAAAACAACCCATAATCGTATAAGATATCTTAAGAGAAGTACAAATGTTCTTATCTAGAGATCGAAGGATTTCTAAGAACATGATCCAACTTTATCTTAATCTTATATCTCGATTTATTTAGACAACCTCTATTTTATGTCTGACAACACTTTTACATTGTTGCCAACGATGAAGTGTTATCTACACAAAATTCCGAGAAACACCACCTTTGTTTCTATTACGTTTCTAACACACCTTTCTCGCAAATCTATGCAGACCTAGGGATCGATTTCATGTATACTGGATCCAGAGTTCAAAACTCCTCCAGTCTTATGAACATTTCTGGTTGCTTAACAACCTCCCACTGCAATGGCGTTCCGGTGTATAACAGTAATAACATTTGGTGCAGTTAGTGGTGTACCGTTACTCGGTCAGGCTGGTTCTCAGTCTTTCCTTTCCTCATTTTAAAGTACTTTGTCAATTAGGGCATTGTAGTTCATCTAATAGTCTTCCTCTAAGAACCGGGTGAGGATACCCATCTGGTTCTCAGTACCATTGAACTTACAATTACTTGTTCTTCTAGGATATTCTACAACCACATTGAATGTGCCGTTGTATCCAGAAATATCCATAGAACACAGGTAGTTCCGAACAAACTTGTCCTTTTACTATTAGAATCTCATCTCTTATTTCTGACACACCATGTCCACACATCAGTGTATGGTGTAGTCGTTTGAGATTTAATCTCAATCTTTGATTTATGCTATGTGTTATTTAGATAGGTGATAGTCTCCGCGAACAAGTCGCAGGCTTTCAATGGATATACTTTGAGGGTTCCCCATAATGGCTTTGTGTTAAAAACACTCCGCTTTTATGGCACAACAAGTAGTCTAATCCATCTTCGAGTATTCTTGAAGGAATGACTCGTACCTTCTCTAATTACACATACCGCATTAATCATCATTTTCTATACTTGTCCGAATTCCATCCTTTATCCAGAAAGGTTAACTCAGTTGTATCATCTTTCAAGATCGATTCTCAGGTCGGGAGGTCCATTCCTCCAACTATAATTGATCGAATCAATTTCGACCTTTTGAATCCCTTTTGAATAGATACTACCAAGTTCAAGAATTCACAAGTATAATGATTAATAAGAGAAATACATCCAATAAGTAAAACAAGTTATACATAACGGTTTGTTGCATCGTGGTAGACTAAGGATTCATCATTCATATATATTGCTATCTAATGTACCATAATAGATATCACCATTATTTCTTATCCAAACCATCAAATGATTAAAGAAATAAAATATCCATTAATAAAGAAAACCAGAACGAAGTTCTTTTTCAAAATAAAGGGGTACATAAGCAATAACTGAAATGAAAACTTAAAACAGATAAATGTCTTCCACTGCAACCGCTGCTACCCCAACAGCTTCGCCCATGTAGACTCGAACTCTTCTTCTCTAAGTCGCCGGGTTTTCTGGAACCCCTGCATTTAAAATGCACATACCGTCAGTGGTTCCATATCTACACACCAGAATTCTGGTAGATAATACCGCTGACTATGTTCTTACGACTAAAGAAAAATTCGTACCTCTGAGAGGACATTCAGACTTCCAGTGTCCAGACTTCTTGCATCGGAAGCACAAGCCCTTTGGCTTACTAGCCCCCACTCGTGGTCCATTCCTCTTGGCACCACTGGGTTTTATGGCTTGCTTCCTTTTCTTGCCCCTACCTCCAATAGCTTTCAAGCTTTTGGGCTTGGTAGTTATAAGCGCTTGAGACTTGCCCTTCTTGTAGATCCCCTCTGCCGCCTTCAGTTCAGTCAGGAGTTGCGCAAGAGTATAAGATAGTTTACCCATATTATAGCTCATACGAAACTGCTCAAAACTAGGGGTCAGAGACTGGAGTATGATGTCGACTTGCGTCTCACCATCAATCATAGCTCCTAGGACCTCCAATTCATTCAACAGACTCATCATCTTGAGAACGTGCTCCTCGACAGGCGTTCCTTCAGACTGAGTAGTCGACATGAGGACTCTCATTGCTTCTTGCCTACCCGCACGGTCATGATGCCCAAACATCTCCTTGAGGTTAAATAACATATCCTCGGCAGTGTTCATCGGCTCATGTTGGGTTTGGAGTACATTTGACATGGAAGCCAAAATATAGCACCTAGCCATTTCATCAGCCTTTTTCCACTTTCGATATGCTTCTTTTTCCTCATCAGTTGAGGCGGCCGTGGGTTCAGTAGGGCATTGCTCATAGAGTACAAACTTGTACTCTTCAGCAGTCAGGACAATGTCCAAATTTCTCTTCCAATCAATGTAATTGGGACCAGTGAGTTTATGTTCCTTGAGTATCACAGAAAGTGGATTCATAGCTATTCTCTAAACCTATAAGCACATGTAAACAAACAATCAATTTAATGTCCGATGTTATCTCCCTCAAATAACATCATTAAATTACTAATTGCGTCTAAAATCCCATCAGGTAAAGCAAGCCACGTGGTGTGGACGTTTACCCACCCAAATGATTTAGCAATTAGTTTTTCTTCGGTCATACATCAATCATAGCGTAACTTCGTGGGGAAGAATACTATGACGCGTATCTAAGTGTAAACCATCACTCAGTACTAAAGTATATCGCTTGGGATTGCTTCGTCACCGCAAGCCACGTGGTGTGGACGTTTACGACAATTTCACAACCCTTCACAATCACTTATAACTGTCTACATCAATTAATCCAAAATCCGTCGGTATAGCAAGCCACGTGGTGTGGACGTTTACTACACCAAGAGATCTTTATAATTGACTCCCAATTACAAGATCCATTCGATTTCGTAAATCAAGATTCGGAGAATCATAAGTGAAACTCGAAGTTTCTAACCAGTGATTCACCATGCGAGCGACCCTATCTCTCATAAATGAGGGAGCCGAGCAGACAAACGACCCACCTATCAAAGAATGGCACGAAGGTCTCTAATTTGTGTCATCCACATGACCAAGTGGCTCTGGCTCCATTCCACTCCCCGGGGTGAGAATGAGTCGACTTGAAGTCAGTTTCAGAAAGACAAATTAGGCATTGTTTGATAACTTGATCAATGTTTCTTGTAAGAGGAATTACAAGAATTCTCCTCCAATGACTTGTCTATATGAACTTCGAAAGTCCATAAAAGTCACCAAGAGAACAGTGATGGAGACCATGGGAATGTTTCCATCCCCTCTCCCACTTAGCTTTTTACGATAAAGGGATACGCTATCTAGTGCATAAAATAAACACATATAGCATGCATGAAAGCAATAAAGCACATAGATCATATAGTCAAAATAATGCTAGAGAAAATTATTTTCCCGACTATCATGGCTTTATCTTCATTTGCATCCTCTAGTCTTCAGTCTTCGTTTCTTGAATGCTCCATGCGACGAGAATATTAATTTCCAATATTTAAATCTATTTATTTTCAATTAATCCAAAAGTTACTTAATTCGAAAATTAAGTCAATTGAATATATCAAAAATAAAATTAAATATTATTAATATTTTTATTTATTTATTTTCCTATCTAGTTCTATTAAATCTCTAGAATAATCTATCCAAATAAAATTTGGAATATTCTAGAAGACATCTATAATAGAACAAGGAAATAAAATAAATTAGGACTTATTACTTTCCAAATTTATTTTTACTCCTAATCCATGAATATTTCCATGAGTAGGAATAATCAAATAGGAAAAAATAAATTTAGTACTAAATTAATTAAATTCCTAATCCATGAATATCTCCATAAAGGAAATAAATCAATAGGAATAAAATTAATTTAAATTAATTCTTTTCCTAATCCATGAGATTTTCCTAAAAGGAAAGTACTCAAATAGAAAAACCGAATTAATTTTGGAAAGTGAATATCGGTGGAAGTGGCATGGATTGGGAGATCCCCATACCACCACCACATGATGGATCGGCCGGCCACTCGGGGAGGAGCGCCGCCGCCGCCTAGCCACGCCGGCTAGGCTATGGGTCGATCACCATCATGGGATCGATCCCAGGCCCTACTCTCTTCGTCACTTCTTCGTCTTCCGGCGATCGTCTCATCATCGAACCAACGTAAATAATTTATAAAAATTAAATTACAATTCCGGTATCGATTCTATACATGAAATCGACCCTATACATTTTCCGGAAAATAAAGTGCGTAAAATAAATCCTAAATTCGGTCAACCCCCGAATTTTTACTATTACAAACATTCAACCACACAAAAACGAATCTCGACATGTCCGAGAGTTTAATAATCATGATAATTAATTAAAAAAAAACAATTAATTAAATCCAACCATGATAGCCGGAAATCCTGCAAGGTAGAACAATAATCGAACATATACATGAACACGAAACCAAACGCTCTGATACCAATTGCTGGGATTCGATGTCCCGGGCTATCAAAATTGCGGAACCGATAACCCGATCAAAACCCTCGATCACCGAAGACTGAATCCCGACTCATCCGCAGGAGTCCGACCTTTGGAGACTACGCGCCCGAAGACACGCAGCCCGCCCCCAGCCGATTTTCTCCCGCGAGTCGGATCCACGAACGCGAACCACCTCACGAGCCGGGGCCCGACCGAACGCCCAGCGAAGCCCGAAGGCTGCGTGCGCCCAGCCGAGCCCCCGCGAGGGGCTCGCGATCGTCCTCGGACGATCGCAGGGATCGCTCGCGCGATCCCCGGGGCTGCTCGTAGCAGCCCCGCAGCGAGTCGCTGACTCGCTGCTCGCACGGGGTCAGCCCCGTGCGCATCCGCTACGGGAACACCCGTAGCGCGCACGAGGCAGCTGCGGGTTATTCCCGCAGCGACCCGCGATCGAGCTCACGGGCTCGATCGCCCCTCGGCTTCGGCCGAGGGCTTGCTTCCGACGCGCCGCCGTCGAAGGGGCGGCTGGGGTCCGCCACGGCACCAGCCCGTGGCACCCCAGCGATCGACCTAAGTCGATCGCGTGCCCCGGCGTCCAGCCGGGGCTCCCCTTTTGGCGCGCGGTACCGGCGGTCGAACCCTAGGGTTCGGCCGCCCCTCTCGATCCCGACGGGGATCACGCGATCCCCGTATCCCGGTTTCGACGCTTTCCCGGATCGTCTTGTTCATGTATACATCACAATTAAACAACACAATTAATCAAGAAGGGGGTTTCTCGATTATTACCTCGATTCGTTGTACGGAGAAACGAATCTTGTTGATGACCTTGCGACCTTCCCGCGTATTCCTAGCACTTCGTCCGAACGTCGTGTGGGCGACGATCTATCGAACTCTATGGATCTTCCTCACTCTCAAGACTTTAAGAATAGCGTAGGTCAATTAATTCTCTCTTCAAAAGTGAAGACCATGTAGTGCTTATATAGGCTACGTAGGGGATCATAAGGAGAATAAATATTGGGCTTCAATATTGAAAATTAAATTGGGTCCAACCCAAATCTATTAATTCTTATCAATATTAATTTTATTTATTTTCCACTATATAAATAAAATTGCACTCCCAATATTATTCCATATTATATCAAATAATATTTCTCCGATTAGTATTATTTATTCCGTGTATTTAAGATTTAAATATCCATGAATAAATTTATTTATTGCTCAATAAATAATATTCATATCTTATATCCGAGACTAGTACCGTTCAACCTTTATTATTGTGCGGAACGAATCCACTCATGAGGTTTACACAATAATTCCTTATGAACTCATCTCGGGGATATTATCAACCCTTCCGGGATACACTTTCCCGTCAAGTATTCACGGCATGTCATATATAAAATATAGCGACCCAATTTTACCGGTAATTAACCCAATAATTAAATCGGTTAATTCCTTTGGAAAATCAAAGCCTCTAGTATTAAATATACACACCCGAAATAATATCGGGGATTAAGAATAAAATACTCCGAGATTTAAATTGATTATCCAAGGCAATCCTAATCAATAAATCTCAAGCTGATCCGCCCAATACACCAAGTGTACAAGTGTGATAAAATAATTAAGATAAATTATTTTCTCTCTCACACAACGACTATACCGATGGATTGGTCCGTGTCCATCTAGGTCGTGAGCAACTGTTCGATTAAATACGAGTAACCGATAGTATGATCTTCTGTACGCCCATGCGCACCATACTAACTACAACGTATAAAATCCAGGACTATATTTTGCATAATTAATTAATAATAATTAATTGCAAATAATTGTTTATTAATTAAATAGGTTAAATGCCATGACGGGGAGTTTACCGGTACTTAAATCTAGACATTAAGTACACAACTCCAACAATCCCCATGGTTAGGGTTTGGTTGAGTCCGGCTTCGCGTGGTGGTTCGTGGCGGGATGTTCCGGCAACCGGGAGTCGATTGGAGTTGACGTTCCGCAATTTGACAACCCCGGATATTCGATCTTCGAAGGATTTCGGTCGGAATTAATTAGATAATTAATTTTAATTAATTTATTAATTCCGGGATATCGATTTCCAACATTGCTTCGATGCAACCCGGCGATCGCATGGTGCGATCGCGAGCTCGCACCCGCGGGGGTGCGGCTGGACGTGCGCCGTCTTCGGACGCCGCTGTGCGTTCGGTCGTATCCTGGCTCGCATGGTGGTGCTCGCATGATCTCCGGCGAAGGGTTTTTGATCTGGCTATGGTTTCCGCAAATTTTAATAGCCCGGGATATCTAATTCCAACAATTGGTATCAGAGCGTTGGTTTTCGTTCACGGTATTTTTCGATAAATTGTTCTACCTTGCAGGGTTTCCGACTATTATGGCTAGATATAATTTATTCGTTAATTATTGTCGTAATATGTTGATTATTAAACTCTCGGACATGTCGAGATTCGTTTTATGTGTGGTGAATGCTTGTAATAGTAAAAATTCAGGGGTTGACCGAATTTAGGTTTATTATTACGTTCTACTTTTTCCAGAAAATGTATAGGGTCGATTTCATGTATAGAATCGATACCGGATAATTGTAATTAAATTATGTAATTTATTTTACGTTGGATCGATGCCGAAACGACCGCCGGAGAAGACGTGTGACGAAGATGAAAAACTAGGGCTCGGGATCGATCCCATGGAGATCGACCGCAAGGTGGGGGCTGCCCGCGGGACTCCTCGGCCACGCCGGCCACCAATGGAGGTGGCGCGTGGGCTGGGGTGGCGTCGGCGCTCCTCTCTGTTGGAAATCGATATCCCGGGGTTAACGGAATTGCGGAAACATAACCCCGATCAAAATCCATTCGCCGGAAACCACCGCAAACCACCACACGAACCGGGCCCGACCAAAGCAACACCGCCGCGGGATAAACCCGCGGCTAGCCCTAGCCGAGCCCCGCGTGGGGCTCGCGATTGCACACGGCAATCGCTGGGGATGCATCGTGCATCCCCCGGGGCTACTCGTAGCAGCCCCCGGCGGTGAGTCCGGCGACTCACCGCCACCGTCGATCGGAGGAGGGGGCGCCTGCCGCGGCTCCAGCCCGCGGCTGCCCCCAGCGATCGACCGAAGTCGATCGCTCGCCCCGGCATCCAGCCGGGGCCCTTCGATGTGCACTGGCGGTCGAAGCCCTAGGGCTCGACCGCCACCCTCGGCGTCCAGCCGAGGGGACTCATGCGATCCCGGCGGGGTTCGCTTGACCGCCCGCGGTCCGGTGATCTCGGATCACCACCGCGCGGTCAAACCCCATCCCCGGGTTCGTCCCTCGGATCTTCGTTCATGCGTATACCCGAATTAATAATTAAAATCATCGAGGGGGTTCGTGATTTTACCTTTGTTCTCGTTGTACGGAGAAACGAGATCTATGAAGACCTTGAGACCTTCCCACGTATTCCTTGCACTAGCTCGAACGTCGGGTGGGAGACGATCTTCCGAACTCCATGGATCTCCCTCTCTACTTTCTCTCTCTAGAATTGTGATCTTCAAGTTATGAGAATAGAGAAGACCATGTAGTGCTTTTATAGGCTACGTAGGGGATCTTAAGGAGGTGGAATATTGGGCTTCTAATATTGAAGATTAAATTGAGCCCAATGCTCAAGTCCATTAATCCTTATCAATATTAATTAATTTATTTTCCACTATATAAATTAATTGCACTCCCAATATTAAACCATATTATATCAAATAATATTTCTCCGGTAGTATTATTTATTCCGTGTATTTAAGATATAAATATCCATGAATAAAATTAATTTATTGCTAATTAATTTATTCATCTCTTATATCCGAGACTAGTACCATTCAACCTTAATTATTATGCGGAACAAGTCCACCTGCAGGGTTTACATAATAATTCCTTATGAAATCATCTCGGGGATATTATCAACCCTTACGGGATACACTTTCCCGTCAAGTATTCACGGCATGTCATATATAGAATATAGTGACCCAACTTAACCGGTAATTGACCCAGTAATTAAACCGGTCAATTCCTTTGGAAAATCAAAGTCACTTATATTAAATATACACACCCGCAATAGTATCGGGGATTAAGAATAAAATACTCTGAGATTTAAATCGATTATCCAAGGCAATCCTAATCGATAAATCTCAATCGATCCGCCCAATACACCAAGTGTACAAGTGTGATAAAATAATTAAGATAAATTATTTTCTCTCTCACACAACGACTATACCGATGGATTGGTCCGTGTCCATCTTGGTCATGAGCAACTGTTCGATTAAATACGAGTAACCGATAGTATGATCTTCTGCGCGCCCATGCACACCATACTAACTACAACGTATGAAATCCAGGACTATAATTTGCATATATTTAATTATAAATAATTAAACGCAAATAATTGTTTATTTAATTAAATAGATTAATGGCAATGGATCGGGAGTTTCCGTTACTTAAATCTAGACATTAAGTACACAACTCCAACAATCTCCCACTTGTACTAAGGTCTAGTCATTTCCTCCAAACTTCCGACTCCCATACTCATCACGTGCTTAAGTTGTACTTCCAAGAAGTACTATGTGAATGAGCAATCTAGGTTGCCACTCTGAAGTTATCTTGGTGACTACAGCGTCGTCTCCCTCGACGATGACTCGTATCAGGTGGTACTTGCACTATGTGTTATCTTACACTTATGGACTTGTGATTTCTTACCATTTGCTATCGTACCGCTATTTACATAGCCTTTGGCAAATTAAGAATCACATCTAAGTCCCAGAGATTATCCCGGAGTTATACCAAAACTTCCGCTGCCTCTGAGGCCGCTATTTGGTTACCCATGGCAGAGTCCGAAAAGCATCATGCTTATCACTCTTCCATGTTAAAACTCCTTCTCCTTTAATAGTGAAACACATAGCCTGATATCGACTTACACCGGTCCTTATTCGATTAGAAATCTAAGAGAATGTAATCCAAAGGAAATGCTTGCTTGCTCCGTAATCCAGAACATAGTTCCTAGTACTTCGAAAGTACTTAAAATGTCCATTACAGCAGTCAAGTATTCCTTTCCAGGATTACCTTGATATCCTCCCACTATGCTAACCGCATAGCCGATATCAGGTTCTTGTTTTCAACATCGCATTTATTAAGCTTTCCACACCCGAAGTGTAGGAATCCGCTTTCATTGCTTCTATCTCCTTTTGTGTTACAGAACACATATCCTTAGATAGATGCATTCCGTCTTTGAAAGGTAACGAACCTTTCTCGGAATCTTGCATGTTAAAACGAACCATAATCGTATAAGATATCTAGAGAAGTACAATGTTCTTTTCTTGAGATCCTAGATCTTAAGAACATGTTCTAACTTTTTCTTTATCTCATATATCGATTTTTCTAGACAACCATCATTTTATGTCTAACAACATCTTTACATTGTTACCAATGATAAAATGCTATCTACATAAAACCTCCGAGAAACACCACCTTGTTTCCATCACGTTTCCCATACACACGATTCGTCAATGCCTTTTGATGAATCCATCAAATGGACTATCTCATCAATGCGCAAGTTCCACGAACTCTAGCTTTGTTACAATCCATGAATGGATCAACTAAGCTTGTACTCTAAATGATCTCGCCTCTTAGCAATAATTCTTATTGCTTTCCAAGAAGGCACATTTAGATCTAGTACTGCCTTCATGTAGATCCAGGGATCGATTTCATGTATACTAGGTCCAGAGTCCGAAAACTCTCATAGTCTTATGAATATCTCCGGTTGATCACAACCTCCCACTACAACGGCATTCCGGTGTATAAACAGTAATAACGGTAGGTGCAGTTAGTGGTGTACCGCTACTCGGTTCGGCTGGTTTCCAGTCCTTATCGCTTTCTCTCATTCAAAGTATTACGTCACTTTGGGCTTGTGGTTCATCTAATAGTTTTTCTCTAAGAACCGGGCGTTAGATATAACGTCCTTCTGGTTCATAGTACTATTGAACACACATCTTTTGTTCTTCTAGGATATTCTACAACCGCATTTGAATGCGCCGTTGTTTCCAGACATATCCATAGAACCTAGGTAGTACCGTATAACTCATGCTTTTACTATTTCTATAAGAGTTCCATTTCTTATTTCCGACACACCATTTCTACACAAAAGTGTATGGTGTAGTCATTTGGGATCAAATCCCAATCTCTGATCAGTTTGCCATGCATTCCTCAGACAGGCACTTGCCTCCGCGATAAGATCGCAGGCTTTCAATGGATATACCATGATGGTTCCCCACAATAGCTTTGTGTCCATTGACTTGTCAAAACACTTTTCTTTTGTGGCACATCAGGTATGCTAATCCATTCTTTCGAGTAATTATAAAATGAAGTACTCGTACCTTATTGTCTGAGTAAACAAAGGTCTGCACACATCAGAGTCAATCAATTCTTATACTTGTCCGGATCTTATATCTTATATCCATAAAGGATTGCTTAGTCATGTTATCTTCCAAATTAAATTCTTAGGTCGGAAGGTCCACTCCTTCAACTTAATTGATCAAATATCAATTTTCGACCTTTGAACTTCTTATTTGAATAAACATGATTTAGCATAAGAATCCACAAGTATAATCGATTTAATGAAGAAATCTCTTATTAGTAAAACGAGTTTTGTACTACGGTTTGTTGCACCGTGATGGACTCAGGATTCATCATTTATATATTGCTAGCTAATGTACCAGAATAGATACTATCTTTATTTCTTCTTATAACCATCAGATGATTAAAAGAAATAAAATATCCATTCATTAGAAATCCAGAACAAAGTTCTTTCTAAAGGTACATAAAAGCAATAGCTCAAAATGAAATCCTATAATTGTCCTCCACTGCAACAGCTGCCTCCTCAACAGCATTGCCCATGTAGACTACGATTTCTTCTTTTCCAAGTCGTCGGGTTTCCTGGAACCCTCGCATTTAGAATGCGCATACCGTCAATGGTTCCATATCTACACACCAGGTTCCGGTAGATAATACCACTGACTATGTTTTACGACTAAAGAAGATTTCGTACTTTCTTTGAGAGGATAATCAGACTTCCAGTACCTAGACTGTTTGCATCGAGAACACTAGCCTATTGGCTTTCTCGCCCCATCTCGTGATCCAAGAAACTTAGGACCACTGGGTTTCTTTGCTTGCTTTTCCTATCCCCCGGTTTTGCCCTTAGGTTCGAAACCTTTGGCATTGGCTACAAGAGCTTGCGATTCCCGTCTCAACTCGTCTAAAAGGTCAATCATCTCAAAAACGTGTTTAAGCGTTTCCTCGAAGCGACTGGCCTTTATGAGTATCCTTATCGCTTCTTGTCTAGCCGCCTATGTCATGTCTAAACATCTCCTTGAGTTTGAACATGATAAAATCAGTTCTTTCCTCAACAGTCGAGACATTAGTAGGTTCGGGAGAACAAAGCTCACTGAGTACAAACTTGTACTCTTTAAAAGTCTAGGCAATGTCTAGATCTCTATTCCAATCAATACATTTAGGGACCAGTGAGTTAAATTCCTCAAGTATCACATAAAGTGGGTTCAAAGCCATCCATAATCTATGAGCACATATAACAACAAACAATCGATTTAATCTCCGATATTATCTCCCTCAAATAATATCATTAAACCACTAATCACATCTAAAATCCCATCAGGTAAGGCAAGCCACGTGGTGTGGACGTTTACCCACCCAAACGACTTAGCAATTAGATTTTCTTTGGTCATACATCACTTATAGCGGAACCTCGTGGGGAGGAATACTATAATGCGTATCTAAGTGTAAACCATTACTCAGTACCAAAGTAAATCGTTTGGAATTGCTACATCACCGCAAGCCACGTGGTGTGGACGTTTACGACAACTTCACAACTCTTCACAATTTCTTACAACTGTCTACATCAATTAATCCAAAATCCGTCAGTATAGCAAGCCACGTGGTGTGGACGTTTACTACACCAAGAGACTTTTATAATTGACTCCCAATTACTTGATCCATTCGATCTTGTAAATGAAGACGCGGAGAATCATAAGTGAAACTCGAAGTTTCTAACTAGTGATTCACCATGCGAACAACCCTATCTCTCATAAATGAGGGAGTCGAGCAGACAATCGATCCATCTATAAAAGAATGGTACGAAGGTCTCTAATTTGTGTCCTCTACATGACCAAGTGGCTTTGGCTCCATTCCACTCCCCGGGGTGAGAATGAGTCGACTTGAAATCAGTTTTGGAAAGACAAATTAGGCATTGTTTGATAAACTTAATCAATGTTTCTTGTAAGAGGAATTACAAGAACTCTCCTCCAATAACTTATCTATATAAACTTCAAAAGTTTATAAAAGTCACCAAGAGAGCAGCAATGGAGACCATGTGTATGTTTCCATACCCTCTCCCACTTAGCTTTTTACAATAAAGGGATACGCTATCTAATGCATAATTAAACACATAGGCATGCATACATGTAATAAAGCACATATATTTTATCACATAGTCAAAATAATACTAGAATATTATTTTCCGACTATTATGGCTTTATCTCATCCCCGTACGCATCTTCTAGTCTTCAGTCTTCGTTCTTGAATGCTCCATGTGACGAGAATATTAATCTCAATATTTAAATCTATTTATTTTCAATTAATCTAAAAGTTACTTAATTCGAAAATTAAGTCAATCGAATATATCAAAAATAAAATTAAATATTATTAATATTTTTATTTATTTTTATTTTCCTTTCTAATTCTATTAAATCTTTAGAATCCTATCCAAGTCAAACTTGGAACATTCTAGAAGACTTCTATAATAGAATAAGGAAATAAAATAAATTAGGACTCCTAATCCTTCCAAATTAATTCCTTTCCTAATCTATTAAAAATTCCATAAAGGAATAATTAAATAGGAAAAATTAATTAAGGATTCTTAAAACATTCCGAATTAATTAATTTCCTAATCCATTTAAAATTCCATAAAGGAATAATAAAATAGGAAAAATAAATTAATTCCAAATTAATTTCTTTTCCTAATCCATGAATATTCCAAAAGGAATAATCAATTAGGAAGACCAAATTAATTCTAAATTTATTCCTTCCTTATCCATGAAAATTCCCATACTAGGAATAATCAAATAAGAAAATAAATTTATTCTAAATTTATTCTTTTTCTATTCCATGAGAGTTCCCAAAAAAAATTTGAGAATACTCAAAATAGGAAAACCGAACAATTTAAGAAAGTTCGATCTTTGCGGGAGAGCACGGGTTGGGAGTCCCCGCACCCTACCACCACCATCGATCACCCCAAGGAGCACCGCCGCCGCCGCCCCCAGCCGGCCAGCCACCGTCGCCGGCGACTCCATGGCCGAGAGGGCCGCGGGCAGCCCCATGAAGGGTCGATCGATCCTATGGGATCGGCCATGGGGATGGCCGGTCCGAGTCCTTCCTCTCTCTCGTCTCCTTCGTCACACGTCTCTTCCGGCGGTCGTTTCGGCATCGATCCAACGTATAATAAATTACATAATTTAAATACAATTATCCGGTATCGATTCTATACATGAAATCGACCCTATACATTTTCCGGAAAAAAGTAGAACGTAATAATAAACCTAAATTCGGTCAACCCCCGAATTTTTACTATTACAAGCATTCACCACACATAAAACGAATCTCGACATGTCCGAGAGTTTAAAACAATTATGACAATAATTAACGAATAATTAAACGCTAGCCATAATAGTCGGAAACCCTGCAAGGTAGAACAATTTATCGCATATACACATGAACTAGAACCAACGCTCTGATACCAATTGTTGGAAATCGATATCCCGGGGTTAACGGAATTGCGGAAACATAACCCCGATCAAAATCCATTCGCCGGAAACCACCGCAAACCACCACACGAACCGGGCCCGACCAAAGCAACACCGCCGCGGGATAAACCCGCGGCTAGCCCTAGCCGAGCCCCGCGTGGGGCTCGCGATTGCACACGGCAATCGCTGGGGATGCATCGTGCATCCCCCGGGGCTACTCGTAGCAGCCCCCGGCGGTGAGTCCGGCGACTCACCGCCACCGTCGATCGGAGGAGGGGGCGCCTGCCGCGGCTCCAGCCCGCGGCTGCCCCCAGCGATCGACCGAAGTCGATCGCTCGCCCCGGCGTCCAGCCGGGGCCCTTCGATGTGCACCGGCGGTCGAAGCCCTAGGGCTCGACCGCCACCCTCGGCGTCCAGCCGAGGGGACTCATGCGATCCCGGCGGGGTTCGCTTGACCGCCCGCGGTCCGGTGATCTCGGATCACCACCGCGCGGTCAAACCCCATCCCCGGGTTCGTCCCTCGGATCTTCGTTCATGCGTATACCCGAATTAATAATTAAAATCATCGAGGGGGTTCGTGATTTTACCTTTGTTCTCGTTGTACGGAGAAACGAGATCTATGAAGACATTGAGACCTTCCCACGTATTCCTTGCACTAGCTCGAACGTCGAGTGGGCGACGATCTTCCGAACTCCATGGATCTCCCTCTCTACTTTCTCTCTCTAGAATTGTGATCTTCAAGTTATGAGAATAGAGAAGACCATGTAGTGCTTTTATAGGCTACGTAGGGGATCTTAAGGAGGTGGAATATTGGGCTTCTAATATTGAAGATTAAATTGAGCCCAATGCTCAAGTCCATTAATCCTTATCAATATTAATTAATTTATTTTCCACTATATAAATTAATTGCACTCCCAATATTAAACCATATTATATCAAATAATATTTCTCCGGTAGTATTATTTATTCCGTGTATTTAAGATATAAATATCCATGAATAAAATTAATTTATTGCTAATTAATTTATTCATCTCTTATATCCGAGACTAGTACCATTCAACCTTAATTATTATGCGGAACAATTCCACCTGCAGGGTTTACATAATAATTCCTTATGAAATCATCTCGGGGATATTATCAACCCTTACGGGATACACTTTCCCGTCAAGTATTCACGGCATGTCATATATAGAATATAGTGACCCAACTTAACCGGTAATTGACCCAGTAATTAAACCGATCAATTCCTTTGGAAAATCAAAGTCACTTATATTAAATATACACACCCGCAATAGTATCGGGGATTAAGAATAAAATACTCTGAGATTTAAATCGATTATCCAAGGCAATCCTAATCGATAAATCTCAAGCGATCCGCCCAATACACCAAGTGTACAAGTGTGATAAAATAATTAAGATAAATTATTTTCTCTCTCACACAACGACTATACCGATGGATTGGTCCGTGTCCATCTAGGTCGTGAGCAACTGTTCGATTAAATACGAGTAACCGATAGTATGATCTTCTGTGCGCCCATGCACACCATACTAACTACAACGTATGAAATCCAGGACTATAATTTGCATATATTTAATTATAAATAATTAAACGCAAATAATTGTTTATTTAATTAAATAGATTAATGGCAATGGATCGGGAGTTTCCGTTACTTAAATCTAGACATTAAGTACACAACTCCAACACTCTCGGCCGACGATCGATGGTGGGTGGCGCGGGGTCCTCGTGATCTCGTGCTCTCCCGCCAAGATCGAACTTTCCTAAATTATTCGGTTTTCCTATTTTGAGTATTCCATATTTTTTGGAAATTCTCATGGAATAGGAAAAGAATAAATTTAGAATAAATTTATTTCCTTATTGATTATTCCTATTATGGGAATTTTCATGGATAAGGAAGGAATAAATTTAGAATTAATTTGGTCTTCCTAATTGATTATTCCTTTTGGAATATTCATGGATTAGGAAAAGAATTAATTTGGAATTAATTTATTTTTCCTATTTAATTATTCCTTTATGGAATTTTTAATGGATTAGGAAAATAATTAATTTGGAAAGTTTTTTTTAAAGTCCTTAATTAATTTTTCCTATTTAATTATTCCTTTATGGAATTTTTAATAGATTAGGAAAGGAATTAATTTGGAAATTTATTTTATTTCCTTATTCTATTATAGAAGTCTTCTAGAATGTTCCAAGTTTGACTTGGATAGGATTCTAAAGATTTAATAGAATTAGAAAGGAAAGTAAAAATAAATAAAAAAATATTAATAATATTTAATTTTATTTTTGATATATTCGATTGACTTAATTTTCGAATTAAGTAACTTTTGGATTAATTGAAAATAAATAGATTTAAATATTGGGATTAATATTCTCGTCACATGGAGCATTCAAGAACGAAGACTGAAGACTAGAAGATGCGTACGGAGATGCAATAAAGCCATGATAGTCGGAAAATAATATTGTAGTATTATTTTGATTATGTGATAATATTCTATGTGCTTTATTTCATGTATGCATGCTTATGTGTATTTAATTATGCATTAGATAGCGTATCCCTTATTGTAGAAAGCTAAGTGGGAGAGGGAATGGAAACATTCCCATGGTCTCCATTGCTGCTCTCTTGGTGGCTTTTATAAACTTTTGAAGTTTATATAGATAAGTCATTGGAGGAGAGTTCTTGTAATTCCTCTTACGAGAAACATTGATTAAGTTTATCAAACAATGCCTAATTTGTCTTTCCAAAGCTGATTTCAAGTCGACTCATTCTCACCCCGGGGAGTGGAATGGAGCCAAAGCCACTTGGTCATGTGGAGGACACAAATTAGAGACCTTCGTACCATTCTTTTATAGATGGATCGATTGTCTGCTCGACTCCCTCATCTAATGAGAGATAGGGTTGTTCGCATGGTGAATCACTGGTTAGAAACCTCGAGTTTCACTTATGATTCTCCGCGTCCTGATTTACAAAAATCGAATGGATCAAGTAATTGGGAGTCAATTATAAAGATCTTTTGGCGTAGTAAACGTCCACACGAACGTGGCTTGCTATACTGAATGGGATCTTGGAATAATTGATGTAGACAGTTATAGGGAATTGTGAAGGATTGTGAGTTATCGTAAACTGAAATTACGTCTTCGACGTATTATACCAACTTTTCGCGAAGTTGGACTTAAACACGCAAACAGCAGTTTCAGTCAAGGTAACACTCACACAAGTACGTGGAATGAAAGACGGAAGACAAAGTTATGTAATATGTTTCATTCCATTGAAAAACGAAACTAAACTATTACACTGAGTATGGTAGGCAAAACGATTACAAGAAGTTTCCCGAGTGTCGCAACAACTCCCACTAACTTTCAATCTAGCACACGAGTACCTAGAGCTAAATCTCCTAACTCTAATCTTGGCACAAGGCGCAAAAGCTACTACACAAACTCGAAGCTCGAAGCTGTCGGTCACGATTCTAAAAATCAGATTTCGTTCTCTCAAAATCGTCAAATGGTGAAATCGAAATCCATGAGTTTATATAGGCAGCCTGTTGGAGTTGTGTACTTAATGTCTAGATTTAAGTAACGGAAACTCACGATCCATTGCCACTAATCTATTTAATTAAATAAACAATTATTTGCGTTTAATTATTTATAATTAAATATATGCAAATTATAGTCCTGGATTTTATACGTTTGTAGTTAGTATGGTGTGCATGGGCACACAGAAGATCATACTATCGGTTACTCGTATTTAATCGAACAGTTGCTCACGACCTAGATGGACACGGACCAATCCATCGGTATAGTCGTTGTGTGAGAGAGAAAATAATTTATCTTAATTATTTTATCACACTTGTACACTTGGTGTATTGAGCGGATCGCTTGAGATTTATCGATTAGGATTGCCTTGGATAATCGATTTAAGTCTCAGTGTATTTTATTCTTAATCCCCGATACTATTGCGGGTGTGTATATTTAATATAAGTGACTTTGATTTTCCAAAGGAATTGACCGGTTTAATTACTGGGTCAATTACCGGTTAAGTTGGGTCACTATATTTTATATATGACATGCCGTGAATACTTGACGGGAAAGTGTATCCCGTAAGGGTTGATAATATCCCCGAGATGAGTTCATAAGGAATTATTATGTAAACCCTGCAGGTGGATTTGTTCCGCATAATAATTAAGGTTGAATGGTACTAGTCTCGGATATAAGAGATGAATAAATTAATTAGCAATAAATTAATTTTATTCATGGATATTTATATCTTAAATACACGGAATAAATAATACTACCGGAGAAATATTATTTGATATAATATGGTTTAATATTGGGAGTGCAATTAATTTATATAGTGAAAAATAAATTAATTAATAATAGTAAGGATTAATAGATTTGGGTCTTGGGCTCAATTTAATCACTATTATTGGAAGCCCAATATTCCACCTCCTTAAGATCCCCTACATAGCCTATAAAAGCACTACATGGTCTTCTCTATTCTCATAACTTGAAGATCACAATTCTAGAGAGAGAAAGGAGAGAAGGAGATCCATAGTGTTCGGAGGATCGTCGCCCACCCGACGTTCGAACAAGTGCAAGGAATACGTGGGAAGATCTCAAGGTCATCATAAGATCTCGTTTCTCCGCACAACGAATCGAAAGGTGAATTAAATTTCCGCAATTTAATTCTAGTTTATTGAAATCAATTATCGAAAAACAAGATCCAAAAGTTCGAACCCGGATTAGACGGACGATCGCGTGGTGGTGGCGAAGCCACCGGACCACGGGCGATCGCCCGAACTAGGGTTCGCGGCGCGCGGAGGAAAGAACCCTCGGCTGGGCCGAGGGCTTGCGATCGATCCAAGGATCGATCGCTGGGGGCGCGGGCTGGTGCCGCACCCCACCCGCCGTGAAGGCGGGGCTCCTCCAGGCGGCGGCGAGTCGCCGGACTCGCCGCGGGGGGCTGCTGGGCAGCCCCATCGATCGCGAAGATCGAACGCGATCTTCGATCGCGTGAACCCCGTCTCGCGGGGGTTCGGCTGGGGGCGGGCCGCGTGCCTTCGGGTGCGTGGTCTCCAAAGGCTGGACTCCGGCGGATGAGTCGGCGTTCATGTGATCTCCGGCGAAGGGTTTGATCGGGTTATTGGTTTCCGCAAATTTAAATAACCCGGGATATCGAATTTTAACAATTGGTATCAGAGCGTATGGTTACGTTTTTCGTTAATTGTTTCGATAATCGATTGTCGCTGTTTATAGCCATAGATTAATTTAAATTGTTAAATTATTGTGCTATATATTATGTTCTACGTCTATGATTTTCTCTCTCGTATGAATTGCGTTTGTCGGAGAAATTAATTATTAAAATCGAAAGAGGGTTTTTCGGACGAATCGAACCTAGATCGATCGACCGCGGCATGCTAGGCTCGAAGGGGCTGTGCGGGCTGCTGGGCGTGACCTAAACGTGGCTGGGCATGCCGGCGTGTGCCACCAGTGGTGGTGGTTCGCCGGCAGCCGGCGGCTGCGTTCGGTGGTTGCGTTATCGGCTTCGCGGACGGCTTCGCGATCGGGCGGGCTGCCGGGGAGGAAACTGGAGGCAGCGGCTGGACGTCTGGGCTCGTCGACTTGGCGTTCACCATCGTGGGATGGTTCGCCGGAAGTCGACGGATGTCCGGTGAGTCGCGGCTGCTCCCGTGAAGGTCCGTTTGGGCACGCCTTTGCGGGCTGCTGTGCGGGCTGTGCGGGCTGGAGCGTATGGCGTCGATGGCAGCAAGCTGGAGCGTAGTCGATGGCGTGATGTCGGTGGCGGCGTCATACCAGGAGTCGGCTGCTCCGGCGAAGCTCAAGACGGGCGTCGGCGCGATCATCGAACGGCGTGGTTCGTTCGGCTCAATCGCGGGCTGCTCGTGCGTCGCTGCACCATGGGTCGATGGCATGGGTCGTCAGTGGAGACGTCGTGTAAAGTTTTATGCACAAAATGCAGAAAACGAAAGGTAGAAGAAGAACAGTAAAACAAAATAAAATATCCAGAAAAATATAATTGGATAAAATGGAATTTCACATTTAGCAAATAAAAGTCCCACACATGGTCCTTTTATATTGGTCCATACAACAAAAGCGTGTACATTTATTTAGAAGTAAAAGTTCTAAAAGGAAAATAAAAAACGCAAAAGAACTCCTCCATTTTCCTTTCTCCAGCAATGAGACATTTCAAAGCTTTCTCTTTACACACCCCCTCAAGATGGAGTGTGAATACTTTTGAACTCCATCTTGCTCAAAATATCCTCAAGGGCTGCAGTTCCCAAAGGTTTAGTTAGCACATCTGCAAGCTGCAATTGGCTATGAACATGCAATGGCTTCACAATGCCTTCAATATATTTTTCTCTTACTGTATGACAGTCCACTTCTATATGCTTAGTTCTTTCATGGAACATAGCATTGGATGTTAGGTGCAGAGCAGCTTCATTGTCACAGTAAAGAGGCACATCCCTGGGTTGCTCAATCCCAATTTCACCCAGTAGACCCCTTGTCCAGACCAGCTCACAACATGCTTGGGCCATTGCCCTGTACTCTGCCTCAGTTGAGGATCTGGAGACAGTATGTTGCTTTTTGGATTTCCATGATACAAGAGAAGATCCTAGCAACACACAGAAGCCAGTAACTGACCTCCTAGTATCAGGGCAACTTGCCCAGTCAGCATCAGAGTATACCTTCAATTCCAGGTTATTTTTGGTGGGAAAAAACAGTCCATGACCAAGTGTTCCCTTCACATACCTAATTATCTTTTCAGCTCCCTTCAAATGTAGGTCAGTAGGTGACTGCAAGAACTGACTCAGTTTGTTTACTGCAAAGGTGATATCAACTCTAGTAATGCATAGGTAAAGAAGCCTTCCAATTAACCTTCTGTAAATGGTGATATCAGAAAGTGGCTCACCATCAGTGATGCTTAAGTGCTGTACAGAGTCCATGGGAATAGAAGAAGGTTGCAGCCAGTGAGCCCTGCATCTTTGATTAAGTCAAGTGCATACTTCCTCTGACAAACAAAAATTCCAGTGGGATTTTGTGCAATCTCCAGGCCAAGAAAATACTTAGGGAAACCAAGGTCTTTGTGTTTGAAATGAGATCCAAGAAATGATTTGAAAGCAGCTATGGTATTAGGGCAATTGCAGGCAAGCAAAATATCATCCACATAAATAATCAGACAAAGATATGTATCCCCTGTCCTTTTAAAGAAGAAAGAATGGTCATATGGTGATTGCTTCAAGCCAAATTTGGACAATGTGGTAGAGAAAGTGATGTACCATTGCCTAGATGCCTGTTTAAGTCCATAGATGGATTTAAGAAGCTTGCAGACAGAGCCCTTGGGATACTCCACCCCCTGATTGAGTAAACCAGGTGGTAAGGTCATATAGATCTCCTCAGTGAGTACTCCATGGAGAAAGGCATTGTTGATGTCTAGATGGCAGAGTTGCCACTTCTTAACTGATGCAACAGCAAGGAGCAGTTTGACAGTGGTCAACTTGGCAACAGGGGAGAAAGTGTCAAGAAAATCAAGCCCTGGTTGTTGAGTGTAACCCTTGGCCACAACTCTGGCTTTGTATCTTTCCACTGAGCCATCAGCATTGAATTTGACCTTAAAAACCCATTTACAGCCAATGGGTTTTTTACCAACAGGAAGAGAAGTGATCTGCCAAGTCTGATTTCTTTCCAGTGCCAATAACTCTGCTTTCATAGCAGAGCACCATTCAGGGTGTTGAATGGCCTGAGAATAGTGATAAGGCTCTGGCACTGGTGTGATAGCAGCAATGAATGCTGAGTAGGAGGATGAAAGCTTATGTGTGGAAAGGTAATCAGAAATAGGATAAGGGCATGAGCTGGTAGAACCTGTAACAGAGTGACAAAGATAGTCATTTAAATAAGAAGGTTTTCTGATGATTCTACCAGAGGTATTAGTTGGGACAGGTGGAAGGACAGTGGTTTGAGGAGATGTAGTGGTGGTGAGTGGTTGAATAGGTGAAACTGGCACTGTAGGTTGTGGGGTGGTGGAGGTATGAGGTTCTGAGGTAAAAGGAAAAAACTGTGGTTGAAGATGGGAAAAAGGAAATATTGATTCATGAAAGGTGACATTTCTGGAAATGAAAATGACTTGTGTTTCTATGTTCAATAATTTGTATCCTTTAACTCCAGAAGGATAACCTAGGAAAACACATTTGGTAGCTCTTGGAGAGAATTTTGATCTCTGCCTCTCCAAGGTAGAAGCAAAACACAAACAGCCAAAGGTTTTAAGATGAGAGTAAGAAGGAGGTTTCTGAAAGAGAATGGTAAATGGTGTGGCACTAGCAGGTAAAACAGATGAGGGAATCCTATTAATAAGATAGGAAGCAGTCAGGATGCATTCTCCCCAATATTCAATTGGCAAACAGGATTGGAATAATAAACTTCTAGCAACATTAAGCAAGTGTTGATGTTTCCTTTCAACCCTTGCATTCTGTTGTGGAGTCTCAACACAGGAGTGTTGGACTATGGTGCCATATTGGGAATAAAGATGACTGAGTGAGAACTCAGTCCCATTATCACATCTCAGACATTTAATTTTCCTGTTAAACTGAGTGTCAACAGTTTTAAAAAACTGTGTAAGAACAGAGTTGACATCAGACTTGACTTTTAAAAGAAAAGTCCATACAAACCTGCTGTGATCATCTACCAAGGTGAGGAAATATTGATAACCATCAACTGTAGGAGTAGAGAATGGACCCCAGACATCACAATGCAAAATATCAAAGATTTCAGAAGCATGAGAAATAGAAATATCAAATTTCAGTTTCTTTTGTTTGGCCAAAGGACAAATATCACAAATGAAATCTTTATTAGAATTGACATTCAAATCTTTAGAAAGCAAATGCAATTTAGAATGGGAAAGATGCCCCAACCTGGAGTGCCAAATGTCATAAGAAACAACTGAACTAACCAAGATGGAAGAAGAACTGCCAGAACTCCTACCTTCCATCACATACAAATTCCCGACTCTCTTACCCATCCCAATCTGACTGCCCCTTGAGATCTCCTGAACCACACAACAATCATGTGTAAACTGTACTGAGCATTGAGATGTGAGAGTAAGGGCACTGATGGACAATAGGTTATAAGAAAAAGAAGGCACATATAAAACTGAATGGAGCATAATCTCATCAGACAGGTGAACAGATCCAATATGAGTAACATCAACAACAGAACCATTTGGAAGATTGACACTCACACCTTTCACAGGCTGAGGATCAAGTAATACAGAAAAAACATGACAAACATGGTGTGTAGCACCAGTGTCCAATAACCAATGGCTAGGTGAACAAACAATAACACCAGAAAAAAGGGATAAAGACACTGTACCACTGAAATTTGCAGAAGTAGAGTTGATATGAGCAGGAGAACCACTGGAAGAAGTACTAGAGGCAGAAGATGGAGGCTGCTGAGTTGGGGAACCAAGACTCATCTGCCCTTGCAAAAAGGATATCATCTGCATACACTGATCTGGACTGAGCATAGCAGGTGGCTGACTGGGGCAAGAAGGGCTACCCTGACTACTGGTGTCACTTGCAGTCTCACCAATGGCTGCATTGCCTTGAACATTCCCAAACTGTGGTTTACCATCTCCTCTTCCTCTTCCTTTTCCATATCCAGCTGGATAACCATGTAGTTCATAGCACCTATCCATTGTGTGTCCTGTTTTTCCACAATGAGTGCAATGAAATCTCTCTCTACTTTTGTTAGAAACAGCAGCTGCATTAGCATGAGGACTAGCCTGCTCACTGAAAGATTGCATAAAGGACTGTTGCATTCCACCCTGCAACTGCCTTTGTCTCTCCTCTTGAATCACCATAGAAAAGATTTTAGCAAGAGGTGGAAATGGCACTAATGACATAATGTTGGACCTCAGTTGAGAGTATGAGCTATTCAAACCAAGCAGGAATTGTACAGCACATTCCTGTTGTTGGTATTCACCCCATCTCCTATTACTGTCACAACGACAACCATTACAGGTACACCAGCAAAGGGGCTGCAGATTTTTGAACTCATCCCAGACTACTCTCAACTGAGTATAATAAGCACTAACATCTAAATGACCCTGATTCAGACTCATAAACTGTTGGCGCAGTTGATAAAAACGAGCCATATCAGCAGTAGAAAACCTATCTCTCAAATCTGACCAAGTAGCAGCAGCTTCATCAAGATACAAAAGAGAAGAATGAATCTGTGGACTTACAGCGTTACGAAGCCATGAAACCACCATACTATTGCTGCGCACCCAAGGTGTGTACAGCAAATCATCGGGATCTGGTTTAGGGATGGTCCCATCGATGAATCCCAGCTTGTTTTTCGCCATTAGAGCCGTCACCATGGATCGACTCCAGCTATTATAGTTGGATCCAGTGAGCGGCTGCAAAACAAGAACAACGCCTGGGCTGTCTCCGGGATGAAGATAATAGGGACTCGAATGGTCCTCTGTAGAAATAACTGCGTCTCTGCCAGCAGCTGTACCTCTCACCATCGCAAAATAAAGAAAGAAGGGAAAAAAATATCAGATGGCGCGGGTAGGGTTTTGCTCTGATACCATGTAAAGTTTTATGCACAAAATGCAGAAAACGAAAGGTAGAAGAAGAACAGTAAAACAAAATAAAATATCCAGAAAAATATAATTGGATAAAATGGAATTTCACATTTAGCAAATAAAAGTCCCACACATGGTCCTTTTATATTGGTCCATACAACAAAAGCGTGTACATTTATTTAGAAGTAAAAGTGCTAAAAGGAAAATAAAAAACGCAAAAGAACTCCTCCATTTTCCTTTCTCCAGCAATGAGACATTTCAAAGCTTTCTCTTTACACGTCGTGCCGGAAATCGACCAGGGCTGGTGCACAGCCTCGCCGGAGAAGACGATCGAATTTAAGTCGCGCTGCTGAAATTTTTTAAAGGTGTCGGCCGACATCGGTTTTGTCTTTGGCCGACACCATGCGATTTCAGGATGCATGTGCGTGCTATGCATGGCTGAATTAATTACTTCTCGTGAATTAATTGATGGTGCTGTTTGGATTGCATGGCTTGGGCATGCATGTGTTGTGCATGGGTTCGGTTTTTGGGATGACCGGAATTGTTTCGGTTCGTCCCGGTAAATCCGATCTTTCCGAAAATAATTTAATCTTTCTAATATTATTTAATTTAATTTTGGAATTAATTCAAATTCTATTTGGATTATATTTCTTAATTATGGAATTAAATAATGGAATTAGATGGAGAGTTAAATTAGGAATGAAAATCCTAGTTTCTCTAGATATCCTATACCTACTTGGATTAGAAGTCTTAAGAAGAATCAAAATTCGATTTTGATTAGGATTCTTGAGATCTAATCTAAATAGGATTGAGAAATTATTAAAATATTTATTTTATTTAATTTAAATTTTATTTAAAATCTTTAGATTAATTCAAAATTTATTTTGGATTGGAAAATCTTGGATTTTATTTAAAATAGAATTAAATATGGAAATCAATGGATTTTAATAAATATTGATTTTATTTAATTTAAGTATTTTATTTAAAATCTATAGATTAATTCAAAATTTATTTTGGATTCGAAAATCTTGGATTTTATTTAGAATAGAATTAAATATGGAAATCAATGGATTTTAATAATATTGATTTTATTTAATTTAAGTATTTTATTTAAAATCATTAGATTAATTCAAAATTTATTTTGGATTGGAAAATCTTGGATTTTATTTAAAATAGAATTAAATATGGAAATCAATGGAATTGATTTTATTTAATTGGAGTAAAATTAAATATGAGAATCAAAGAATTTTTCCGTCGCTCGGCAAAGTATTCAAGACGTAGAATGAAGACTCAAGGCAAGCATGCTGGAATTCATCAAGGTACGAATAGTCGAGAAATAATTTTACTTGAGTAATTATTTGATTATTTGTGAACGTACTTGCATGAAATGTATGTTTGTTATTATGCTTATGTGTATTTAATTATGCATTAGATAGCGTATCCCTTTGTTGTAAAAAGCTATGTGGGAGAGGGTATGGAAACATACCCATAGTCTCCATTGCTGCTCTCTTGGTGACTTTTATAAACTTTTGAAGTTTATATAGATAAGTCATTGGAGGAGAGTTCTTGTAATTCCTCTTACGAGAAACATTGATTAAGTTTATCAAACAATGCCTAATTTGTCTTTCCAAAGCTGATTTCAAGTCGACTCATTCTCACCCCGGGAGTGGAATGGAGCCAAAGCCACTTGGTCATGTAGAGGACACAAATTAGAGACCTTCGTACCATTCTTTTATAGATGGATCGATTGTCTGCTCGGCTCCCTCATTTATGAGAGATAGGGTTGTTCGCATGGTGAATCACTGGTTAGAAACTTCGAGTTTCACTTATGATTCTCCGCGTCTTGATTTACAAGATCGAATGGATCAAGTAATTGGGAGTCAATTATAAAAGTCTCTTGGTGTAGTAAAAGTCCACACCACGTGGCTTGCTATACTGACGGATTTTGGATTAATTGATGTAGACAGTTGTAAGAAATTGTGAAGAGTTGTGAAGTTGTCGTAAACGTCCACACCACGTGGCTTGCGGTGATGTAGCAATTCCAAACGATTTACTTTGGTACTGAGTAATGGTTTACACTTAGATACGCATTATAGTATTCCTCCCCACGAGGTTCCGCTATAAGTGATGTATGACCAAAGAAAATCTAATTGCTAAGTCGTTTGGGTGGGTAAACGTCCACACCACGTGGCTTGCCTTACCTGATGGGATTTTAGATGTGATTAGTGCTTTAATGATATTATTTGAGGGAGATAATATCGGAGATTAAATCAATTGTTTGTTGTTATATGTGCTCATAGATTAGGAAATGGCCTTGAACCCACTTTATGTGATACGTAAGGATTTTAACCCACTGGTCCCTAAATGTAATGATTGGAATAGAGATCTAGACATTACCCAAACTGTTAAAGAGTGCAAGGTTGCACTCAGTGAGCTTTGTCCTCCCGAGCCTATTGACATAGGCGGCTAGACAAGAAGCGATGAGGATACTCATAAAGGCCAGTCACTTCTTAAACACGTTTTTGAGATGATTGACCTTTTGGACGAGTTGAGACGGAAATCGCAAGCTCTTGTAGCCAATGCCAAAGGCTTTGAACCTAAGGGCAAAATCGGGGGAAAGGAAAAGAAAGCAATGAATCCCAGTGGTCCTAAGTTACTTGGACCACGAGATGGGACGAGAAAGCCATGAGGCAAGTGTTCTCGATGCAAACAGTCTGGGTACTGGAAGTCTAATTATCCTCTCAAAGAAAGTACGAAATCTTCTTTAGTCGTAAAACATAGTCAGTGGTATTATCTGCCGGAACCTGGTGTGTAGATATGGAACCACTGACGGTATGTGCATTCTAAATGCAAGGGTTCCAGGAAACCCGACGACTTAGAAAAGAAGAAATAGTAGTCTACATGGGCAATGCTGTAGAGGAGGCAGCAGTTGCAGTGGAGGACATTTTATAGGATTTCATTTTGGGTTATTGCTTTTATGTACCCTTCAAATTAGAAAGAACTTTGTTCTGGATTTCTAATAAATGGATATTTTATTTCTTTTAATCATTTGATGGTTATAAGAAGAAATAATGATATTATCTATTTTGGTACATTAGCTAGCAATATATAAATGATGAATCCTGAGTCCACCACGATGCAACGAACCGTTTTATATAACTCGTTTTACTAATAAGAGATTTCTTTATTAAATCATTTATACTTGTGGATTCTTATGCTAAGTCATATTTATTCAAATGAGAAGTTCAAAGGTCGAAAATTGATTGTAAGATCAATTAAGTTGAAGGAGTGGACCTTCCGACCTAAGAATCTAATTTGGAAGATAATACGACTAAGCAATCCTTTATGGATATAAGATATAAGATCCGGACAAGTATTAAAATTGATTGACTCTGATGTATGATCAGAGCTTGGGATTGGATCCCAAGTGACTACACCATACAGTCCTCTGTAGAAATGGTGTGTCGGAAATAAGAAATGGAACTCTTATAGAAATAGTAAAAGCTTGAGTTATACGGAACTACCTATGTTCTATAGATATGTCTTGGTAACAACGGCGCATTTCAATGCGGTTGTAGAATATCTTAGAAGAACAAAAGATGTGTGTTCGATAGTACTATTAACCAGAAGGACGTTATAAGTTCTAACGCCCGGTTCTTAGAGTAAGACTATTAGATGAGCCACAAGCCCAAAAATGACTTGATACTTTTGAAATGAGAGAAAACGGTAAAAAGACTGAGAACCAGCCGAACCGAGTAGCGGTACACCACTAACTGCACCTACTGTTATTACTGTTTATACACCGGAATGCCGTTGTAGTGGGAGGTTGTGTGACAACCAGAGATATTCATAAGACTAGGTGAGTCTTCGGACTCTGAACCTAGCATACATGAAATCGATCCCTTGATCTACATAAAGGCAGTACTAGATCTAAATGTGCCTTCTTGGAAAGCAATAAGGATTATTGTTAAGAGGCGAGATCATTTAGAGTACAAGCTTAGTTGATCCATTTATGGATTGAAACAAAGCATTGAGTTCGTGGTACTTGCGCATTGATGAGATAGAAGCAATGAAAGCGGATTCCTACACTTACAGTGAGGAAAGCTTAATAAATGCATTGTTAAAAACAAGAACTTGATATCGGCTATGCGGTTAGCATAGTGGGAGGATATCAAGGTAATCCTGGAAAGGAATACTTGACTGCTGTAATGAACATTTTAAGTACTTTCGAAGTACTGGAAACTATGTTCTGGATTACGGAGCAAGCAAGCATTTTCTTTGGATTACATTCTCTTAGATTTCTAATCGAATAAGGACCGGTGTAAGTCGATATCAGGCTATGTGTTTCACTATTAAAGGAGAAGGAGTTTTAACATGGAAGAGTGATAAGCACGATGCTTTTCGGACTCTGCCATGGGTAACCAAATAGCGGCCTCAGAGGCAGCGGAAGTTTTGGTATAACTCCGGGATAATCTCTGGGACTTAGATGTGATTCTTAATTTTCCAAAGGCTATGTAAATAGCGGTGCGATAGAAAATGGTAAGAAATCACAAGTCCATAAGTGTAAGATAACACATAGTGCAAGTACCACCTTATACGAGTCATCGTCGAGGGAGACGACGCTGTAGTCACCAAGATAACTTCAGAGCGGCAACCTAGATTGCTCATTCACATAATACTTCTTGGAAGTACAACTTAAGCACGTGATGAGTATGGGAGTCGGGAGTTTGGAGGAAATGACTAGACCTTAGTACAAGTGGGAGATTGTTGGAGTTGTGTACTTAATGTCTAGATTTAAGTAACGGAAACTCACGATCCATTGCCACTAATCTATTTAATTAAATAAACAATTATTTGCGTTTAATTATTTATAATTAAATATATGCAAATTATAGTCCTGGATTTTATACGTTTGTAGTTAGTATGGTGTGCATGGGCACACAGAAGATCATACTATCGGTTACTCGTATTTAATCGAACAGTTGCTCACGACCTAGATGGACACGGACCAATCCATCGGTATAGTCGTTGTGTGAGAGAGAAAATAATTTATCTTAATTATTTTATCACACTTGTACACTTGGTGTATTGAGCGGATCGCTTGAGATTTATCGATTAGGATTGCCTTGGATAATCGATTTAAGTCTCAGTGTATTTTATTCTTAATCCCCGATACTATTGCGGGTGTGTATATTTAATATAAGTGACTTTGATTTTCCAAAGGAATTGACCGGTTTAATTACTGGGTCAATTACCGGTTAAGTTGGGTCACTATATTTTATATATGACATGCCGTGAATACTTGACGGGAAAGTGTATCCCGTAAGGGTTGATAATATCCCCGAGATGAGTTCATAAGGAATTATTATGTAAACCCTGCAGGTGGATTTGTTCCGCATAATAATTAAGGTTGAATGGTACTAGTTTCGGATATAAGAGATGAATAAATTAATTAGCAATAAATTAATTTTATTCATGGATATTTATATCTTAAATACACGGAATAAATAATACTACCGGAGAAATATTATTTTATATAATATGGTTTAATATTGGGAGTGCAATTAATTTATATAGTGGAAAATAAATTAATTAATAATAGTAAGGATTAATAGATTTGGGCTTGGACTCAATTTAATCACTATTATTGGAAGCCCAATATTCCACCTCCTTAAGATCCCCTACGTAGCCTATAAAAGCACTACATGGTCTTCTCTATTCTCATAACTTGAAGATCACAATTCTAGAGAGAGAAAGGAGAGAAGGAGATCCATAGTGTTCGGAGGATCGTCGCCCACCCGACGTTCGAACAAGTGCAAGGAATACGTGGGAAGATCTCAAGGTCATCATAAGATCTCGTTTCTCCGCACAACGAATCGAAAGGTGAAATAAATTTCCGCAATTTAATTCTAGTTTATTGAAATCAATTATCGAAAAACAAGATCCAAAAGTTCGAAACCGGATTTGACGGACGATCGCGTGGTGGTGGCACCACGGGCGATCGCCCGAACTAGGGTTCGCGGCGCGCGGAGGAAAGAACCCTCGGCTGGGCCGAGGGCTTGCGATCGATCCAAGGATCGATCGCTGGGGGCGCGGGCTGGTGCCGCGCCCCACCCGCCGTGAAGGCGGGTCTCCTCCAGGCGGCGGCGAGTCGCCGGACTCGCCGCGGGGGGCTGCTGGGCAGCCCCATCGATCGTGAAGATCGAACGCGATCTTCGATCGCGTGAACCCCGTCTCGCGGGGGTTCGGCTGGGGGCGGGCCGCGTGCCTTCGGGTGCGTGGTCTCCAAAGGCTGGACTCCGGCGGATGAGTCGGCGTTCATGTGATCTCCGGCGAAGGGTTTGATCGGGTTATTGGTTTCCGCAAGTTTAAATAACCCGGGATATCGAATTCCAACACAGCCCGCACATGTGAGATGATGACGTGGCACGTTCTGGTTGGTCACATGCTTGGCTGATGTCACTTCTCCATGGATGACATCACTCTTTAGAACTTGGATTCTTGAATCTTGGAATCTCGAATCTTTGATTCTTGAATCTTCGAATCTTGAATCTTCAATTTCAAAATCAGACTTCAATTCAATCTTGACTCCATCGATCTCAATTCTTCATCTTCAAACTCTCGTGAAAATATCTAAGTGTTGAAGCCTCGGAATTTCATCGTCTTCATGGTCGTCGATATTATTGAAGTAGAAAACACTGGAACCATTCTTCATTCCTTGATTTGTGTACTTGGTGAAAGGAATCACGTTGAAAGTACTTAGGTGAAAATCGTCGTTGAAGAATGTCATAGTCGCTGGAACCGTGCCTTGAGGACAAGCGTCGCGGAAGCCATGCCATAGCCAAAACCGGCGACTCCAGTCGCCGGTTCCATGTCAAATCCGCATGTCACCATTCCAGCGACTCCAGTCGCTGGATCTCATCTAGCATCATAAACGGCGACGCCAGTCGCCGTTTCTGTCCTTAGCCCAAGGCAGCGACAGCAGCCGCTGTTCCATTCAATGCATCCAAATCGGCGACTAGGTTCGCCGTTCCAAGCCATTCCAAAAGCGGCGACAATTGTCGCCGTTTCCGCACCACTCCATTTTGGCCACTCCAGTCGCCATTCCAATGCATATTCCATCGTTCCAAAACCGGAGACTCTAGTCTCCTTTTCCATGCACTTGCAATCCTGAAAAACATCACAAACAAAAACACAAGTACAAAAACGTTGTTGCCAAAATTTACATTTACAATCTCCCCTTTTTGCACAACCCATAAAACAAGTTAAGTAGATTCGAGATATAAGTATCTCCCCCTCAATCGAATACATCAACAAGAATAAGCTAAGTAAAAGATGGAAAAACATCAATCAAACAATCAATGAAAAACCATAAAAGACTTAGCCAAATTTCAAATCAAACATCAAAAACTTAGATAAAAATTCAAACCAAAAAACATTATCCAAGAGATAGAGAAATATGAAAAACATATGCATGGACGAATTCAGAGTTTGATGCATGCAATAACAAAATATGAAAAACGAGTTCAAGAGTTAAGAAAAACAAGAATAAAAACTTGGGATAAAAACTTGAACTTGGAATGTGGAACTTAAGATCTTCAATCTTCATTCCTTTGGCGAGCCAGCTGGAGTGGGTTCACGTTCTGGACTCTCGACCACATCTTCTTCATCTTCGCCATAGACGAAGCCGTCATCAGAACTTGAGTCTTCTTTCTCATCCTCATCTGTCTCGTCACCCAGACCAAAAATTTCGAACTCCCCGAAATCTTTTCCACCTTCATCTTCAACATCAAGAATGTTGACATCATCATCATCGTCTTGATCTCTGAGTCCATCGGACGGCATCGCTCTCGAGGTTTCGCCAACCTTCGCCTTACCCTTATCACGAATATCCCTGCAGCCTTCGAAGATATCATCGTCGATTTTCTCACCGTCATCAGCCCCACGATCCACCTGTTCCACAGCAATGTTATTTCCTTTTGCCAGCTGCACATGCGCTTCCTGGATAGCGTCCCTAACCATCTTCAAAATAAAAGTATCTTTCAAACTTGCATCGGGGGATCCAACATCACCAAGTCCTCCCCCTTGTTGGATCTCTCGTTGAAGTTTTTCGAAAGATAACTTCTGCTTCTTCTGCGCGTCTATCATCCTGTTGTAGGCATAGGCATGTTCTTCCTGACACTTTTCCAGAGCAAGGGTGTCGGCATAGAACTCTTTGACACAAGCTGATGGCACCACAGCACGATGACTGTGGATAGGATGATAGGGATTCTTATAAGGAGGAAACTTAGAGTTGGGGCCAAAACCGCGAGGAACAATTCTGGGTTCTTGTTGAGATTTAGGTTCCACCTCATCAGCTGCAGCTGTCGATTCCTTTTTCTGTCTTTTGGCCGGGGGAGACTTAGGTTTCTTTGCAACTGATTTTCTCTTCTTTTTCTGTGGAGATGGCGGAAGAGTTAGAATCTCTGGAAGCGCATTCCTGTCGACAGTATCAAACCAAGGAAGATCTATAACTCGTTTGGCCGGATTCAGATATGTGCTAGTGATTTTGACCGCGCCGTTCTTCTTCAACTTTTTCTCGAAGTCCGTATCAGGAGTAAAAACTTGGGCATGGAGCATGCCATAGATTTGACACGGATGAGTGAGATGAATTCTTTTGTCCTCTGGCAGCTCAGCCTGCCGGATAATAGTTTCATCGGTTGTCTTAGCTATCTTGCACAAGTCATTGAAAATGATTTTTCCAAGATTGATTTGTTCGCCGCAGCCAAGGCGAAAAATGATATGCATCAATTCCGGAGTCAGGACGGATTCATCCTTGTATGCTGTCCAGTTGGACATCCCTAATCGTTGCAAAATGCCATAGAAGGCAGATAGCTTGGACGGCGGCGGCAATTCTGACTTAACCTTTTTCTGGGTAATAAAGGTACCAATTTTCAAGTCGTCGACCCGTTCCTCAGCCGATGGTGAAGTCCAGTTGGACTGAACTTCCAACCTTTCCAAAAATTTGTTAATGGAGAATGGGCGGAATTTGTATAACTTGTTTTGGAAAACAAAGCAACCATACAGACGGCTCTTCGGGTTCGCAAAGTCGGGGGACAAGCTGGCATAGAACTTGTAAAGGATCGGAATGGAATATCGGTAAGTCAGGTTGACGGACTTCAGCATGTGCATCTTGGACAAGAAATCCGTGATGCCATGTCTGACATAATCCTCCTTGAGGATAGTTCTATCAGTCAGGATTGGAAGTGTCTGGATGAGCTTGTGGCGACGTTCAGCAGTCGCAGTAAAAAAGTCACGAGAGTGAGCTTTCGGACACTCGGAATATTCCGAGATATACTTGAAGGTATCAGTCGACCGTTGGGATCCAGCTGATCCCGAAGAGAGTGGCGGTTTCTGTGAACTGTGAGTTCGAGACTTGGAGACTTGTCCACCGCCACTGGCGGACGGTTTCTTACCATCGGCACTCCCAGCTGGAGTCGCCGGATTCTTACCCAAGCCAGACGGCTTTGTATGTTTTGGGTCTTTGACAGCAGTCACAGTCGAAGGTTTCACAATCTTATTACCATCCTTGTCCATGACCCCATCCTCAACAAGTTTGGTCCACTCGGATGGCGAGACAACGCCTTTGAAGCAACGCATGAATCCCTTTTTGTACTTAGAGGTTTTTTGAGAGCCGGACAGTGCTGGAGTAGCGGATTTTGTCAGGTCAACTGAAGGTTCAGTGGACAAGGCTTTGCGTTGATCAACCTTTTCAAGGTGAGCCTGAAGTTGATTGAACGCCTCTTTCTTGGATTTCGGAGATGGGGCGTTTTGGAATTGTTCGTTGAGGTACACAGTCATGTCAGCCAACATATCATCCAACTTCTTAGTTGCTGCCATTTCGAAAAGAAGTTTCAACACTTGGAAAAAAAATTCTAACACTCGGAAAGATTTCAACCACGGAATCTCAGTCAGGGCGCCGGATGCGCAAAGCTAGAGTTGCCGGATGCAACGGAATTTGGAACAACTAAGAACCTAGGAACGACGGACAAGCAGTCAGCAGCTGAGAGTCGAGAGTTCGAGAATTCTAGAGTTCGATGTAAGCGTAACGAAGTAGGTTTCACCCAGGGCCTATATATAGGAAAATTTTGGGCCGCCCGTCCGGATTGAAAATACACAGCTCAAGACCTGTGAAAAGCCCATCTCAAGAAGAAAATTTGAGACCATTAGACGAACAAAAATTATTAATTTGAAAATATTATTAAAATAATAATTTTCAAAAATAATAAAGAAAAGTAAATAAATAAAAATATTAAAAACGAAAATCAAACCGAGGGTTGGAAAGACGAAGTTGAGTGCCATCGTTTTGAGTTCCGAAGTTCGTGTCGTGGAAATTTGACGGGGTGCAGATTCAGAGACCAAGGCATGGAGTCGCCGAATCCAGCGACTAGAGTCGCCGAAGATCCGGCGACATGAGTCTCCTGTTTTGGTCACAGTTCGAGTCCACATCATTCCAGCGACATCAGTCGCCGTATTTGGACATTTGGAGGCGCCGAAAAATCGGCGAACGCAGTCTCCGGGTTTGGGCATGTTGAGTCTCCGTTTTTATGTTTCCAATTTCACCAACATTTGAACTTTGTCGTTGCTGCACTCAATGTTTAGACATCCGAGATGGTAAACCACATAGCCCTGGATATGAACTACAGAAATGCCAAAACAAAAACAACACATCCCGAGTTAGTCATTCAAGAGTTCAACACACGCAAACATTCAAGCACATTTTAGTGGAGATTCGAGGGGTGATATTAGGCAATGAAGAGCAAATATTTTCCCAGAAAAGAGACACTTTCATCATTTTTCCAAAACAAAAATTTCACACGAGGTGAATAGTACTTTGAGGTAATGAAAAATCTCTCATATTAAAACCGGTGAAATGAACCGAAGTATGTGATAGACATGTTTACTTGTCCTTCGTCTCAGTCACAAGGAAGCAGTCGTGTTTCGTCGAAACATATTGGCAGAGTTAGCACCGCACAAGAGATTTTAATTCATGAATGCAAGGTGAACACTTAAGGCACTCCGATCAGGAACTAGCATTACTTCAATCAGAGGGGAGCCGGGGTAACCGGCTTCCTCCAGACGAGTTTATAGCTTTAAATGAAATGCAACAGACACTCATTACAGCATTCAGAGGGGAGCAAGGTTCACTTGCGTCCTCCAAAGTGTGATAGGAGAGTGTCTTAAAGGTCAGCGTCCATGTACAACCTTTCGAAGAGGGGAGCCGGGGTAACCGGCGTCCTCCGTTACTTGGCTTTATGGATCTATGCAAATGAAGCGAGGAGTTGTAAGCCATGTTCACATGTTTGCACTCAGAGGAATAAATACTTTTGGGTCCGAAGACTAAAGCGGCCTCGAATCCATGTTCAGCTTATGAGACTAATCCACGACGATGCCAAGTGCATATTCAGAAGTAAAGAAACTACTCTTTCAGACTTCAAAAATTTTCGTGAACTCTTAGAGAGAACACATGCAGAGAGAATTTCTTAGTTTCTTAAATCTCTCAAAGTCAAGAGGTTTGGTAAAGATGTCAGCAAGCTGTTTTTCCGTTGAAATATGCTGTAGACTGACTATATCACGATCAACCAAATCTCTAATGAAATGATGTCGAATGTCGATGTGTTTAGTTCTTGAGTGCTGGATAGGATTTTCGCTGATTTTGATAGCACTCTGGTTATCACAATACATCACTAATGGAGCACTCTCAAGGAGATAGTCATTCAACATCTGTTTCAACCAAAGTAGTTGAGTGCAGCAACTTCCAGCTGCAACGTACTCCGACTCGGCAGTTGACAGTGCAATACAGTTTTGCTTTCGACTATGCCAAGACACGATATTATTGCCAAGGAAGCAACAACATCCGGAGGTACTTTTTCTTTCGTCCGTGTCCGTCGCCCAGTCGGCATCAGAAAAGCCGACAAGGTTGGATAAAGTGTCGCGCGCATACCAAAGGCCTAGCTGAGAAGTCCCAGAGATGTATCGGATGATCCGTTTCACAGCTCGTAGATGGTCTTCTTTTGGATCAGCTTGGTACCTGGCACACATACAAACACTAAACATAATGTCAGGACGAGTGGCAGTTAAATAAAGTAAACTCCCAATCATAGAACGATAAAGAGTTTGGTTTACACTCCGGCTTTTCGTTGACGTAGACAAGCGTTCCGTAGTTGCCATAGGAGTGTTAGCTGGCTTGGCATGATGCATCTCAAACCTCTCAACCATGTTTTTAGCATACTTAGTTTGAGATACGAATATCCCATCTGGTCGTTGAGAAATCTGAAGGCCAAGAAATTGATGCAACTCCCCCTCAAGGCTCATCTGAAATGTCGAGGACATAGCTTCTGTGAATGCAGTCACGAGTTTAGAACAAGTAGCTCCGAAGACAATGTCGTCAACGTAAATTTGGGCAACAATCATGTGTTTGCCTTCTCGCTTGATGAACAAAGTTTTGTCCACCGATCCACGCTCAAAACCGAACTTTAGCAGAAAATCCGTGAGACATCCATACCAAGCGCGAGGCGCTTGTTTCAAGCCGTATAGAGCTTTGTGAAGCTTGTAGACATGGTTTGGCTTTTTCGGATCTTCAACGCCCTTAGGTTGGGCGACGTAGACTTCTTCTTCCCAAACACCGTTCAAGAAGGCAGCTTTGACGTCCATCTGTCGAAGTTTGATGCCGAGATGGCATGCAATAGCAATCAAGAGTCTGATGGACTCAATTCGTGCGACCGGAGCAAAGGTTTCATCAAAATCTATGCCTTCCACTTGGGCATATCCTTGGGCAACAAGACGAGCTTTGTTTCGGACAACTTGGTTATGCTCATCTGTTTTATTCTTGAAAATCCATTTAGTTCCAACAACATTGATGTTTGCAGTTCGGGGAACTAAGGACCAAACGTTATTCCGTGTGAACTCATTTAACTCTTCTTGCATGGCCATGATCCAAAAATCATCTTGCATAGCTTCCTTGTAATTTTTCAGCTCATTTTCGGAGAGAAAGCAAGTGATGCCGATTTTATTACAAACTGCAGAAGTACAAATGTTGTAGAGTTCGTCAGGAGAATTCATTTGTTTCTTTGAGCGTGTAGTTCGCTCATTCAAACTTCCGATCATTTGATTCGGTGGATGACGTTTTTGAATATGACCAGGTGCTTCTCTCGGAGCGTCAGCTGGGTTTTCAACTTGATCATCATCGTCATCCTCAGTTACCGAAGTGTCATCATTTCGGTTGCTAGATTCTCCAACTTCAGGTGAAGTATTTAGAGTAGCGTTTTCTGAGGTCTCATTCGTGGGTGTTGAAGGAAAAATTCGAACTTCAAGAATTCCTTCCTTAACCCAATCAGCCTTTGCATCTTTTCCAAGAAAGTCTTGTTCATCAAAGTTGATGTTCACAGTTTCTATGACTTTCCTAGTTCGTAGATTGTACGCACGGTAGGCATGACTATTTTGGCTATAGCCAACGAAAATTCCACGATCAGCTTTGGCTTCAAATTTCTTTAGAGGATCACGATCCTTCAAAATATAGCAAATACAGCCAAAGACACGAAAGTGTGCCATTGAAGGTTTCTTGCCATTGACAAGTTCATAGGCAGTAGCACTAGTACCAGATCGAATACTTATTCGATTCAAAATGTAACCAGCTGTAGATTAAATTGAGCCCAATGCTCAAGTCCATTAATCCTTATCAATATTAATTAATTTATTTTCCACTATTTAAATTAATTTCACTCCCAATATTAAACCATATTATATCCAAATAATATTTCTTCGGTAGTATTATTTATTCCGTGTATTTAAGATTTAAATATCCATGAATAAAATTAATTTATTGCTAATTAATTTATTCATCTCTTTAATCCGAGACTAGTACCATTCAACCTTAATTATTGTGCGGAACGAATCCACTCATGAGGTTTACACAATAATTCCTTATGAACTCATCTCGGGGATATTATCAACCCTTACGGGATACACTGTCCGGTCAATTATTCACGGCATTTCATATATGAAATATAGTGACCCAACTTATCCGGTAATCAACCCAATAATTAAATCGGTTAATTCCTTTGGTAAATCAAAGTCACTCATATTAAATATACACACCCGCAATAATATCGGGGATTAAGAATAAAATACACTGAGACTCGAATCGATTATCGCCGGCAATCCTAATCGATGAATCTCAACGATCCGCTCAATACACCAAGTGTACAAGTGTGATAAAATAATTAAGATAAATTATTTTCTCTCTCACACAACGACTATACCGATGGATTGGTCCGTGTCCATCTAGGTCGTGAGCAACTGTTTGATTAAATACGAGTAACCGATAGTATGATCTTCTGTGCGCCCATGCTTGCACCATACTAACTACAACGTATAAAATCCAGGACTATGATTTGCATATATTTAATTAATAATAATTAAATGCAAAACAATTGTTTGTTAATTTAATAGATTAAATGCTATGATCGGGAGTTTACCGTTACTTAAATCTAGACATTAAGTACACAACTCCAACAAGCCCCTCGCGGGGGCTCGCTGTGAGTATGTTAATCACCTCTTGTCCGGCTTCCACGCTATCTCTCATACAATGAGGGAGCCGAGCAGACAATCGATCTATTCAGACAAATGGTACGAAAGCCTCTAATTTGTGTCCTCTACATGACCAAGTGGCTTTGGCTCCATTCCACTCCCCGGGGTGAGAATGAGTCGACTTGAAATCAGTTTTGGAAAGACAAATTAGGCATTGTTTGATAGACTTAATCAATGTTTCTCATAAAAGGAATTACAAGAATTCTCCTCCAATGACTTGTCTATACGAACTTCAAAAGTCCATAAAAGTCACCAAGAGAACAGCAATGGAGACCATGGCATTGTTTCCAATCCCTCTCCCACTTAGCTTTTTATAACAAAGGGATACGCTATCTAATGCATAATTAAATACACATAAGCATAATCGCGGACGATTTCGTTCGCTTAGAGTAATTAATTAAAAATCGTAAAAGTTCTTGATAAAACTTCATGCGACAAATAATATTCAATGTTTATAGTAGTAATGGTGTCAAAATGGCTATTCGGAACCACAAATATTGATTTCGAAAAGGCGGACGATTTCGTCCGCTTAGAGTAATTAATTAAAAATCGTAAAAGTTCTTGATAAAACTCCATGCGACAAATATGATTCAATGTTTATAGTAGTAATGGTGTCAAAATGGCTATTCAGAACCACAAATATTGATTTCGAAAAGGCGGACGATTTCGTCCGCTTAGAGTAATTAGTTAAAAATCGTAAAAGTTCTTGATAAAACTCCATGCAACCAATATGATTCAATGTTTGTAGTAGTAATGGTGTCAAAATGGCTATTTGGAACCAAAAATATTGATTTCGAAAAGGCGGACGATTTCGTCCGCTTAGGGTAATTAATTAAAAATCGTAAAAGTTCTTGATAAAACTCCATGCGACAAATATGATTCAATGTTTATAGTTGTAATGGTGTCAAAATGGCTATTCGGAACCACAAATATTGATTTCGAAAAGGCGGACGATTTCGTCCGCTTAGAGTAATGAGTTAAAAATCGTAAAAGTTCTTGATAAAACTTCATGCGACCAATATGATTCAATGTTTATAGTAGTAATGGTGTCAAAATGGCTATTCAGAACCACAAATATTGATTTCGAAAAGGCGGACAATTTCGTCCGCTTAGAGTAATGAATTAAAAATCGTAAAAGTTCTTGATAAAACTTCATGCGACAAATATGTTTCAATGTTAATAGTAGTAATGGGGTCGGTCAAAATGGATATTCGGAACCACAAATATTGATTTCGAAAAGGCGGACGATTTCGTCCTCTTAGAGTAATAAATTAAAAATCGTAAAAGTTCTTGATTAAACTTCATTCGACAAATATGATTCAATGTTTATAGTAGTAATGGTGTCAAAATGGCTATTCGGAACCACAAATATTGATTTCGAAAAGGCGGACGATTTCGTCCGCTTAGAGTAATTAATTAAAAATCGTAAAAGTTCTTGATAAAACTCCATACGACAAATATGATTCAATGTTTATAGTAGTAATGGTGTCAAAATGGCTATTCAGAACCACAAATATTGATTTCGAAAAGGCGGACGATTTCGTCCGCTTAGAGTAATTAGTTAAAAATCGTAAAAGTTCTTGATAAAACTCCATGCAACCAATATGATTCAATGTTTGTAGTAGTAATGGTGTCAAAATGGCTATTCGGAACCAAAAATATTGATTTCGAAAAGGCGGACGATTTCGTCCGCTTAGGGTAATTAATTAAAAATCGTAAAAGTTCTTGATAAAACTCCATGCGACAAATATGATTCAATGTTTATAGTTGTAATGGTGTCAAAATGGCTATTCGGAACCACAAATATTGATTTCGAAAAGGCGGACGATTTCGTCCGCTTAGAGTAATGAGTTAAAAATCGTAAAAGTTCTTGATAAAACTTCATGCGACCAATATGATTCAATGTTTATAGTAGTAATGGTGTCAAAATGGCTATTCAGAACCACAAATATTGATTTCGAAAAGGCGGACAATTTCGTCCGCTTAGAGTAATGAATTAAAAATCGTAAAAGTTCTTGATAAAACTTCATGCGACAAATATGTTTCAATGTTTATAGTAGTAATGGGGTCAAAATGGATATTCGGAACCACAAATATTGATTTCGAAAAGGCGGACGATTTCGTCCTCTTAGAGTAATAAATTAAAAATCGTAAAAGTTCTTGATTAAACTTCATTCGACAAATATGATTCAATGTTTATAGTAGTAATGGTGTCAAAATGGCTATTCGGAACCACAAATATTGATTTCGAAAAGGCGGACGATTTCGTCCGCTTAGAGTAATTAATTAAAAATCGTAAAAGTTCTTGATAAAACTCCATTCGACAAATATGATTCAATGTTTATAGTAGTAATGGTGTCAAAATGGCTATTCGAAACCACAAATATTGATTTCAAAAAGGCGGACGATTTCGTCCGCTTAGAGTAATGAGTTAAAAATCGTAAAAGTTCTTGATAAAACTTCATGCGACCAATATGATTCAATGTTTATAGTAGTAATGGTGTCAAAATGGCTATTCGGAACCACAAATATTGATTTCGAAAAGGCGGACGATTTCGTCCGCTTAGAGTAATGAGTTAAAAATTGTAAAATTTCTTGATAAAACTTCATGCGACCAATATGATTCAATGTTTATAGTAGTAATGGTGTCAAAATGGCTATTCAGAACCACAAATATTGATTTCGAAAAGGCGGACAATTTCGTCCGCTTAGAGTAATGAATTAAAAATCGTAAAAGTTCTTGATAAAACTTCATGCGACAAATATGTTTCAATGTTTATAGTAGTAATGGGGTCAGTCAAAATGGATATTCGGAACCACAAATATTGATTTCGAAAAGGCGGACGATTTCGTCCTCTAAGAGTAATAAATTAAAAATCGTAAAAGTTCTTGATTAAACTTCATTCGACAAATATGATTCAATGTTTATAGTAGTAATGGTGTCAAAATGGCTATTCGGAACCACAAATATTGATTTCGAAAAGGCGGACGATTTCGTCCGCTTAGAGTAATTAATTAAAAATCGTAAAAGTTCTTGATAAAACTCCATTCGACAAATATGATTCAATGTTTATAGTAGTAATGGTGTCAAAATGGCTATTCGGAACCACAAATATTGATTTCGAAAAGGCGGACGATTTCGTTCGCTTAGAGTAATGAGTTAAAAATCGTAAAAGTTCTTGATAAAACTTCATGCGACCAATATGATTCAATGTTTATAGTAGTAATGGTGTCAAAATGGCTATTCGGAACCACAAATATTGATTTCAAAAAGGCGGACGATTTCGTCCGCTTAGAGTAATGAGTTAAGAATCGTAAAAGTTCTTGATAAAACTTCATGCGACCAATATGATTCAATGTTTATAGTAGTAATGGGGTCAAAATGGATATTCGGAACCATAAATATTGATTTCGAAAAGGCGGACGATTTCGTCCTCTTAGAGTAATAAATTAAAAATCGTAAAAGTTCTTGATAAAACTTCATTCGACAAATATGATTCAATGTTTATAGTAGTAATGGTGTCAAAATGGCTATTCGGAACCACAAATATTGATTTCGAAAAGTCGGACGATTTCGTCCGCTTAGAGTAATTAGTTAAAAATCGTAAAAGTTCTTGATAAAACTCCATGCAACCAATATGATTCAATGTTTGTAGTAGTAATGGTGTCAAAATGGCTATTCGGAACCACAAATATTGATTTCGAAAAGGCGGACGATTTCGTACGCTTAGAGTAATTAATTAAAAATCGTAAAAGTTCTTGATAAATCTCCATGTGACAAATATGATTCAATGTTTATAGTTGTAATGGTGTCAAAATGGCTATTCGGAACCACAAATATTGATTTCGAAAAGGCGGACGATTTCGTCCGCTTAGAGTAATTAGTTAAAAATAGTAAAAGTTCTTGATAAAACTCCATGCAACCAATATGATTCAATGTTTGTAGTAGTAATGGTGTCAAAATGGCTATTCGGAACCACAAATATTGATTTCGAAAAGGCGGACAATTTCGTCCGCTTAGAGTAATGAATTAAAAATCGTAAAAGTTCTTGATAAAACTTCATGCGACAAATATGTTTCAATGTTTATAGTAGTAATGGGGTCAAAATGGATATTCGGAACCACAAATATTGATTTCGAAAAGGCGGAAGATTTCGTCCTCTTAGAGTAATAAATTAAAAATCGTAAAAGTTCTTGATTAAACTTCATTCGACAAATATGATTCAATGTTTATAGTAGTAATGGTGTCAAAATGGCTATTCGGAACCACAAATATTGATTTCGAAAAGGCGGACGATTTCGTCCGCCTAGAGTAATTAATTAAAAATCGTAAAAGTTCTTGATAAAACTCCATTCGACAAATATGATTCAATGTTTATAGTAGTAATGGTGTCAAAATGGCTATTCGGAACCACAAATATTGATTTCGAAAAGGCGGACGATTTTGTCCGCTTAGAGTATGTTGGAAATCGATATCCCGGAATTAATAAATTAATTAAAATTAATTATCCAATTAATTCCGACCGAAATCCTTTGGAGATCGAATATCCGGAATTGTCAATGCGGAACGACAATTCCAATCGACTCCCGGTTGCCGGAACATCCCACCACGAACCACCACGAAGCCGAGCCCAACCAAACCCTAACCGCGGGCGAACCCGCGGCTTGTTCGGTCGAGCCCTCGCGTGGGCTCGCGGCTGATCACAACAGCCGCCTAGGGTTGCCAAAACCCTTATGCGATCAGCCCGCTGGACGTGCCTTGAACCCTCGCCGGAATAGCCGAAGCCATCCCCGAAGGAACTCCCAATCGAGCCCTAGCCGCGGACGAGCCGCTGCTGCTCGATGGGGCGCGCACTCGCGTCATGCGAGTGCTAGGGTTGCAGCCGTGCAGCCCCGCACGTACCCAGCGACGCCCCGTGCACGATCCGCATGGCCACGCGGATCCGCTGCGGGAAATCCCGCAGCCCGCTGCTGCCAGCCGCACTAAGCGATCGCCTGGGTGCGAAGCGCTCGCGCGCGACATGGACCAGGCGGGCGCCTGGTCCTCAGGCGAGCGCCTGCTCCTCAGCGAACTTGGTTCGCGCGATCCACGCCGCCGGGTCGCTCCAGCCGCGGCGGTCCGGCGATCCTCGATCGCCACCGCTCGACTCGACCCCGGTGAGGATCCCAAACCTCGGATCTTGGTTCACGATATTTCTACGATAATTAAACGATTAAATCATAAAAGGGGGTTTTACGATTTACCTCGTTCTCGTTGTTCGGAAAAACGAAGAACTCAATTGATGACCTTGAGATCTTCCCACGTATTCCTTGCACTAGCTCGAACGTCGGGTGGGCGACGATCTTCCGAACTCCATGGATCTTCTCCACTCTTCAAGAACTTTATGATTGGCGTATCTAAGGTTAATGAATTGTGAAGACCATGTAGTGCTTTTATATGCTACGTAGGGGATCAAAAGGAGATTAAATATTGGGCTTCTAATATTGAAAATTAAATTGGGTCCAACCCAAATCTATTAATTCTTATCAATATTAATTTTATTTATTTTCCACTATATAAATAAAATTGCACTCCCAATATTTATCCATATTATATCAAATAATATTTCTCCGGTAGTATTATTTATTCCGTGTATTTAAGATTTAAATATCCATGAATAAATTTATTTATTGCTCAATAAATATTATTCATTTCTTATATCCGAGAATAGTACCGTTCAACCTTAATTATTATGCGGATTAAATCCACCTGCAGGGTTTACATAATAATTCCTTATGAACTCATCTCGGGGATATTATCAACCCTTACGGGATACACTGTCCCTTCAAAAATTCACGGCATGCCATACATAAAATATAATGACCCAACTCAACCGGTAATTAACCCAATAATTAAATCGGTTAATTTCTTTGGAAAATCAAAGTCACTTATATTAGATATACACACCCGCAATAATATCGGGGATTAAGAATAAAATACTCTGAGATTTAAATTGATTATCCAAGGCAATCCTAATCAATAAATCTCAAGATGATCCGCCCAATACACCAAGTGTACAAGTGTGATAAAATAATTAAGACAAATTATTTTCTCTCTCACACAACGACTATACCGATGGATTGGTCCGTGTCCATCTAGGTCGTGAGCAACTGTTCGATTAAATACGAGTAACCGATAGTATGAACTTCCGTGTGGGCCAGACACACCATACTAACTACAACGTATAAAATCCAGGACTATATTTTGCATAATTAATTAATAATAATTAATTGCAAATAATTGTTTATTTATTAAATTGGTTAAATGCTATGACGGGGAGTTTACCGGTACTTAAATCTAGACATTAAGTACACAACCCCAACAATCTCCCACTTGTACTAAGGTCTAGTCATTTCCTCCAAACTCCCGACTCCCATACTCATCACGTGCTTAAGTTTATACTTCCCAGAAGTATTATGTGAATGAGCAATCTAGGTTGCCGCTCTGAAGTTATCTTGGTGACTACTGCGTCGTCTCTCTGACGATGACTCGTATCAGGTGGTACTGGCTATATGTGTTATCATCACCTTTTTGAACTTATGACTTCTTCCAGTTCTCCATGCACCGCTATGTACATAGCCTTTGGTGAACCAAGAATCCTATCCAAGTTCAGAGGTCATTCCGGAACCTAACCAAAACTTCCGCTGCCTCTGAGGCTGCTATTCGGTTTATGATAGAGTCCGAGAAGCTTCACGCTTATCACTCTTTCTTCCTTAGGTTCCACCTCTTCTAAAAGTGAACACATAGCCTGATATCGACTTACACTGGTCCTTCTCTGATTTTTGGATCTGAGAAACTGTAATCTAAGAAGATTTCGTTTTGCTAGTAATCCCGTACTTCCAAGTACTTTTATAGCATTCGAATATCTCTTATCCAGATTACTTTGATATCCTCCCACTACGCAAACCGCATAGTTGATATCAGGTTCTTGTTTTATAACACCGCATTTTACAGAGCCGTTTACACTCAAAGTGTAAGAATCTGCTTTGTTTATATCTATCTCCTTCATGTGTTCAAGACACATACCTTAGATAGATGCATTCTTTTCTCGAAAGGAGATCTTAAGAGAAGTGCAAGTGTTCTTATCTAGAGATCGAAAGATTTCTAAGAACATGATACAATTTCATCTTAATCTTATATCTCGATTTATTTAGACAACCTCTATTTTATGTCCGACAACGCTTTTACATTGTTGCCAATGATGAAGTGTTATCTACACAAAATTCCGAGAAACACCACTTTGTTTCCATTACGTCTCCAATACACCAATCTTGTCTATGCTTCTTGATGAATCCATAAAATGGACTACCTCATCAATTTGCAAGTTCCACAAGTTTCAGCTTTGTGATAATCCATAAATGGATTTATTAAACTTGTACCTCTAAATGATCTTGCCCCTTTAACAATAATAAATTATTGCTATCCAAGTAGGCACATTTAGTTTAGTACTGCCTCTTATGCAGAACTAGGGATCGATTTCATGTCTACTAGATCCAGAGTTAAAACTCCTCCAGTCTTATGAACATCTCTGGTCGCTTAACAACCTCCCACTGCAATGGCGTTCCGGTGTATAACAGTAATAACATTAGGTGCAGTTAGTGGTGTACTCCTACTCGGTTAGGCTGGTTCTCAGTCTCCTCTTTCTCTTTATAAAGTACTTTGTCAGTTAGGGCACTGTAGTTCATCTAATAGTCTTCCTCTAAAAACCGGGCGAAGACGCCCTTCTGGTTCGTAGTACTATTGAACATACAATTACTCGTTCTTCTAGGATTTTCCACAACTACATTCAATATGTCGTTGTATCCAGAAAAATCCATAGAACATAGGTAGCTCCGATCAAACTTGTCGTTTTACTATTAGAATTCCATTTCTTATTCCTGACACACCATGTCTACACATCAGTGTATGGTGCAGTCGTTTGAGACTTAATCTCAATTCTTGATTTATGCTATGTGTTCCTTAGATAGGTGATAGCCACTGCGAACAAGTCGCAGGCTCCTAATGGATATACTTTGAAGGATCCCCACAATAGCTTTGTGTTGAAAACACTCCGCTTTTATGGCACATCAAGTATTCTAATCCATCTTCGAGTATTCTTGAAAGAACGACTCGTACCTTCTCTAATTACACATACGTCATTAATCATAAATCATTTCCTATACTTGTCCGAATTCCATCCTTTATCCAGAAAGGTTGACTTAGTTGTACCATCTTTCAAGATTGATTCTTAGGTCGGGAGGTCCATTCCTCCAACTATAATTGATCAAATCAATTTCGACCTTTTGAATCCCTTTTTGAGTAGATACTACTAAGTTCAAGAATTCACAAGCATAATGATTGATAAAGAAATACATCTAATGAGTAAAACAAGTTCATATATAACGGTTTGTTGCATCGTGGTAGACTAAGGATTCATCATTCATATATTGCTATCTATTGTACCAGAATAGATATCGCCATTATTTCTTATCTAAACCATCAAATGATTAAAGAAATAAAATATCCATTAATAATAGAAATCCAGAACAAAAGTTCTTTCTAAAAGGTACAAAGCAATAAATTTGAAATGAAATCCTATAACTATCAAAAAGATAAACGTCTTCCACTGCAACCGCTGCTTCCTCAACAGCTCTGCCCATGAGGACTCGAACTCTTCTTATCTAAGTCGCCGGGTTTTCTGGAACCCCTGCATTTAGAATGCACATACCGTCAGTGGTTCCATATCTACACACCAGAATTCTGGTAGATAATACCGCTGACTATGTTTTACGACTAAAGAAAAATTCGTACCTTTGAGAGGACAAGATGTAGACCCCCAGTACTCAGACTGCTTCCCTTGGGGATGTTTGCCAGAAGGCTTCTTTATCCCACCCTTTGGTCCAAGTCCCTTAGGACCACCGGACCCCCTTGTCTTCTTCTCCTTTCCTTTGCCTTTAGGTCCGAAACCTTTGGCTTTGGCTATAAGAGCTTGCGATTGTTTCAACTCGTCCAAAAGATCCATCATCTCAAAAACATGATCAAGTGTTTCATCGAAGTAACAGATCTTTACGAGTATCCTCATCGCCTCTTTTCTAGCCTCCCCATCATGTCCAAACAGCAACTTGAGTTTGAGCATGACATCATGATTAATGGCTAGTGAACGAGCACTCTCCCATTTTTCAAAGTCAAAAATCTCATCCTCAGTTGAGTTAATGGTGAGTCCAGGAGGACAAGTTTCACTGAGTACGTCTTTGTACTCCTTTGCAGTCTGAGCAATGTCTAACTCTTCTTTCCATTCAACACAGTATGGAACCAGTGCGTCAAATTCCTCAAGTATCATCTCAAGTGGATTCATAGACATTTTCTAAACCTATAAGCACATTTAAACAAACAATTAATTTAATATCCGACATTATTTCCCTGGAATAATATCATTAAATCACTAATCACATCTAAAATCCCATCAGGTAAGGCAAGCCACGTTCGTGTGGACGTTTACCCACCCAAATGATTTAGCAATTAGATTTGCTTTGGTCGTACATCATTATAGCGTTACTTCGTTGGGAAGAATACTATAAAGCGTACCTAAGTGTAAACCATTACTAAGTACTAAGGTGAATCGTTTAGAATTGTTATGTCACCGCAAGCCACGTTCGTGTGGACGTTTACGATAACTCGCAATCCCTCACAATTTCCTATAACTGTCTACATCAATTATTCTAAAATCCCATTCAGTATAGCAAGCCACGTTCGTGTGGACGTTTACCATACCAAAAAGATTTATATAATTGAAATCCAATTATTTGATCCATTTGATCTCGTAAATCAAGACGTGGAGAATCATAAGTGAAACTCGAAGTTTCTAACCAGTGATTCACCATGCGAACGACCCTATCTCCCATAAATGAGGGAGCCGAGCAGACAATCGATCCATCTATCAAAGAATGGCACGAAGGTCTCTAATTTGTGTCATCCACATGACCAAGTGGCTTTGGCTCCATTCCACTCCCCGGGGTGAGAATGAGTCGACTTGAAATCAGTTTCAGAAAGACAAATTAGGCATTGTTTGATAAACTTGATCAATGTTTCTTGTAAGAGAAATTACAAGAACTCTCCTTCAATGACCTATCTATACAAACTTCAAAAGTTCATAAAAGTCACCAAGAGAGCAGCAATGGAGACCATGGGTATGTTTCCATACCCTCTCCCACTTAGCTTTTTATAACAAAGGGATACGCTATCTAATGCATAATTAAATACACATAAGCATGCATACATGAAATAAAGCACATAGAATATTATCACATAGTCAAAATAATACTAGAATATTATTTTCCGACTATTATGGCTTTATCGCATCCCCGTACGCATCTTCTAGTCTTCAGTCTTCGTTCTTGAATGCTCCATGTGACGAGAATATTAATCCCAATATTTAAATCTATTTATTTTCAATTAATCCAAAAGTTACTTAATTCGAAAATTAAGTCAATCGAATATATCAAAAATAAAATTAAATATTATTAATATTTTTATTTATTTTTATTTTCCTATCTAATTCTATTAAATCTCTAGAATTCCATCCAAGTCAAACTCGGAATATTCTAGAAGACTTCTATAATAGAATAAGGAAATAAAATAAATTAGGACTCCTAATCCTTTCCAAATTAATTCCTTTCCTAATCTATTAAAAATTCCATAAAGGAATAATTAAATAGGAAAAATTAATTAAGGACCATTAAAACTTTCCAAATTAATTATTTTCCTAATCCATTAAAAATTCCATAAAGGAATAATTAAATAGGAAAAATAAATTAATTCTAAATTTATTCTTTTTCCTATTCCATGAAAATTCCCAAGAATAGGAATAATCAACGAGGAAAAATAAATTTAATACTAAATTAATTCTTTTCCTATTCCATGAAAATTCCCAAAAAATAGGAATACTCAAAATAGGAAAACCGAATAATTTAGGAAAGTTAGATCTCGGCGGGAGAGCACGGGTTGGGAGTCCCCGCGCCCTACCACCATCGATCGCCGCTCGGAGGAGCACGCCGCCGCCGCCCAGCCCACGCGCCACCACCACCGGTGGCCGGCGTGGCCGAGAGGTCCCGGGCAGCCCCTCCCCTCGATCGAACACCATGGGATCGATCATGGGGATGATCGATCCCGAGCCCTTTTCTTCTTCGTCACGTGTCTTCTCCGGTAGTCGTTTCGGCATCGATCCAACGTAAATAAAATTACAAGAAATAAAATTACATTATCCGGTATCGATTCTATACATGAAATCGACCCTATACATTTTCCGGAAAAAGTAGAACGTAATAATAAACCTAAATTCGGTCAACCCCCGAATTTTTACTATTACAAGCATTCACCACACATAAAACGAATCTCGACATGTCCGAGAGTTTAATAAAACCAACAATCACATGACAAAATAATTAAACGAATAATCATCAAGCCATAATAGTCGGAACCCTGCAAGGTAGAACAATTTATCGAAAAATACCGTGAACTAAAACCAACGCTCTGATACCAGTTGTTGGAAATCGATATCCCGGAATTAATAAATTAATTAAAATTAATTATCCAATTAATTCCGACCGAAATCCTTTGGAGATCGAATATCCGGAATTGTCAATGCGGAACGACAATTCCAATCGACTCCCGGTTGCCGGAACATCCCACCACGAACCACCACGAAGCCGAGCCCAACCAAACCCTAACCGCGGGCGAACCCGCGGCTTGTTCGGTCGAGCCCTCGCGTGGGCTCGCGGCTGATCACAACAGCCGCCTAGGGTTGCCAAAACCCTTATGCGATCAGCCCGCTGGACGTGCCTTGAACCCTCGCCGGAATAGCCGAAGCCATCCCCGAAGGAACTCCCAATCAAGCCCTAGCCGCGGACGAGCCGCTGCTGCTCGATGGGGCGCGCACTCGCGTCATGCGAGTGCTAGGGTTGCAGCCGTGCAGCCCCGCACGTACCCAGCGACGCCCCGTGCACGATCCGCATGGCCACGCGGATCCGCTGCGGGAAATCCCGCAGCCCGCTGCTGCCAGCCGCACGAAGCGATCGCCTGGGTGCGAAGCGCTCGCGCGCGACATGGACCAGGCGGGCGCCTGGTCCTCAGGCGAGCGCCTGCTCCCCAGCGAACTTGGTTCGCGCGATCCACGCCGCCGGGTCGCTCCAGCCGCGGCGGTCCGGCGATCCTCGATCGCCACCGCTCGACTCGACCCCGGTGAGGATCCCAAACCTCGGATCTTGGTTCACGATATTTCTACGATAATTAAACGATTAAATCATAAAAGGGGGTTTTACGATTTACCTCGTTCTCGTTGTTCGGAAAAACGAAGAACTCAATTGATGACCTTGAGATCTTCCCACGTATTCCTTGCACTAGCTCGAACGTCGGGTGGGCGACGATCTTCCGAACTCCATGGATCTCCTCCACTCTTCAAGAACTTTATGATTGGCGTATCTAAGGTTAATGAATTGTGAAGACCATGTAGTGCTTTTATAGGCTACGTAGGGGATCAAAAGGAGATTAAATATTGGGCTTCTAATATTGAAAATTAAATTGGGTCCAACCCAAATCTATTAATTCTTATCAATATTAATTTTATTTATTTTCCACTATATAAATAAAATTGCACTCCCAATATTTATCCATATTATATCAAATAATATTTCTCCGGTAGTATTATTTATTCCGTGTATTTAAGATTTAAATATCCATGAATAAATTTATTTATTGCTCAATAAATATTATTCATTTCTTATATCCGAGAATAGTACCGTTCAACCTTAATTATTATGCGGATTAAATCCACCTGCAGGGTTTACATAATAATTCCTTATGAACTCATCTCGGGGATATTATCAACCCTTACGGGATACACTGTCCCTTCAAAAATTCACGGCATGCCATACATAAAATATAGTGACCCAACTCAACCGGTAATTAACCCAATAATTAAATCGGTTAATTCCTTTGGAAAATCAAAGTCACTTATATTAGATATACACACCCGCAATAATATCGGGGATTAAGAATAAAATACTCTGAGATTTAAATTGATTATCCAAGGCAATCCTAATCAATAAATCTCAAGCTGATCCGCCCAATACACCAAGTGTACAAGTGTGATAAAATAATTAAGACAAATTATTTTCTCTCTCACACAACGACTATACCGATGGATTGGTCCGTGTCCATCTAGGTCGTGAGCAACTGTTCGATTAAATACGAGTAACCGATAGTATGATCTTCCGTGTGGGCCAGACACACCATACTAACTACAACGTATAAAATCCAGGACTATATTTTGCATAATTAATTAATAATAATTAATTGCAAGTAATTGTTTATTTATTAAATAGGTTAAATGCTATGACGGGGAGTTTACCGGTACTTAAATCTAGACATTAAGTACACAACCCCAACAGAGTAATGAGTTAAAAATCGTAAAAGTTCTTGATAAAACTTCATGCGACCAATATGATTCAATGTTTATAGTAGTAATGGTGTCAAAATGGCTATTCGGAACCACAAATATTGATTTCGAAAAGGCGGACGATTTCGTCCGCTTAGAGTAATGAGTTAAAAATCGTAAAAGTTCTTGATAAAACTTCATGCGACCAATATGATTCAATGTTTATAGTAGTAATGGGGTCAAAATGGATATTCGGAACCATAAATATTGATTTCGAAAAGGCGGACGATTTCGTCCTCTTAGAGTAATAAATTAAAAATCGTAAAAGTTCTTGATAAAACTTCATTCGACAAATATGATTCAATGTTTATAGTAGTAATGGTGTCAAAATGGCTATTCGGAACCACAAATATTGATTTCGAAAAGTCGGACGATTTCGTCCGCTTAGAGTAATTAGTTAAAAATCGTAAAAGTTCTTGATAAAACTCCATGCAACCAATATGATTCAATGTTTGTAGTAGTAATGGTGTCAAAATGGCTATTCGGAACCACAAATATTGATTTCGAAAAGGCGGACGATTTCGTCCGCTTAGAGTAATTAGTTAAAAAGCGTAAAAGTTCTTGATAAAACTTCATGCGACAAATATGATTCAATGTTTATAGTAGTAATGGTGTTAAAATGGCTATTCGGAACCACAAATATTGATTTCGAAAAGGCGGACGATTTCGTCCGCTTAGAGTAATGAGTTAAAAATCGTAAAAATTCTTGATAAAAATCCATGCAACCAATATGATTCAATGTTTATAGTAGTTATGGTGTCAAAATGGCTATTCGGAACCACAAATATTGATTTCGAAAAGGCGGACTATTTCGTTCGCTTAGAGTAATTAATTAAAAATCGTAAAAGTTCTTGATAAAACTTCATGCGACAAATAATATTCAATGTTTATAGTGGTAATGGTGTCAAAATGGCTATTCGGAACCACAAATATTGATTTCGAAAAGGCGGACGATTTCGTCCGCTTAGAGTAATTAATTAAAAATGGTAAAAGTTATTGATAAAACTCCATGCGACAAATATGATTCAATGTTTATAGTAGTAATGGTGTCAAAATGGCTATTCAGAACCACAAATATTGATTTCGAAAAGGCGGACGATTTCGTCCGCTTAGAGTAATTAGTTAAAAATCGTAAAAGTTCTTGATAAAACTCCATGCAACCAATATGATTCAATGTTTGTAGTAGTAATGGTGTCAAAATGGCTATTCAGAACCACAAATATTGATTTCGAAAAGGCGGACGATTTCGTTTGCTTAGAGTAATTAGTTAAAAATCGTAAAAGTTCTTGATAAAAATCCATGCAACCAATAGGATTCAATGTTTGTAGTAGTAATGGTGTCAAAATGGCTATTCGGAACCACAAATATTGATTTCGAAAAGGCGGACAATTTCGTCCGCTTAGAGTAATTAATTAAAAATCGTAAAAGTTCTTGATAAAACTTCATGCGAAAAATATTATTCAATGTTTATAGTAGTAATGGTGTCAAAATGGCTATTCGGAACCACAAATATTGATTTCGAAAAGGCGGACGATTTCGTCCGCTTAGAGTAATGAGTTAAAAATCGTAAAAGTTCTTGATAAAACTTCATGCGACCAATATGATTCAATGTTTATAGTAGTAATGGTGTCAAAATGGCTATTCAGAACCACAAATATTGATTTCGAAAAGGCGGACGATTTCGTTTGCTTAGAGTAATTAGTTAAAAATCGTAAAAGTTCTTGATAAAAATCCATGCAACCAATAGGATTCAATGTTTGTAGTAGTAATGGTGTCAAAATGGCTATTCGGAACCACAAATATTGATTTCGAAAAGGCGGACAATTTCGTCCGCTTAGAGTAATTAATTAAAAATCGTAAAAGTTCTTGATAAAACTTCATGCGAAAAATATTATTCAATGTTTATAGTAGTAATGGTGTCAAAATGGCTATTCGGAACCACAAATATTGATTTCGAAAAGGCGGACGATTTCGTCCGCTTAGAGTAATTAATTAAAAATTGTAAAAGTTCTTGATAAAACTCCATGCGACAAATATGATTCAATGTTTATAGTAGTAATGGTGTCAAAATGGGTATTCAGAACCACAAATATTGATTTCGAAAAGGCGGACGATTTCGTCCGCTTAGAGTAATTAGTTAAAAATCGTAAAAATTCTTGATAAAACTCCATGCAACCAATATGATTCAATGTTTGTAGTAGTAATGGTGTCAAAATGGCTATTCGGAACCACAAATATTGATTTCGAAAAGGCGGACGATTTCGTCCGCTTAGGGTAATTAATTAAAAATCGTAAAAGTTCTTGATAAAACTCCATGCGACAAATATGATTCAATGTTTATAGTTGTAATGGTGTCAAAATGGCTATTCGGAACCACAAATATTGATTTCGAAAAGGCGGACGATTTCGTCCGCTTAGAGTAATGAGTTAAAAATCGTAAAAGTTCTTGATAAAACTTCATGCGACCAATATGATTCAATGTTTATAGTAGTAATGGTGTCAAAATGGCTATTCAGAACCACAAATATTGATTTCGAAAAGGCGGACAATTTCGTCCGCTTAGAGTAATGAATTAAAAATCGTAAAAGTTCTTGATAAAACTTCATGCGACAAATATGTTTCAATGTTTATAGTAGTAATGGGGTCAAAATGGATATTCGGAACCACAAATATTGATTTCGAAAAGGCGGACGATTTCGTCCTCTTAGAGTAATAAATTAAAAATCGTAAAAGTTCTTGATTAAACTTCATTCGACAAATATGATTCAATGTTTATAGTAGTAATGGTGTCAAAATGGCTATTCGGAACCACAAATATTGATTTCGAAAAGGCGGACGATTTCGTCCGCTTAGAGTAATTAATTAAAAATCGTAAAAGTTCTTGATAAAACTCCATTCGACAAATATGATTCAATGGTTATAGTAGTAATGGTGTCAAAATGGCTATTCGGAACCACAAATATTGATTTCGAAAAGGCAGACGATTTCGTCCGCTTAGAGTAATGAGTTAAAAATCGTAAAAGTTCTTGATAAAACTTCATGCGACCAATATGATTCAATGTTTATAGTAGTAATGGTGTCAAAATGGCTATTCGGAACCACAAATATTGATTTCGAAAAGGCGGACGATTTCGTCCGCTTAGAGTAATGAGTTAAAAATCGTAAAAGTTCTTGATAAAACTTCATGCGACCAATATGATTCAATGTTTATAGTAGTAATGGGGTCAAAATGGATATTCGGAACCATAAATATTGATTTCGAAAAGGCGGACGATTTCGTCCTTTTAGAGTAATAAATTAAAAATCGTAAAAGTTCTTGATAAAACTTCATTCGACAAATATGATTCAATGTTTATAGTAGTAATGGTGTCAAAATGGCTATTCGGAACCACAAATATTGATTTCGAAAAGTCGGACGATTTCGTCCGCTTAGAGTAATTAGTTAAAAATCGTAAAAGTTCTTGATAAAACTCCATGCAACCAATATGATTCAATGTTTGTAGTAGTAATGGTGTCAAAATGGCTATTCGGAACCACAAATATTGATTTCGAAAAGGCGGACGATTTCGTACGCTTAGAGTAATTAATTAAAAATCGTAAAAGTTCTTGATAAAACTCCATGTGACAAATATGATTCAATGTTTATAGTTGTAATGGTGTCAAAATGGTTATAGTAGTAATGGTGTCAAAATGGCTATTCGGAACCACAAATATTGATTTCGAAAAGGCGGACGATTTCGTCCTCTTAGAGTAATAAATTAAAAATCGTAAAAGTTCTTGATTAAACTTCATTCGACAAATATGATTCAATGTTTATAGTAGTAATGGTGTCAAAATGGCTATTCGGAACCACAAATATTGATTTCGAAAAGGCGGACGATTTCGTCCGCTTAGAGTAATTAATTAAAAATCGTAAAAGTTCTTGATAAAACTCCATTCGACAAATATGATTCAATGGTTATAGTAGTAATGGTGTCAAAATGGCTATTCGGAACCACAAATATTGATTTCGAAAAGGCGGACGATTTCGTCCGCTTAGAGTAATGAGTTAAAAATCGTAAAAGATCTTGATAAAACTTCATGCGACCAATATGATTCAATGTTTATAGTAGTAATGGTGTCAAAATGGCTATTCGGAACCACAAATATTGATTTCGAAAAGGCGGACGATTTCGTCCGCTTAGAGTAATGAGTTAAAAATCGTAAAAGATCTTGATAAAACTTCATGCGACCAATATGATTCAATGTTTATAGTAGTAATGGTGTCAAAATGGCTATTCGGAACCACAAATATTGATTTCGAAAAGGCGGACGATTTCGTCCGCTTAGAGTAATGAGTTAAAAATCGTAAAAGTTCTTGATAAAACTTCATGCGACCAATATGATTCAATGTTTATAGTAGTAATGGTGTCAAAATGGCTATTCGGAACCACAAATATTGATTTCGAAAAGTCGGACGATTTCGTCCGCTTAGAGTAATTAGTTAAAAATCGTAAAAGTTCTTGATAAAACTCCATGCAACCAATATGATTCAATGTTTGTAGTAGTAATGGTGTCAAAATGGCTATTCGGAACCACAAATATTGATTTCGAAAAGGCGGACGATTTCGTACGCTTAGAGTAATTAATTAAAAATCGTAAAAGTTCTTGATAAAACTCCATGTGACAAATATGATTCAATGTTTATAGTTGTAATGGTGTCAAAATGGCTATTCGGAACCACAAATATTGATTTCGAAAAGGCGGACAATTTCGTCCGCTTAGAGTAATGAATTAAAAATCGTAAAAGTTCTTGATAAAACTTCATGCGACAAATATGTTTCAATGTTTATAGTAGTAATGGGGTCAAAATGGATATTCGGAACCACAAATATTGATTTCGAAAAGGCGGACGATTTCGTCCTCTTAGAGTAATAAATTAAAAATCGTAAAAGTTCTTGATTAAACTTCATTCGACAAATATGATTCAATGTTTATAGTAGTAATGGTGTCAAAATGGCTATTCGGAACCACAAATATTGATTTCGAAAAGGCGGACGATTTCGTCCGCTTAGAGTAATTAATTAAAAATCGTAAAAGTTCTTGATAAAACTCCATTCGACAAATATGATTCAATGGTTATAGTAGTAATGGTGTCAAAATGGCTATTCGGAACCACAAATATTGATTTCGAAAAGGCAGACGATTTCGTCCGCTTAGAGTAATGAGTTAAAAATCGTAAAAGTTCTTGATAAAACTTCATGCGACCAATATGATTCAATGTTTATAGTAGTAATGGTGTCAAAATGGCTATTCGGAACCACAAATATTGATTTCGAAAAGGCGGACGATTTCGTCCGCTTAGAGTACTGAGTTAAAAATCGTAAAAGTTCTTGATAAAACTTCATGCGACCAATATGATTCAATGTTTATAGTAGTAATGGGGTCAAAATGGATATTCGGAACCATAAATATTGATTTCGAAAAGGCGGACGATTTCGTCCTTTTAGAGTAATAAATTAAAAATCGTAAAAGTTCTTGATAAAACTTCATTCGACAAATATGATTCAATGTTTATAGTAGTAATGGTGTCAAAATGGCTATTCGGAACCACAAATATTGATTTCGAAAAGTCGGACGATTTCGTCCGCTTAGAGTAATTAGTTAAAAATCGTAAAAGTTCTTGATAAAACTCCATGCAACCAATATGATTCAATGTTTGTAGTAGTAATGGTGTCAAAATGGCTATTCGGAACCACAAATATTGATTTCGAAAAGGCGGACGATTTCGTACGCTTAGAGTAATTAATTAAAAATCGTAAAAGTTCTTGATAAAACTCCATGTGACAAATATGATTCAATGTTTATAGTTGTAATGGTGTCAAAATGGTTATAGTAGTAATGGTGTCAAAATGGCTATTCGGAACCACAAATATTGATTTCGAAAAGGCGGACGATTTCGTCCTCTTAGAGTAATAAATTAAAAATCGTAAAAGTTCTTGATTAAACTTCATTCGACAAATATGATTCAATGTTTATAGTAGTAATGGTGTCAAAATGGCTATTCGGAACCACAAATATTGATTTCGAAAAGGCGGACGATTTCGTCCGCTTAGAGTAATTAATTAAAAATCGTAAAAGTTCTTGATAAAACTCCATTCGACAAATATGATTCAATGGTTATAGTAGTAATGGTGTCAAAATGGCTATTCGGAACCACAAATATTGATTTCGAAAAGGCGGACGATTTCGTCCGCTTAGAGTAATGAGTTAAAAATCGTAAAAGATCTTGATAAAACTTCATGCGACCAATATGATTCAATGTTTATAGTAGTAATGGTGTCAAAATGGCTATTCGGAACCACAAATATTGATTTCGAAAAGGCGGACGATTTCGTCCGCTTAGAGTAATGAGTTAAAAATCGTAAAAGTTCTTGATAAAACTTCATGCGACCAATATGATTCAATGTTTATAGTAGTAATGGGGTCAAAATGGATATTCGGAACCATAAATATTGATTTCGAAAAGGCGGACGATTTCGTCCTTTTAGAGTAATAAATTAAAAATCGTAAAAGTTCTTGATAAAACTTCATTCGACAAATATGATTCAATGTTTATAGTAGTAATGGTGTCAAAATGGCTATTCGGAACCACAAATATTGATTTCGAAAAGTCGGACGATTTCGTCCGCTTAGAGTAATTAGTTAAAAATCGTAAAAGTTCTTGATAAAACTCCATGCAACCAATATGATTCAATGTTTGTAGTAGTAATGGTGTCAAAATGGCTATTCGGAACCACAAATATTGATTTCGAAAAGGCGGACGATTTCGTACGCTTAGAGTAATTAATTAAAAATCGTAAAAGTTCTTGATAAAACTCCATGTGACAAATATGATTCAATGTTTATAGTTGTAATGGTGTCAAAATGGCTATTCGGAACCACAAATATTGATTTCGAAAAGGCAGACGATTTCATCCGCTTAGAGTAATGAGTTAAAAATCGTAAAAGTTCTTGATAAAACTTCATGCGACCAATATGATTCAATGTTTATAGTAGTAATGGGGTCAAAATGGATATTCGGAACCATAAATATTGATTTCGAAAAGGCGGACGATTTCGTCCTCTTAGAGTAATAAATTAAAAATCGTAAAAGTTCTTGATAAAACTTCATTCGACAAATATGATTCAATGTTTATAGTAGTAATGGTGTCAAAATGGCTATTCGGAACCACAAATATTGATTTCGAAAAGACGGACGATTTCGTCCGCTTAGAGTAATTAGTTAAAAATCGTAAAAGTTCTTGATAAAACTCCATGCAACCAATATGATTCAATGTTTGTAGTAGTAATGGTGTCAAAACGGCTATTCGGAACCACAAATATTGATTTCGAAAAGGCGGACGATTTCGTCCGCTTAGAGTAATTAGTTAAAAAGCGTAAAAGTTCTTGATAAAACTTCATGCGACAAATATGATTCAATGTTTATAGTAGTAATGGTGTTAAAATGGCTATTCGGAACCACAAATATTGATTTCGAAAAGGCGGACGATTTCGTCCGCTTAGAGTAATGAGTTAAAAATCGTAAAAGTTCTTGATAAAACTTCATGCGACCAATATGATTCAATGTTTATAGTATTAATGGTGTCAAAATGGCTATTCGGAACCACAAATATTGATTTCGAAAAGGCGGACGATTTCGTCCGCTTAGAGTAATGAGTTAAAAATCGTAAAAGTTCTTGATAAAACTTCATGCGACCAATATGATTCAATGTTTATAGTAGTAATGGGGTCAAAATGGATATTCGGAACCATAAATATTGATTTCGAAAAGGCGGACGATTTCGTCCTCTTAGAGTAATAAATTAAAAATCGTAAAAGTTCTTGATAAAACTTCATTCGACAAATATGATTCAATGTTTATAGTAGTAATGGTGTCAAAATGGCTATTCGGAACCACAAATATTGATTTCGAAAAGGCGGACGATTTCGTACGCTTAGAGTAATTAATTAAAAATCGTAAAAGTTCTTGATAAAACTCCATGTGACAAATATGATTCAATGTTTATAGTTGTAATGGTGTCAAAATGGCTATTCGGAACCACAAATATTGATTTCGAAAAGGCGGACGATTTCATCCGCTTAGAGTAATGAGTTAAAAATCGTAAAAGTTCTTGATAAAACTTCATTCGACCAATATGATTCAATGTTTATAGTAGTAATGGGGTCAAAATGGATATTCGGAACCATAAATATTGATTTCGAAAAGGCGGACGATTTCGTCCTCTTAGAGTAATAAATTAAAAATCGTAAAAGTTCTTGATAAAACTTCATTCGACAAATATGATTCAATGTTTATAGTAGTAATGGTGTCAAAATGGCTATTCGGAACCACAAATATTGATTTCGAAAAGTCGGACGATTTCGTCCGCTTAGAGTAATTAGTTAAAAATCGTAAAAGTTCTTGATAAAACTCCATGCACCCAATATGATTCAATGTTTGTAGTAGTAATGGTGTCAAAATGGCTATTCGGAACCACAAATATTGATTTCGAAAAGGCGGACGATTTCGTACGCTTAGAGTAATTAATTAAAAATCGTAAAAGTTCTTGATAAAACTCCATGTGACAAATATGATTCAATGTTTATAGTTGTAATGGTGTCAAAATGGCTATTCGGAACCACAAATATTGATTTCGAAAAGGCGGACGATTTCATCTGCTTAGAGTAATGAGTTAAAAATCGTAAAAGTTCTTGATAAAACTTCATGCGACCAATATGATTCAATGTTTATAGTAGTATTGGGGTCAAAATGGATATTCGGAACCATAAATATTGATTTCGAAAAGGCGGACGATTTCGTCCTCTTAGAGTAATAAATTAAAAATCGTAAAAGTTCTTGATAAAACTTCATTCGACAAATATGATTCAATGTTTATAGTAGTAATGGTGTCAAAATGGCTATTCGGAACCACAAATATTGATTTCGAAAAGGCGGACGATTTCGTCCGCTTAGAGTAATTAGTTAAAAATCGTAAAAGTTCTTGATAAAACTCCATGCAACCAATATGATTCAATGTTTGTAGTAGTAATGGTGTCAAAACGGCTATTCGGAACCACAAATATTGATTTCGAAAAGGCGGACGATTTCGTCCGCTTAGAGTAATTAGTTAAAAAGCGTAAAAGTTCTTGATAAAACTTCATGCGACAAATATGATTCAATGTTTATAGTAGTAATGGTGTTAAAATGGCTATTCGGAACCACAAATATTGATTTCGAAAAGGCGGACGATTTCGTCCGCTTAGAGTAATGAGTTAAAAATCGTAAAAGTTCTTGATAAAACTTCATGCGACCAATATGATTCAATGTTTATAGTAGTAATGGTGTCAAAATGGCTATTCGGAACCACAAATATTGATTTCGAAAAGGCGGACGATTTCGTCCGCTTAGAGTAATGAGTTAAAAATCGTAAAAGTTCTCGATAAAACTTCATGCGACCAATATGATTCAATGTTTATAGTAGTAATGGGGTCAAAATGGATATTCGGAACCATAAATATTGATTTCGAAAAGGCGGACGATTTCGTCCTCTTAGAGTAATAAATTAAAAATCGTAAAAGTTCTTGATAAAACTTCATTCGACAAATATGATTCAATGTTTATAGTAGTAATGGTGTCAAAATGGCTATTCGGAACCACAAATATTGATTTCGAAAAGGCGGACGATTTCGTACGCTTAGAGTAATTAATTAAAAATCGTAAAAGTTCTTGATAAAACTCCATGTGACAAATATGATTCAATGTTTATAGTTGTAATGGTGTCAAAATGGCTATTCGGAACCACAAATATTGATTTCGAAAAGGCGGACGATTTCGTACGCTTAGAGTAATGAGTTAAAAATCGTAAAAGTTCTTGATAAAACTTCATTCGACCAATATGATTCAATGTTTATAGTAGTAATGGGGTCAAAATGGATATTCGGAACCATAAATATTGATTTCGAAAAGGCGGACGATTTCGTCCTCTTAGAGTAATAAATTAAAAATCGTAAAAGTTCTTGATAAAACTTCATTCGACAAATATGATTCAATGTTTATAGTAGTAATGGTGTCAAAATGGCTATTCGGAACCACAAATATTGATTTCGAAAAGTCGGACGATTTCGTCCGCTTAGAGTAATTAGTTAAAAATCGTAAAAGTTCTTGATAAAACTCCATGCAACCAATATGATTCAATGTTTGTAGTAGTAATGGTGTCAAAATGGCTATTCGGAACCACAAATATTGATTTCGAAAAGGCGGACGATTTCGTACGCTTAGAGTAATTAATTAAAAATCGTAAAAGTTCTTGATAAAACTCCATGTGACAAATATGATTCAATGTTTATAGTTGTAATGGTGTCAAAATGGCTATTCGGAACCACAAATATTGATTTCGAAAAGGCGGACGATTTCATCCGCTTAGAGTAATGAGTTAAAAATCGTAAAAGTTCTTGATAAAACTTCATGCGACCAATATGATTCAATGTTTATAGTAGTATTGGGGTCAAAATGGATATTCGGAACCATAAATATTGATTTCGAAAAGGCGGACGATTTCGTCCTCTTAGAGTAATAAATTAAAAATCGTAAAAGTTCTTGATAAAACTTCATTCGACAAATATGATTCAATGTTTATAGTAGTAATGGTGTCAAAATGGCTATTCGGAACCACAAATATTGATTTCGAAAAGGCGGACGATTTCGTCCGCTTAGAGTAATTAGTTAAAAATCGTAAAAGTTCTTGATAAAACTCCATGCAACCAATATGATTCAATGTTTGTAGTAGTAATGGTGTCAAAACGGCTATTCGGAACCACAAATATTGATTTCGAAAAGGCGGACGATTTCGTCCGCTTAGAGTAATTAGTTAAAAAGCGTAAAAGTTCTTGATAAAACTTCATGCGACAAATATGATTCAATGTTTATAGTAGTAATGGTGTTAAAATGGCTATTCGGAACCACAAATATTGATTTCGAAAAGGCGGACGATTTCGTCCGCTTAGAGTAATGAGTTAAAAATCGTAAAAGTTCTTGATAAAACTTCATGCGACCAATATGATTCAATGTTTATAGTAGTAATGGTGTCAAAATGGCTATTCGGAACCACAAATATTGATTTCGAAAAGGCGGACGATTTCGTCCGCTTAGAGTAATGAGTTAAAAATCGTAAAAGTTCTCGATAAAACTTCATGCGACCAATATGATTCAATGTTTATAGTAGTAATGGGGTCAAAATGGATATTCGGAACCATAAATATTGATTTCGAAAAGGCGGACGATTTCGTCCTCTTAGAGTAATATATTAAAAATCGTAAAAGTTCTTGATAAAACTTCATTCGACAAATATGATTCAATGTTTATAGTAGTAATGGTGTCAAAATGGCTATTCGGAACCACAAATATTGATTTCGAAAAGGCGGACGATTTCGTACGCTTAGAGTAATTAATTAAAAATCGTAAAAGTTCTTGATAAAACTCCATGTGACAAATATGATTCAATGTTTATAGTTGTAATGGTGTCAAAATGGCTATTCGGAACCACAAATATTGATTTCGAAAAGGCGGACGATTTCGTACGCTTAGAGTAATGAGTTAAAAATCGTAAAAGTTCTTGATAAAACTTCATTCGACCAATATGATTCAATGTTTATAGTAGTAATGGGGTCAAAATGGATATTCGGAACCATAAATATTGATTTCGAAAAGGCGGACGATTTCGTCCTCTTAGAGTAATAAATTAAAAATCGTAAAAGTTCTTGATAAAACTTCATTCGACAAATATGATTCAATGTTTATAGTAGTAATGGTGTCAAAATGGCTATTCGGAACCACAAATATTGATTTCGAAAAGTCGGACGATTTCGTCCGCTTAGAGTAATTAGTTAAAAATCGTAAAAGTTCTTGATAAAACTCCATGCAACCAATATGATTCAATGTTTGTAGTAGTAATGGTGTCAAAATGGCTATTCGGAACCACAAATATTGATTTCGAAAAGGCGGACGATTTCGTACGCTTAGAGTAATTAATTAAAAATCGTAAAAGTTCTTGATAAAACTCCATGTGACAAATATGATTCAATGTTTATAGTTGTAATGGTGTCAAAATGGCTATTCGGAACCACAAATATTGATTTCGAAAAGGCGGACGATTTCATCCGCTTAGAGTAATGAGTTAAAAATCGTAAAAGTTCTTGATAAAACTTCATGCGACCAATATGATTCAATGTTTATAGTAGTATTGGGGTCAAAATGGATATTCGGAACCATAAATATTGATTTCGAAAAGGCGGACGATTTCGTCCTCTTAGAGTAATAAATTAAAAATCGTAAAAGTTCTTGATAAAACTTCATTCGACAAATATGATTCAATGTTTATAGTAGTAATGGTGTCAAAATGGCTATTCGGAACCACAAATATTGATTTCGAAAAGGCGGACGATTTCGTCCGCTTAGAGTAATTAGTTAAAAATCGTAAAAGTTTTTGATAAAACTCCATGCAACCAATATGATTCAATGTTTGTAGTAGTAATGGTGTCAAAACGGCTATTCGGAACCACAAATATTGATTTCGAAAAGGCGGACGATTTCGTCCGCTTAGAGTAATTAGTTAAAAAGCGTAAAAGTTCTTGATAAAACTTCATGCGACAAATATGATTCAATGTTTATAGTAGTAATGGTGTTAAAATGGCTATTCGGAACCACAAATATTGATTTCGAAAAGGCGGACGATTTCGTCCGCTTAGAGTAATGAGTTAAAAATCGTAAAAGTTCTTGATAAAACTTCATTCGACCAATATGATTCAATGTTTATAGTAGTAATGGTGTCAAAATGGCTATTCGGAACCACAAATATTGATTTCGAAAAGGCGGACGATTTCGTCCGCTTAGAGTAATGAGTTAAAAATCGTAAAAGTTCTTGATAAAACTTCATGCGACCAATATGATTCAATGTTTATAGTAGTATTGGGGTCAAAATGGATATTCGGAACCATAAATATTGATTTCGAAAAGGCGGACGATTTCGTCCTCTTAGAGTAATAAATTAAAAATCGTAAAAGTTCTTGATAAAACTTCATTCGACAAATATGATTCAATGTTTATAGTAGTAATGGTGTCAAAATGGCTATTCGGAACCACAAATATTGATTTCGAAAAGGCGGACGATTTCGTCCGCTTAGAGTAATTAGTTAAAAATCGTAAAAGTTTTTGATAAAACTCCATGCAACCAATATGATTCAATGTTTGTAGTAGTAATGGTGTCAAAACGGCTATTCGGAACCACAAATATTGATTTCGAAAAGGCGGACGATTTCGTCCGCTTAGAGTAATTAGTTAAAAAGCGTAAAAGTTCTTGATAAATCTTCATGCGACAAATATGATTCAATGTTTATAGTAGTAATGGTGTTAAAATGGCTATTCGGAACCACAAATATTGATTTCGAAAAGGCGGACGATTTCGTCCGCTTAGAGTAATGAGTTAAAAATCGTAAAAGTTCTTGATAAAACTTCATTCGACCAATATGATTCAATGTTTATAGTAGTAATGGTGTCAAAATGGCTATTCGGAACCACAAATATTGATTTCGAAAAGGCGGACGATTTCGTCCGCTTAGAGTAATGAGTTAAAAATCGTAAAAGTTCTCGATAAAACTTCATGCGACCAATATGATTCAATGTTTATAGTAGTAATGGGGTCAAAATGGATATTCGGAACCATAAATATTGATTTCGAAAAGGCGGACGATTTCGTCCTCTTAGAGTAATAAATTAAAAATCGTAAAAGTTCTTGATAAAACTTCATTCGACAAATATGATTCAATGTTTATAGTAGTAATGGTGTCAAAATGGCTATTCGGAACCACAAATATTGATTTCGAAAAGTCGGACGATTTCGTCCGCTTAGAGTAATTAGTTAAAAATCGTAAAAGTTCTTGATAAAACTCCATGCAACCAATATGATTCAATGTTTGTAGTAGTAATGGTGTCAAAATGGCTATTCGGAACCACAAATATTGATTTCGAAAAGGCGGACGATTTCGTACGCTTAGAGTAATTAATTAAAAATCGTAAAAGTTCTTGATAAAACTCCATGTGACAAATATGATTCAATGTTTATAGTTGTAATGGTGTCAAAATGGCTATTCGGAACCACAAATATTGATTTCGAAAAGGCGGACGATTTCATCCGCTTAGAGTAATGAGTTAAAAATCGTAAAAGTTCTTGATAAAACTTCATGCGACCAATATGATTCAATGTTTATAGTAGTAATGGGGTCAAAATGGATATTCGGAACCATAAATATTGATTTCGAAAAGGCGGACGATTTCGTCCTCTTAGAGTAATAAATTAAAAATCGTAAAAGTTCTTGATAAAACTTCATTCGACAAATATGATTCAATGTTTATAGTAGTAATGGTGTCAAAATGGCTATTCGGAACCACAAATATTGATTTCGAAAAGGCGGACGATTTCGTCCGCTTAGAGTAATTAGTTAAAAATCGTAAAAGTTCTTGATAAAACTCCATCCAACCAATATGATTCAATGTTTGTAGTAGTAATGGTGTCAAAACGGCTATTCGGAACCACAAATATTGATTTCGAAAAGGCGGACGATTTCGTCCGCTTAGAGTAATTAGTTAAAAAGCGTAAAAGTTCTTTATAAAACTTCATGCGACAAATATGATTCAATGTTTATAGTAGTAATGGTGTTAAAATGGCTATTCGGAACCACAAATATTGATTTCGAAAAGGCGGACGATTTCGTACGCTTAGAGTAATGAGTTAAAAATCGTAAAAATTCTTGATAAAAATCCATGCAACCAATATGATTCAATGTTTATAGTAGTTATGGTGTCAAAATGGCTATTCGGAACCACAAATATTGATTTCGAAAAGGCGGACGATTTCGTTCGCTTAGAGTAATTAATTAAAAATCGTAAAAGTTCTTGATAAAACTTCATGCGACAAATATTATTCAATGTTTATAGTAGTAATGGTGTCAAAATGGCTATTCGGAACCACAAATATTGATTTCGAAAAGGCGGACGATTTCGTCCGCTTAGAGTAATTAATTAAAAATCGTAAAAGTTCATGATAAAACTCCATGCGACAAATATGATTCAATGTTTATAGTAGTAATGGTGTCAAAATGGCTATTCAGAACCACAAATATTGATTTCGAAAAGGCGGACGATTTCGTCCGCTTAGAGTAATTAATTAAAAATCGTAAAAGTTCTTGATAAAACTCCATGCGACAAATACGATTCAATGTTTATAGTAGTAATGGTGTCAAAATGGCTACAAAAAAATAAATTTACAATTCCGGTATCGATTCTATACATGAAATCGACCCTATACATTTTCCGGAAAATATAGAACGTAATAATAAATCCTAAATTCGGTCAACCCCCGAATTTTTACTATTACAAACATTCATCCACATAAAACGAATCTCGACATGTCCGAGAGTTTAATAAACGAATAATCATGATAATTAATTAACACAATAATTAAATCCAACCATGATAGTCGGAAATCCCTGCAAGGTAGAACAATAATCGAACATATACATGAACACGAAACCAAACGCTCTGATACCAATTGCTGGGATTCGATGTCCCGGGCTATCAAAAATTAATGCGGAAACGATAACCCGACCGAAACCCCGTCGCCGGAAACCACGAACACGAGCACCACGGTGTCCGGAGCTCGACCCCACCGCTGGGCTCGCGATCGCGTTCGATCGTGTGGGCTGCTCCGGCAGGCCCGGGCGGTGAGTCCGGCGACTCACCGCCATCACAGAAGGCGGGGGGAGCCACCAGCCGCGACACCAGCCCGCCGTCCCCCCGGCGATCGAGCGAAGGGCTCGATCGCCCCCAGCCGCGGCGTCCAGCCGCGGCGTCTCCCTTTGCGCACGCCACCGGGCGAGGGTGGCCGAGGGGGTTCGTCCGCCATGGCACCAGCCCACGGCTGAACCCCCAGCGATCGACTTCACGTCGATCGCTTGCCCCGGCGTCCAGCCGGGGCTTCCCCTCACGCCCACGCGCCGGCGGTCGAACCCTAGGGTTCGGCCGCCCCTTGTTCCATCCCGACGGGGATCGCGTGATCCCCGTATCCCGGTCTCGACGTTCCCGGATTGTCTTGTTCATGTATACATCACAATTAACGAACATATAATCATAGAGGGGGTTTACGATTATATTACCTCGATTCGTTGTACGGAGAAATGAATTAACGTGTTGATGACCTTGCGATCTTCCTACATATTCCTTGCACCTCGTCCGAACGTCGTGTGGGCGACGATCTATCGAACTCCTATGGATCTCCTTCACTCTTCAAGACTTTATGATTGGCGTATCTTAGGTTAATGAATTGTGAAGACCATGTAGTGCTTTTATAGGCTACCTAGGGGATCAAAAGGAGGTGGAATATTGGGCTTCCAATATTGAAGATTAAATTGAGCCCAGCCCAAATCTATTAATCCTTATCAATATTAATTAATTTATTTTCCACTATATAAATTAATTGCACTCCCAATATTAAACCATATTATATCAAATAATATTTCTCCGGTAGTATTATTTATTCCATGTATTTAAGATTTAAATATCCATGAATAAATTTATTTATTGCTCAATAAATTATATTCATCTCTTATATCCGAGACTAGTACCATTCAACCTTAATTATTATGCGGAACAAATCCACCTGCAGGGTTTACATAATAATTCCTTATGAACTCATCTCGGGGATATTATCAACCCTTCCGGGATACACTTTTCCGTCAAGTATTCACGGCATGTCATATATAAAATATAGCGACCCAATTTTACCGGTAATTAACCCAATAATTAAATCGGTTAATTCTTTTGGAAAATCAAAGTCTCTAATATTAAATATACACACCCGCAATAATATCGGGGATTAAGAATAAAATACTCTGAGATTTAAATTGATTATCCAAGGCAATCCTAATCAATAAATCTCAAGCGATGCGCCCAATACACCAAGTGTACAAGTGTGATAAAATAATTAAGATAAATTATTTTCTCTCTCACACAACGACTATACCGATGGATTGGTCCGGGTCCATCTAGGTCGTGAGCATCTGTTTGATTAAATACGAGTAACTGATAGTATGATCTTCTGTGTGGTCCCGACACACCATACTAACTACAACATATAAAATCCAGGACTATATTTTGCATATTTAATTAATAATTAATTAAATGCAAATAATTGTTTATTAATTAAATAGGTTAAATGCTATGACCGGGAGTTTACCGATACTTAAATCTAGACATTAAGTACACAACTCCAACAGGGTTCGCCCGCGGTTAGGGTTTGGTTGAGTCCGGATTTACGTGGTGGTTCGCGGCGGGATGTTCCGGCAACCGGGAGTCGATTGAAGTTGTCGTTCCGCAATTTGACAACTCCGGATATTCGATCTCCAAAGGATTTCGGTCGGAGTTAATTAGATAATTTATTTATTTAAATTTATTAATTCCGGGATATCGATTTCCAACAAGTGTGGACGTTTACTACACCAAAATATTTTTACAATTGACTCCCAATTACTTGATCCATTCGATTTTTGTAAATCAGGACGCGGAGAATCATAAGTGAAACTCGAAGTTTCTAACCAGTGATTCACCATGCGAACAGCCATATCTCTCATAAAATGAGGGAGCCGAGCAGACAATCGATCCATTTCAAGAAACGGTACGAAGGTCTCTAATTTGTGTCATCCACATGACCAAGTGGTTTTGGCTCCATTCCACTCCCCGGGGTGAGAATGAGTCGACTTGAAATCAGTTTCAGAAAGACAAATTAGGCATTGTTTGATAAACTTAATCAATGTTTCTTGTAAAAGGAATTACAAGAATTCTCCTCCAATGGCTTATCTATACGAACTTCAAAAGTCCATAAAAGTCACCAATGATACCTTGGCTGTTATAGGGTCGAAATATTCTTTAAGGAAAACGTGTAAACGTGATTCAATATTTTCCAAAGCCTCCACTTTCAGAAACACACAAGAGAAACAACAATCTTAAAGAATATTTACTATTCTGAACGATGGAGTCAGTTCGTGAGATGAACAGCAAATTCGGAAAATTGGAGGAGTTTGAAGGCGTAGAATTTCGAAGGTGGAAAAAGAAGATGCATTTCTTACTAACAACATTGAAGGTGGTGTACGTTCTAAGTACTCCACAACCGGAAGCAGTGGACAACGAAACGCCGGAGGAAACTCGGAAACGCTGCAAATGGGAAAACGACGACTATATATGTCGTGGGCATATATTAAACGGTATGTCTGACTCTCTCTTTGATATCTATCAAAATGTGGAGTCTGCTAAGGCCCTTTGGGATAGCCTTGAATCCAAGTACATTGACGAAGACGCTTCTAGTAAGAAGTTCCTAGTTGGTAATTTTATGAATTACAAGATGTGCGACAGAAGGCCGGTAATGGAGCAATACAATGAATTGCTCCGAATCTTGGGTCAATTTACCCAACATAATATGAAGATGGACGAGTCCATCTCGGTGTCTAGTATTATAGACAAATTACCGCCGTCGTGGAAAGACTTCAAACACACCTTGAAACATAAAAAGGAAGAGTTGTCTTTAGTACAACTCGGTAGTCACTTGCGCATAGAGGAATCTCTAAGGGCGCAAGAGGGTGAAAAATGTTGGAAATCGATATCCCGGGGTTAACGGAATTGCGGAAACATAACCCCGATCAAAATCCCTTCGCCGGAGTACACGCGAACCACCACGCGAACCGGGCCCGACAAGAGTATCGCCGCCGCGGGATAAACCTGCGGCCGAAACCCTAGCCGAACCCCGCTAGGGTTCGCGATCGCGGTGGGCGATCGCATGGGGATGCGCGTGCATCCCCCCGGGGCTGCTCGTAGCAGCCCCCCGGCGGTGAGTTCGGCGACTCACCGCCACCGCTCGTGGAGGAGCGGTCCGCCCAGCGGACCGCGGTCTGGTCAGCCCCACGGCTGCCCGGCGGTTGAGCCCGGCTCAACCGCACTCCCAATATTAAACCATATTATATCAAATAATATTTCTCCGGTAGTATTATTTATTCCGTGTATTTAAGATTTAAATATCCATGAATAAATTTATTTATTGCTCAATAAATTATATTCATCTCTTATATCCGAGACTAGTACCATTCAACCTTAATTATTATGCGGAACAAATCCACCTGCAGGGTTTACATAATAATTCCTTATGAACTCATCTCGGGGATATTATCAACCCTTACGGGATACACTTTCCCGTCAAGTATTCACGGCATGTCATATATAAAATATAGCGACCCAACTTAACCGGTAATTAACCCAATAATTAAATCGGTTAATTCCTTTGGAAAATCAAACTCACTTATATTAAATATACACACCCGCAATAGTATCAGGGATTAAGAATAAAATACACTGAGACTTAAATCGATTATCGCCGGCAATCCTAATCGATAAATCTCAAACGATCCGCTCAATACACCAAGTGTACAAGTGTGATAAAATAATTAAGACAAATTATTTTCTCTCTCACACAACGACTATACCGATGGATTGGTCCGTGTCCATCTAGGTCGTGAGCAACTGTTCGATTAAATACGAGTAACCGATAGTATGATCTTCTGTGTGGGCCCGACACACCATACTAACTACAACGTATAGAATCCAGGACTATAATTTGCATATATTTAATTATAAATAATTAAATGCAAATAATTTTTTATTTAATTAAATAGATTAATGGCAATGAATCGGGAGTTTCCGTTACTTAAATCTATACATTAAGTACACAACTCCAACAATCTCCCACTTGTACTAAGGTCTAGTCATTTCCTCCAAACTCCCGACTCCCATACTCATTACGTGCTTAAGTTGTACTTCCAAGAAGTACTATGTGAATGAGCACTCTAGGTCGCCGCTCTGAAGTTATCTTGGTGACTACAGCGTCGTCTCCCTCGACGATGACTCGTATCAAGTGGTACTTGCTCTATGTGTTATCTTACACTTATGGAATTGTGATTTCTTACCATTTGCCATCGCACCGCTATTTACATAGCCTTTGGCAAATTAAGAATCACGTCTATGTCCCAGAGATTATCCCGGAGCTATACCAAAACTTCCGCTGCCTCTGAGGCCGCTATTTGGTTACCCATGGCAGAGTCCGAAAAGCATCGTGCTTATCACTCTTCCATGTTGAAAAAACTCCTTCTCCTTCAATAGTGAAACACATAGCCTGATATCGACTTACACTGGTCCTCATTTGATTAGAAATCTAAGAGAATGTAATCCAAAGGAAAAACTTGTCTGCTCCGTAATCCAGAACATAGTTTCCAGTACTTTGAAAGTACTTAAAATGTTCATTACAGCAGTCGAGTATTCCTTTCCAGGATTACCTTGATATCCTCCCACTATACTAACCGCATAGCAGATATCAGGTTCTCGTTTTTCAACATCGCATTTATCAAACTTTCCACACTCGAAGTGTAGGAAACCGCTTTTATTGCTTCTATCTCCTTTTGTGTTCCAAAACACATATCCTTAGATAGATGCATTCCGTATCTGAAAGCTAACATACCTCTCTCGGAATCTTGCATGTTAAAATGAACCATAATCGTATAAGATATCTAGAGAAGTACAATGTTCTTTTCTTGAGATCCTAGATCTTAAGAACATGTTCTAACTTCTTCTTTATCTCATATATCGATTTTTCTAGACAACCATCATTTTATATCTGACAACTGATGGAGTTGTATTCTAAATGTCTAGTTTAGTGCAAATACGGAACTCCTTATCTATACCTTAATTCGATATATGATTCAAGCATAATTGCATTTAATGCAATAGTCCTAGATATATACGTTGTAGACAGTATGGCGTGAGGAGACACGCGGAAGATCATACTGTCGGTTACTCGTATATTATCGAACAGTAGCTCACGACTTAGATGGACAGGGACAATCCATCGGTACGTCGTTGTGTGACTGGTAGATAGTCGGTCTTGACTATCATGTCACACTCGTACACTAGGTGTATTGAGCAGGACCACGGGAGGGCGTTCGATTTATACTAATCGCAGTAATCGAACTAGACCTCAGATATTACGGATATACGAATTCCTAATCCTTATATAATTATAGGTGCGTGTGTCCAATTCTCGGTTCTTTAACTTGCCAATGAGTGAGACTAATTGATTAGTCGAGATCCTCGGTAAATTGGGAATCGTAATTGTACGCACGGCATGCTGTAGATTATAGACAGGAAACCGTGTCCCGTTTATTGGGTTGATTACGTCCCCGAGATGAGCTCATAAAGTTTATCATGTAAACCCTGCAGGTGGATTTGTTCCACATGATAATAAGGATGAGTGGTACTAGTCTCGGATAATAAGAAACTGTTGGAATTCGCTATCCCGGGTTATCAAAATTGCGGAACCGATAACCCGAACGAACCCTTCGCCGGAGATCGTACGTACACCGACTCATCCGCCGGAGTCCGGGCTTTGGAGACCACGCACCCGAAGGCACGTAATCCGCCCCCACCCGAAAACCCGCGAGCCGAGGTTCATACGATCGACAACCTCAATCGCCGGAGACATCACGAGCCCACGCGATCCGGGACCCGACCGAACGCGTCGCGTGCACGAGGCACGCGGACGCCCAGCCGAGTCCCCGCGAGGGGACTCGCGATCGCTCGCAGCGATCGCACGGGGTGCCTCGCGGCATCCCCGGGATGCTCGCAGCATCCCCGCAGCGGATCCGGCGATCCGCTGCTCGCGGCTAGGGCTCGCGTCCAGCGAGCCGCTGCGGGAAAACCCGCAGCTCGCTACGAGCTGCTACGGGTAAAACCCGCAGCCCTAGCGATCGGCCCCGTAGGGCTCGATGGGACCCTCGGCGTCCAGCCGAGGGTTCGCGCACTCGATCCCCGCGAGGGATCCACGAGCCGCCGGCGGTCCGGTGGCTCAACCACCATCGCCCGGCTCGACCCTCGTCCCGGGGTTCGATCCTTGGATCCTTGTTCTACGGTATTCTCGATAAAAAACAAATCGAACAATTAACAAGTGCGTTGAGAATTGTACCTACGATTCGTTGTTCGGAGAAACGAAATCGATGACCTCGTGATCTTCCCGCGTATTCCTTGCACTCCGTTCGAACGTCGGGTGGGCGACGAGCTATCGAACTTATGGATCCTCTTCACTCTCGAACTCTATTGTAGGCGTTACGTAGGTTAAGAAGTGAAGACCATGTAGTGCTTTTATAGGCTACGAAGGGGATCAAAAGGAGAATAAATATTGGGCTTTAATATTGAAAATTAAATTGGGTCCAACCCAAATCCATTAATTCTTATCAATATTAATTTTATTTATTTTCCACTATATAAATAAAATTGACCTCCCAATATTATTCCATATTATACCAAATAATATTTCTCCAACTTAGTATTATTTATTCCGTGTATTTAAGATTTAAATATCCATAAATAAAATTTATTTATTGCTTAATAAATTTATTCATCTCTTATATCCGAGACTAGTACCACTCAACCTTATTTATTGTGCGGAACAAATCCACTCGCGAGGTTTACACAATAAATCCTTATGAGCTCATCTCGGGGATATTATCAACCCTTACGGGATACACTGCCCCTTCAAGAATTCACGGCATGCCATATATAAAATATAGTGACCCAACTTAACCGGTAATCAACCCAATAATTAAACCGGTTAATTCCTTTGGCAAATCAAAGTCACTTATATTAAATATACACACCCGCAATTGTTTCAGGGATTAAGAATAAAATACTCCGAGTCTCAAATCAATTATCGCCGAGCAATCCTAATTGATGAGTCTCAATCGATCCGCTCAATACACCAAGTGTACAAGTGTGATAAAATAATTAAGATAAATTATTTTCTCTCTCACACAACGACTATACCGATGGATTGGTCCGTGTCCATCTAGGTCGTGAGCAACTGTTCGATTAAATACGAGTAACCGATAGTATGATCTTCTGTGTGCCCATGCCCCACCATACTAACTACAACGTATAAAATCCAGGACTATAATTTGCATATATTTAATTAACAATAATTAAACGCAAATGATTGTTTATTTAATTAAATAGATTAATGGCAATGGATCGTGAGTTTCCGTTACTTAAATCTAGACATTAAGTACACAACTCCAACAATCTCCCACTTGTACTAAGGTCTAGTCATTTCCTCCAAACTCCCGACTCCCATACTCATCACGTGCTTAAGTTGTACTTCCAAGAAGTACTATGTGAATGAGCACTCTAGGTTGCCGCTCTGAAGTTATCTTGGTGACTACAGCGTCGTCTCCCTCGACGATGACTCGTATCAGGTGGTACTTGCTCTATGTGTTATCTTACACTCATGGACTTGTGATTTCTTACCATTTGCCATTGCACCGCTATTGACATAGCCTTTGGCAAATTAAGAATCACATCTAAGTCCCAGAGATTATCCCGGAGCTATACCAAAACTTCCGCTGCCTCTGAGGCCGCTTATTTGGTTACCCATGGCAGAGTCCGAAAAGCATCGTGCTTATCACTCTTCCATGTTAAAACTCCTTCTCCTTCAATAGTGAAACACATAGCCTGATATCGACTTACACCGGTCCTTATTCGATTAGAAATCTAAGAGAATGTAATCCAAAGGAAATGTTTGTCTGCTTCGTAATCCAGAACATAGTTTCCAGTACTTCGAAAGTACTTAAAATGTCCATTACAGCAGTCAAGTATTCCTTTCCAGGATTACCTTGATATCCTCCCACTATGCTAACCGCATAGCCGATATCAGGTTCTTGTTTTCAACAATGCATTCATCGAGCTTTCCACACTTAAAGTGTAGGAAACTGCTTTCATTGCTTCTATCTCCTTTTTGTGTTCCAAAACACATATCCTTAGATAGATGCATTCCGTATCTGAAGGGTAACGAACCTTTCTGGGAATCTTGCATGTTAAAACGAACCACAATCATATATATGTAAGATGTCCAGGAGAAGTACAATGTTCTCTCCTAGAGATCCAAGATCTCAAGAACAGGTCCAACTTCTTCCTTTATCTTTCATAATGATTTATCCAGACAACCATCATTTCATGTCTGATTACATCTTTACATTGTTGCCAATGATAAAATGTTATCTACATAAAACCCGAGAAACACCACCTTGTTTCCATTACGTTTCCCATACACACGATTCGTCTATGCTTTGATGAATCCATAAAATGGACTATCTCATCAATTTGCAAGTACCACGAACTCGAGGCTTGTTTCAATCCATAAATGGATCGATTAAGCTTGCACACTAGATGATCTCGCCCCTTAGCAATGAATCCTTCTGGTTGTTTGTCTCGTCAAGACTTCCATTAAGGAAAGCTGTCTTGACATCCATTTGCCACACCTCATAATCCATATGAGCTGCTATGGATAAGAGAATCCGGATCGACTTTATCTTGGCTACCGGCGAGAAGGTCTCCTCATAATCGATTCCCTCTTTCTGAGTATATCCTTTCGCAACAAGCCGAGTTTTAAAGGTTTCAACCTTTCCGTCAGATCCTCTCTTTCTCTTGTAGACCCATTTACCCAATTGGCTTTACGCCGCTTGGTGGTTCTACAAGATCCCAGACTTTGTTAGAATCTATAGATTCTATTTCGGATTTCATCGCTTTCTTCCAAGAAGGCGCATCTATATCTTGTACCGCCTCATCATAGGTCCAGGGATCGACTTCATGAACTCCGGGTGCCGAGTCCGAAGACTCACCCAGTCCAATCCATCTGTCCGGTTGTTTAACAACCCTCCCACTACGACGGCGTTCCGGTGTATCAACAGTGACAGTATTAGGTGCAGGTTCTAGCGGTGTATCTATACTCGGTTCAGCTGTATCCAGTCCTTATCGTTCTCTCTCATTCAAAGTATTACGTCACTTTGGGCTTGTGGTTCATCTAATAGTCTTCCTCTAAGAACCGGGCGTTAGAACTTATAACGTCCTTCTGGTTCATAGTACTATTTGAACACACATCTTTTGTTCTTCTAGGATATTCTACAACCGCATTTGAATGCGCCGTTGTTTCCAGACATATCCATAGAACATAGGTAGTTCCGTATAACTCATGCCTTTACTATTTCTATAAGAGTTCTATTTCTTGTTTACGACACACCATTTCTACACAAAAGTGTATGGTGTAGTCATTTGGGATCAAATCCCAATCTCTGATCAGTATGCCATGCATTCCTCAGACAGGCACTTGCCTCCGCGATCAGATCGCAGGCATTTAATGGATATACCATGATGGTTCCCCACAATAGCTTTGTGTCCATTGACTTGTCAAAACACTTTGCTTTTGTGGCATATCAGGTATGCTAACCCATTCTTTCGAGTAATCATAAAATGAAGTACTCGTACCTTATTGTCTGAGTAGACAAGGGTCTGCATACATCAGAGTTGATCAATTCTAATACTTGTCCGGATCTTATACCTTATATCCATAAAGGATTGCTTAGTCGTATTATCTTCCAAATTAGATTCTTAGGTCGGAAGGTCCACTCCTTCAACTTAATTGATCTTACAATCAATTTTCGACCTTTGAACTTCTCATTTGAATAAATATGACTTAGCATAAGAATCCACAAGTATAAATGATATAAATAAAGAAATCTCTTATTAGTAAAACGAGTTATATATAAAACGGTTCGTTGCATCGTGGTGGACTTAGGGTTTTATCATTTATATATTGCTAGCTAATGTACCAGAATAGATAATATCCTTATTTCTTCTTATAACCATCAAATGATTAAAAGAAATAAAATATCCATTCATTAGAAATCCAGAACAAAGTTCTTTCTAAAAGGTACATAAAAGCAATAACTTAAAATGAAATCCTATATAATTGTCCTCCACTGCAACAGCTGCCTCCTCAACAGCATTGCCCATGTAGACTACGATTTCTTCTTTTCCAAGTCGTTGGGTTTCCTGGAACCCTTGCATTTAAAATGCACATACCGTCAGTGGTTCCATATCTACACACCAGGTTCCGGTAGATAATACCACTGACTATGTTTTACGACTAAAGAAGACTTCGTACTTTCTTTGAGAGGATAATCAGACTTCCAGTACCCAAACTGCTTGCATCGAAAGCACTTGCCCAAAGGCTTGCCTTTCCCAATCCGTGGCTTTAAGCCACTGGGTTTCTTTGCTTGCTTTTCCTTTCCCCCGGTTTTGCCCTTAGGTCCGAAACCTTTGGCATTGGCTACAAGAGCTTGCGATTTCCGTTTCAACTCGTCTAAAAGGTTCATCATCTCGAAAAACGTGTTTAAGCGTTTCCTCGAATCGACTGGCCTTTATGAGTATCCTCATCGCCTCTTGTCTAGCCTCTACATCATGTCTAAACATCTCCTTGAGTTTGAACATGATATTAAAATCAGTCCCTTCCTCATCAGTTAAGACATTGGTAGGCTCGGGAGAACAAAGCTTACTTGAGTACAAACTTGTACTCTTTAACAGTCTGGGCAATGTCCAGATCTCTATTCCAATCAATACAATCAGGGACCAGTGAGTTAAAAATCCTTAAGTATCACATAAAGTGGGTTCAAAGCCATATCCTAATCTATGAGCACATATAACAACAAACAATCGATTTAATCTCCGATATTATCTCCCTCAAATAATATCATTAAACCACTAATCACATCTAAAATCCCATCAGGTAAGGCAAGCCACGTGGTGTGGACGTTTACCCACCCAAACGACTTAGCAATTAGATTTTCTTTGGTCATACATCACTTATAGCGGAACCTCGTGGGGAGGAATACTATAATGCGTATCTAAGTGTAAACCATTACTCAGTACCAAAGTAAATTACTTGGAATCGCTACATCACCGCAAGCCACGTGGTGTGGACGTTTACGATAACTTCACAACTCTTCATAATTACTTACAACTGTCTACATCAATTAATCCAAAGTCCGTCAGCATAGCAAGCCACGTGGTGTGGACGTTTACTACACTAAGAGACTTTTATAATTGACTCCCAATTACTCGATCCATTTAATCTCGTAAATCAAGACGTGGAGAATCATAAGTGAAACTCGAAGTTTCTAACCAGTGATTCACCATGCGAACGACCCTATCTCTCATAAATGAGGGAGCCGAGCAGACAAACGACCCACCTATCAAAGAATGGCACGAAAGTCTCTAATTTGTGTCCTCTACATTACCAAGTGGCTCTGGCTCCATTCCACTCCCCGGGGTGAGAATGAGTCGACTTGAAATCAGCTTTGGAAAGACAAATTAGGCATTGTTTGATAAACTCAATCAATGTTTCTTGTAAGAGGAATTACAAGAACTCTCCTCCAATGACTTATCTATATATACCTCAAAGGTATATAAAAGTCACCAAGAGAGCAGCAATGGAGACCATGGGTATGTTTCCATACCCTCTCCCACTTAGCTTTTTACAATAAAGGGATACACTATCTAGTGCATAAAATAAACACATATAGCATGCATACATGTAATAAAGCACATAGTATTATCACATAGTCAAAATAATTACTAGAATATTATTTTCCGACTATTATTGCTTCATCACATCCCCGTACGCATCTTCTAGTCTTCAGTCTTCGTTTCTTGAATGCCCCATGTGACGAGAATATTAATATCCAATATTTAAATCTATTTATTTTCAATTAATCCAAAAGTTACTTAATTCGAAAATTAAGTCAATTGAATATATCAAAAATAAAATTAAATATTATTAATATTTTTATTTATTTTATTTTCTTTTTCCACTTCATTAAATCACTAGAATAATCTATCCAAGATATTCTTGGAATATTCTAGATGATATCCATAATGAAATAAAGAAATAAAATAATTAGTACTATTATACTTTTCCAAATTTATTTTTTTATTCCTAATCCATGAATATTCCCATGAGTAGGAATAATCAAATAGAAAAATAAATTTAGTACTAAATTAATTCTTTTTCTATTTTTCTAGAATATTCCATAAAGAAATACTCAAAATAGGAAATAATGAATTAATTAGGAAAGTATATTTCCGGTAGGAGTAGCCCGGGTTGGGAGACCCCGAACCACCCCCACTTCGATCGTCCGGCCAGCCACGGGGAGGACCGCCGCCGCCCAGCCACGCCGCCGACCACCGAGATGGTGGCAGCCGCGACTAGGGCAACCAGCCACCCCGCGCCACGCCTTCGATCGGGCGTCCATGGGGATCGATCCAATCGATCCCTAGCCCTTTCCCTCTCGTCACCTCGTCTTCTCCGGCGGTCTTCGATTCGTCGATCCAATCGCAAAATAAATTTACAAAAATCTAAATTACAATTCCGGTATCGATTCTATACACGAAATCGACCCTATACATATTTTCCGGAAAAACATGAACATAATAATAAATCCTAAATTCGGTCAACCCCCGAATTTTTACTATTACAAGCATTCACCACCAAAAACGAATCTCGACATGTCCGAGAGTTTAATAAAACAACAATCATGACAAAATAAATTAAGCGAATAATAAATAAGCCATAATAGTCGGAACCCTGCAAGGTAGAACAATTTTATCGAAAATACCGCGAACGTAAACCACGCTCTGATACCAATTGTTGGAATTCGCTATCCCGGGTTATCAAAATTGCGGAACCGATAACCCGAACGAACCCTTCGCCGGAGATCGTACGTACACCGACTCATCCGCCGGAGTCCGGGCTTTGGAGACCACGCACCCGAAGGCACGTAATCCGCCCCCACCCGAAAACCCGCGAGCCGAGGTTCATACGATCGACAACCTCAATCGCCGGAGAAATCACGAGCCCACGCGATCCGGGACCCGACCGAACGCGTCGCGTGCACGAGGCACGCGGACGCCCAGCCGAGTCCCCGCGAGGGGACTCGCGATCGCTCGCAGCGATCGCACGGGGTGCCTCGCGGCATCCCCGGGATGCTCGCAGCATCCCCGCAGCGGATCCGGCGATCCGCTGCTCGCGGCTAGGGCTCGCGTCCAGCGAGCCGCTGCGGGAAAACCCGCAGCTCGCTACGAGCTGCTACGGGTAAAACCCGCAGCCCTAGCGATCGGCCCCGTAGGGCTCGATCGACCCTCGGCGTCCAGCCGAGGGTTCGCGCACTCGATCCCCGCGAGGGATCCACGAGCCGCCGGCGGTCCGGTGGCTCAACCACCATCGCCCGGCTCGACCCTCGTCCCGGGGTTCGATCCTTGGATCCTTGTTCTACGGTATTCTCGATAAAAAACAAATCGAACAATTAACAAGTGCGTTGAGAATTGTACCTACGATTCGTTGTTCGGAGAAACGAAATCGATGACCTCGTGATCTTCCCGCGTATTCCTTGCACTCCGTTCGAACGTCGGGTGGGCGACGAGCTATCGAACTTATGGATCCTCTTCACTCTCGAACTCTATTGTAGGCGTTACGTAGGTTAAGAAGTGAAGACCATGTAGTGCTTTTATAGGCTACGAAGGGGATCAAAAGGAGAATAAATATTGGGCTTTAATATTGAAAATTAAATTGGGTCCAACCCAAATCCATTAATTCTTATCAATATTAATTTTATTTATTTTCCACTATATAAATAAAATTGACCTCCCAATATTATTCCATATTATACCAAATAATATTTCTCCAACTTAGTATTATTTATTCCGTGTATTTAAGATTTAAATATCCATAAATAAAATTTATTTATTGCTTAATAAATTTATTCATCTCTTATATCCGAGACTAGTACCACTCAACCTTATTTATTGTGCGGAACAAATCCACTCGCGAGGTTTACACAATAAATCCTTATGAGCTCATCTCGGGGATATTATCAACCCTTACGGGATACACTGCCCCTTCAAGAATTCACGGCATGCCATATATAAAATATAGTGACCCAACTTAACCGGTAATCAACCCAATAATTAAACCGGTTAATTCCTTTGGCAAATCAAAGTCACTTATATTAAATATACACACCCGCAATTGTTTCAGGGATTAAGAATAAAATACTCCGAGTCTCAAATCAATTATCGCCGAGCAATCCTAATTGATGAGTCTCAATCGATCCGCTCAATACACCAAGTGTACAAGTGTGATAAAATAATTAAGATAAATTATTTTCTCTCTCACACAACGACTATACCGATGGATTGGTCCGTGTCCATCTAGGTCGTGAGCAACTGTTCGATTAAATACGAGTAACCGATAGTATGATCTTCTGTGTGCCCATGCCCCACCATACTAACTACAACGTATAAAATCCAGGACTATAATTTGCATATATTTAATTAACAATAATTAAACGCAAATGATTGTTTATTTAATTAAATAGATTAATGGCAATGGATCGTGAGTTTCCGTTACTTAAATCTAGACATTAAGTACACAACTCCAACAGAAACGAATTAATTTAATTATTAGTAATTAAATAAATTCGTGGACGTTCGATATCTTAAACACGGGGAAAATCGTATATGTAATTTCGGCGGAAATATTATGGTTGAAATAATATTAAAATTAATTTCGGGGATTCAATTATTATTTTTTAGTGGAGTGAATAATAATTAAAATTGAAATCGATTAATTAAGGAATTGCGTTTACGTATTCCAAGATAATTAATATTTCAATTTAGCCCTTAATTAATTTAACCTAAGGTCCCTAACGTAACTCTATATAAACCCCCCCCCCCTTGCCCTCTCCTAAAACCTACAGAACGCCGCAATAATTATTTCAGCAGAGAAAAATTATTTTGCTTAGCGCAAATAAAAGTTTTCTCTGTTAAAATAAAAGTTAACGCAAATAAATTATTTTCTCACCAGAGAATAATTCATACGGTGGTTTGAGAAAGGAGAGAGCAGACAAGGAATTTCCAGCGGATCGTTGCCCACACAACGGCTGGAGACGGGAAGAGTCATACGTTAGAAGCTCTTAGGTCTCAACCATCGACCGATAAGGTATGAGATCGGATCTCTATTCCGCTATTTCATTCGATCTCTTTTTCTCGTTGATTATACATGAACGTAGATCGGATCCCGTGGCTTGGATGTGACATTCTCGGACTGCTGGGAGGTTTCTGACCTCCGGCATGGCAGTCGGATCGAGAAAATCACATCGGAACAGCCAGAACGGGCGAATCCCGCCGCTGTTCGCGACGGGTGTCGGACGACAGGTTCTACTGTCGGCCGACAGGCTTGTCGGACGACAACTTCTGGTGTCGGACGACATTGGACGGTCTTGTCGGACGACACCTTCTGGTGTCGGACGACAGAGAGGCCAGAAGCCTCTCGTTTTGCGCGGTCGTGCCTCGGGTGCGATGGCTGGGTGCATTTCGGGTCAGGGGCTTCGTCGTGTACACCTTGGGCAGACCGGAGGTCGACTGGGCTTGTCCGGAAGTTCGAGTAGTCGAACGGACTTGTCCCGGGTAGTCGATTTCCAACAAATGGTATCAGAGCCGGTTTTGTGCGTTCTTTGTATGTTTTGCGAGATTGGTTTTGCAGGATCACCCGATTATTATGGCCAATGTTATGATGGATGTGGTGCTTTAATTTTGTGGTTTGATTAAACTCTCGGGCTTGTCGAGATTGTTTTGTTTTTGGAATAACGTTGCTTGTTTGTAATAGATAAAAACGACGGGTTGAGTCGTTAGGTTTATTTATTTATTTCGTCGTTTCCGGGCATGTATAGGGTCGATCACCTTGTATAGGATCGATGCCGGATTTAGTAGATTTATTCTTGTAATTTTTCTTACTAATTTTGGTGGATCGAGACGAGACCAAAACCCGGAGAAACGAGGATCGAGGAGGGCGAACCGGCAACGGGCAGCCATCGAACACACCCCGTGTTCGCGACGGGCAGCAGCGGGGCTGGGGTTCGTTCGACCCCACGGACGACTCAACGAGGCTCGAGACGAGGCTCCAGTGGGAGGAGTTCGTCTCTTGACCCTCGAGCGAGTCGGTGGTGGACCGAGATCGAGACGAGCAACGAGATGAAGTTCCAAGAGACGTGCATTGGAGAATACTTAAGGCCATAATAATCGGGGCCACGTTAATTGATTTTTATGTGATTTACGTGCCTTTTATTATGCTTAATTATTTTATGCATGTTATCCCTCAATCGTAAAATACTAAGTGGGAGAGGGATTGGAAACAATCCCGCGGTCTCCATTCTCTGTTTTGAATGTGATGTGTATTGACTTACGAGTTGGCTTTAGTGTCATCCTCCCTATCGGATAAAGTCGATACACGGATATCACTGGATCAAAATTCGAATTCAATTCCATTTATAAAAATCGAACAATTATATTTTTCAAAAGCAAGTGCCTAATCTGTTTTTCAAAGACTAAGTTCAACTCGACTCATTCTCACCCCGGGGAGTGGAATGGAGCCAAAGCGCTTGCTTATGTCGATGACACAGATTAGAGACATTCGAGTCATTCGATGACTAGATCGATTGTCTGGTTGGCTCCCTCACCTAGTGAGAGATAGGGCTCAATTGCATGATTGATCGCTGGTTAGAAACTTCGAGTTTCACTTACGAGATATCAAGCTTTGAATAATAAAATTGTGGTATTTAATAAATGTAAGAGTCAATTAACAAAGTTGTTTGTTTTAGTAAACGTCCACACTATCGTGGCTTGCTAAATGGAAACGGTACTTTGGGTTAATTGAGACTCTATGACATTTAAATAAATAGGATTCAATTAATAAAGTTGTTTGTTTTAGTAAACGTCCACACTAACGTGGCTTGCTAGATGGGAACGGAACTTTAGGATTAATTGAGGCACGACAGTTATAGAAAGTCGTGGAGGACCGCATGTCAACGTAAACGTCCACAAGAACGTGGCTTGCGGTGGGCATGTAGTTCCCGAGCGGTGGACTTAGTACTGAGAAATGGTATACACTTAGGTACGCTTTATAGTATCCTCCCCATCGGAGTCACTGCTATAATGATGTACGACCGAAGTAAAAATCCAATTATAAAATCGTTTGGATTAGTATACGTCCACAAGAACGTGGCATGCTAGTCTGATGGGATTTTGGAAATGATTGGTAGTTTAATGATATTATTTGAGGGAAATGATATCGAATTAAACTCATTGTTTGTTTTATATGGTATTATTCCCATTAAAAGTCAACAAACTCACTGAACCTGTTTGTATGGATTAAAGAAGAAACTTGGACATTGTCCTAACTGCAGAGGAGTACAAATATGTACTCCAAGTCAATTGACCTGCTGAACCAAATGATGCTTCCACTCCTGAGGAAAGGAAGCTCATGGAAATTGATCAAGGCTCTGAGATGACGCGGAGCTACATTATGGCTTTCATGTCAAATGTACTGCGACATCGGGATCAAGCCATGACCATTACCTATGATATGATGCTTAACCTCAAGAAGGTTTTTGGTTATCAGGACAGGACAGCCGGGCAAAATGCAATGAGGCAACTCATGACGGCCATCGCATCCGAAGGAACGCCCGTGAGGGATCACGTTCTTAGGATGATGTGCTATCTGAATGAGATGAAGATTCTAGGATCAGTTATCGATGGGGTAACCCAAGTCGATATTGTGCTCCAGTATCTGCCGAGAAGTTTTGAGCAGTTCCGCCTGAACTATAACATGAATAAGGGGTCTTACTCATTGGCGGAACTCCTGATTGAACTTCAAGCGGCTGAGGGAATCTCTAAGGGCTCTCAAGCACTTGTGGTTGAGAAATTGGCTCTTCCTAGGCCTCCGGGCGGCAAAAGGAAGAAGAAGCAAATACGGAAACCCAGTGGGCCTAATATATCTGGACCACGGAATGGGACAAACAAGCCCAAGGGGCAAGTGCTTCCGTTGTAAGCAGTCTGGATACTGGTAGTTTTTTAATTTTCTTCTAAAGCAACAAGAAGTTGACTCTTCCTTAGTCACCGAAACATGTTTAGTGGTAGTATCTGCCAGTACCTAGTGTGTGGATACGGGAACCACTTATCATGTCTGCACCTAAATGCAGGGGTTCCAGGAAACCCGGAGACTTAGAAAGGAAGAAGTCATAACCTACATGGGCAATACTGTTAAGGTAACAGCCGTTGCAGTGGGAGATGTTAAATGGTTTTAACGGTAGGATTTTAGTTCTAATAAATTGTCTTTATGTGCCGGTATTTAGAAAGAAATTTCATTTCGGATTTCTAAATTGACTTAGAATGGATATTCTGTTTCTGCTGATAGTTTCATACTTTTCAGAGTAGGAAACGGGGTTGTTATTCATTCTGGTACATTGACAGACAATTTAATACAAAATCCATATTCTCCCACGATGCAACATACTGGAGAAAATAACACATTGTCGAACCCCTATAAGAGTAAAGATCCTTCTAGGATGAATCAAATGTACTTATGGAATCTTAGGCTAGATCATTTTAACTTGAGTACGATTCAAAGGGTAAAAGCTGATGGACTACTCAGCTAGGTTGAAGGAAAGGACTTTCCAACCTTCGAATCATACTTGGAAGTTTAAATGACCAGGCAACCCTTTACGGTTAAAGGGCATAGATCCAAGAAAGTACTAGAGTTGATTCGCTCTGATATATGCAGACCTCTTTGAGGAGTAAGGCATACTTATCAGAAAATGGGATTAAACCCCGACAGACTACACCATTTATGCCTCGGCAAAATAATGTGTTGTAAAGAAGGAATAGGACTCTTATAGATATGGGAAAGTAGACAATGAGTTATTCGGAGTTACCTAATTCGTTTTTGGGATATGGCTTGGAAACAGCGGCGTTTATCCTGAACTTGATTCCTTTGGAAACTTGTACAGATATTCGGCTGTTTATAGGATACCCTAAGAAAACGGATTGAGATATATAATATAGTCCAAAGGACCAGATGTTCGTTGATTGCATCAATGTTCGGTTCTTAGACATGGACTATATATATGCAATATCACAAGCCCAAGAGTAGGGTAATACTTAATGTGCTTAGAGGGACTGATCAAGACTTAGAACCAGCCTAACTGAGTAGTTCACTACTATAATCTTTAGTCACTAAAGATACACCGGAGCGTCGTCGTAGTGGGAGGGTTGTTAGACAACCCAACAGGTTCATGTTTATAGGTGAGTCTTCGGACTTGTTACCTGGAGAACATGAACCCGAACCCTGGATCTATGACGAGACGCTGAAAGATCAAGATGCTCAGTCTTGGCAAAATTCGATCAGGATTCTTTTGTCTTCACATGGAAGATGGAAGTCAAGACAGATTTCCTAAATCGAAGTCTTGACGGGGCCATCTGTGTGGGACAGCCAGAGGGATTCGTCGAAAAGAGCCAGGAGCATTCGGTAAGCAAGCTTAATCAATCTTAGGATTGAAGGAAGCTTTAAGATCTTGGACACATGCGGACCTATGAGAAAATCCATTTCATGGATTCATTCAAGGCATGTGTAGGTCCTGTGTGTAATAAAGATGTGACAGAAAAGATGTGGTGTTTTCTCATTATTTATGTAGACGACATCCTTCTAAATTGGCAACAATATGAAGGATGTTGTCGGACATGAAGGGATGGTTGTCCGAGTAATTCAATGTAAGAGACTTAGGAGAAGTCGAGAATGTTCTTGGGATCAAAGTTACAAATGATCGCCAGAAAAGAACATAGAATTTATCTCGAGTCTCATACATAAATACAATTCTTACTCGTTGCAGCATACAGAATTCCAAGAAAGGTCTTCACCTTTTAGATATGGAATTCATCTATCTGAAGTTTTGTGTCCGACACAATAAAGGAGATAGATGAAGATTAAGCAGTTCCCTACACCTTAATGGTGGGAAGCTTAATGTATGTATTGCTATGCATGAGACTGATATCTACTATGCCGTGCGCATGGTGGTAAGATATCATAGTAATCCTGGAAAGGATCACTCGACTGATGTAAAGGACATGATTAGGCTCCTGCAGAGGACCAGGAATTATGTTATGAGTTACAAAGCAGTCAAGTTGTTTCCTTTGGATTACATAGAATTGGATTTCCAAATCAAACAGGGATAGTCGAAAGTCGAAGTCAGGCTATGTGTTCTCACTGTGAAGTGGAGCAGTCACATGGAAGAATGTAAAGCAGCGATGCATTACGGACTCTACCATGGAAACTGAAAGGATAACGGCCTGTGAGGCAGTTAAAAGGTCAGTATGGCTCCAGAACTTCCTAAGGGACTTAGATGTGGTTTCTAGTTCACCCAAAGCTATTTTGAATAGCGGTATTGGCAAACTTGAAATGCCACGAGTCCACAGTGGGAGATAACACGTAGAGCGCAAGTACCACCTGATTCGAGAGATCGTCTAGTAAGACGATGCAGTTGTCACCTAGATAGCATCGAGAGGATTGCCTGGTAAAACCCATTCACAGAAGCTCTTCCAGCGGAAGCGTTGGGTAGGCGTGATAAGGTTATGGGAATCTGATTTTTGGTAGAGGGCGACTAGACTTTTAGTATAAGTGGGAGATTGATGGAGTTGTATTCTAAATGTCTAGTTTAGTGCAAATAAGGAACTCCTTATCTATACCTTAATTCTATATATGATTCAAGCATAATTGCATTTAATGCAATAGTCCTAGATATATACGTTGTAGACAGTATGGCGTGAGGAGACACGCGGAAGATCATATTGTCGGTTACTCGTATATTATCGAACAGTAGCTCACGACTTAGATGGACAGGGACAATCCATCGGTACGTCGTTGTGTGACTGGTAGATAGTCGGTCTTGACTATCATGTCACACTCGTACACTAGGTGTATTGAGCAGGACCACGGGAGGGCGTTCGATTTATACTAATCGCAGTAATCGAACTAGACCTCAGATATTACGGATATACGAATTCCTAATCCCTATATAATTATAGGTGCGTGTGTCCAATTCTCGGTTCTTTAACTTGCCAATGAGTGAGACTAATTGATTAGTCGAGATCCTCGGTAAATTGGGAATCGTAATTGTACGCACGGCATGCTGTAGATTATAGACAGGAAACCGTGTCCCGTTTATTGGGTTGATTACGTCCCCGAGATGAGCTCATAAAGTTTATCATGTAAACCCTGCAGGTGGATTTGTTCCACATGATAATAAGGATGAGTGGTACTAGTCTCGGATAATAAGAAACGAATTAATTTAATTATTAGTAATTAAATAAATTCGTGGACGTTCGATATCTTAAACACGGGGAAAATCGTATATGTAATTTCGGCGGAAATATTATGGTTGAAATAATATTAAAATTAATTTCGGGGATTCAATTATTATTTTTTAGTGGAGTGAATAATAATTAAAATTGAAATCGATTAATTAAGGAATTGCGTTTACGTATTCCAAGATAATTAATATTTCAATTTAGCCCTTAATTAATTTAACCTAAGGTCCCTAACGTAACTCTATATAAACCCCCCCCCCTTGCCCTCTCCTAAAACCTACAGAACGCCGCAATAATTATTTCAGCAGAGAAAAATTATTTTGCTTAGCGCAAATAAAAGTTTTCTCTGTTAAAATAAAAGTTAACGCAAATAAATTATTTTCTCACCAGAGAATAATTCATACGGTGGTTTGAGAAAGGAGAGAGCAGACAAGGAATTTCCAGCGGATCGTTGCCCACACAACGGCTGGAGACGGGAAGAGTCATACGTTAGAAGCTCTTAGGTCTCAACCATCGACCGATAAGGTATGAGATCGGATCTCTATTCCGCTATTTCATTCGATCTCTTTTTCTCGTTGATTATACATGAACGTAGATCGGATCCCGTGGCTTGGATGTGACATTCTCGGACTGCTGGGAGGTTTCTGACCTCCGGCATGGCAGTCGGATCGAGAAAATCACATCGGAACAGCCAGAACGGGCGAATCCCGCCGCTGTTCGCGACGGGTGTCGGACGACAGGTTCTACTGTCGGCCGACAGGCTTGTCGGACGACACCTTCTGGTGTCGGACGACATTGGACGGTCTTGTCGGACGACACCTTCTGGTGTCGGACGACAGAGAGGCCAGAAGCCTCTCGTTTTGCGCGGTCGTGCCTCGGGTGCGATGGCTGGGTGCATTTCGGGTCAGGGGCTTCGTCGTGTACACCTTGGGCAGACCGGAGGTCGACTGGGCTTGTCCGGAAGTTCGAGTAGTCGAACGGACTTGTCCCGGGTAGTCGATTTCCAACAACAACATCTTTACATTGTTACCAATGATAAAATGTTATCTACATAAAACTTCCGAGAAACACCACCTTGTTTCCATCACGTTTCCCATACACACGATTCGTCAATGCCTTTTGATGAATCCATCAAATGGACTTTCTCATCAATGCGCAAGTTCCACGAACTTAATGCTTTGTTCCAATCCATAGATGGATCAACTAAGCTTGTACTCTAAATGATCTTGCCTCTTAGCAATAATCCTTGTTGCTTTCCAAGAAGGCACATTTAGATCTAGTACTGCCTTCATGTAGATCCAGGGATCGATTTCATGTATATTAGGTCCAGAGTCCGAAAACTCTCCTAGTCTTATGAATATCTCCAGTTGATCACAACCTCCCACTACAATGGCATTCCGGTGTATAAACAGTAATAACAGTAGGTGCAGTTAGTGGTGTACCGCTACTCGGTTCGGCTGGTTCTAAGTCTTAATCTTTCTCTCTCATTTCAAAGTATTACGTCACTTTGGGCTTGTGGTTCATCTAATAGTCTTCCTCTAAGAACCGGGCATTAGAACTTATAACGTCCTTCTGGTTCATAGTACTATTGAACACATATCTTTTGTTCTTCTAGGATATTCTACAACCGCACTTGAATGCGCCGTTGTTTCCAGACATATCCATAGAACACAGGTAGTTCCGTATAACTCATTCTTTTACTATTTCTATAAGAGTTCCATTTCTTATTTCCGACACACCATTTATACACAAGAGTGTATGGTGTAGTCATTTGGGATAAAATCCCAATCTCTGATCAGTATGCCATGCATTCCTCAGACAGGCATTTGCCTCCGCGATTAGATCGCAGGCTTTCAATGGATATACCATGATGGTTCCCCACAATAGCTTTGTGTCCATTGACTTGTCAAAACACTTTGCTTTTGTGGCACATCAGGTATGCTAATCCATTCTTTCGAGTAATCATAAAATGAAGTACTCGTACCTTATTGTCTGAGTAAACAAAGGTCTGCACACATCAGAGTTAATCAATTCTTATACTTGTCCGGATCTTATATCTTATATCCATAAAGGATTGCTTAGTCATGTTATCTTCCAAATTAGATTCTTAGGTCGGAAGGTCCACTCCTTCAACTTAATTGATCAAATATCAATTTTCGACCTTTGAACTTCTTATTTGAATAAACATGATTTAGCATAAGAATCCACAAGTATAATCGATTTAATGAAGAAATCTCTTATTAGTGAAATGAGTTTTGTACTACGGTTTGTTGCACCGTGATGGACTCAGGATTCATCATTTATATATTGCTAGCTGATGTACCAGAATAGATACTATCTTTATTTCTTCTTATAACCATCAGATGATTAAAAGAAATAAAATATCCATTCTTTAGAAATCCAGAACAAAGTTCTTTCTAAAGGTACATAAAAACAATAGCTCAAAGTGAAATCCTATAATTGTCCTCCACTGCAACAGCTGCCTCCTCAACAGCATTGCCCATGTAGACTACGATTTCTTCTTTTTCAAGTCGTCGGGTTTCCTGGAACCCTCGCATTTAGAATGCGCATACCGTCAATGGTTCCATATCTACACACCAGGTTCCGGTAGATAATACCACTGACTATGTTTTACGACTAAAGAAGATTTCGTACTTTCTTTGAGAGGATAATCAGACTTCCAGTACCTAGACTGTTTGCATCGAGAACACTAGCCTATTGGCTTTCTCGCCCCATCTCGTGATCCAAGAAACTTAGGACCACTGGGTTTCTTTGCTTGCTTTTCCTATCCCCCGGTTTTGCCCTTAGGTTCGAAACCTTTGGCATTGGCTACAAGAGCTTGCGATTTCCGTCTCAACTCGTCTAAAAAGTCAATCATCTCAAAAACGTGTTTAAGCGTTTCCTCGAAGCGACTGTGATGGAGTAGTATACTTAATGTCTAGATTTGAGTATTCTGAACTCTGTATGCACTTTCATTTACCTATCTATTACAGACATTCATTTGCTTTTAATTATTGTTAATTAAATACATGCAAATTATAGTCCTGGATTTTATACGTTGTAGTTAGTATGGTGTTGCATGGGCACACAGAAGATCATACTATCGGTTACTCGTATTTAATCGAACAGTTGCTCACGACCTAGATGGACACGGACCAATCCATCGGTATAGTCGTTGTGTGAGAGAGAAAATAATTTATCTTAATTATTTTATCACACTTGTACACTTGGTGTATTGAGCGGATCGATTGAGACTCATCAATTAGGATTGCTCGGCGATAATTGATTTGAGACTCGGAGTATTTTATTCTTAATCCCTGAAACAATTGCGGGTGTGTATATTTAATATAAGTGACTTTGATTTACCAAAGGAATTAACCGGTTTAATTATTGGGTTGATTACCGGTTAAGTTGGGTCACTATATTTTATATATGGCATGCCGTGAATTCTTGAAGGGGCAGTGTATCCCGGAAGGGTTGATAATATCCCCGAGATGAGCTCATAAGGATTTATTATGTAAACCTCGCGAGTGGATTTGTTCCGCATAATAAATAAGGTTGAGTGGTACTATTCTCGGATATAAGAGATGAATAAATTTATTAAGCAATAAATAAATTTTATTCATGGATATTTAAATCTTAAATACACGGAATAAATAATACTAAGATGGAGAAATATTATTTGATATAATATGGAATAATATTGGGAGTGCAATTTTATTTATATAGTGGAAAATAAATAAAATTAATATTGATAAGAATTAATGGATTTGGGTTGGACCCAATTTAATTTTCAATATTGGAAGCCCAATATTTATTCTCCTTATGATCCCCTACGTAGCCTATATAAGCACTACATGGTCTTCACTTTTCACAACCTAAGATACGCCAATCATAAAGTCTTGAAGAGTGAAGAGGATCCATAGAGTTCGATAGCTCGTCGCCCACCCGACGTTCGAACGGAGTGCAAGGAATACGCGGGAAGATCACGAGGTCATCGATTTCGTTTCTCCGAACAACGAATCGTAGGTACAATTCTCAACTAACTTGATTATTGTTCGATTTGATTTATCGAGAATACCGTAGGACGAAGATCCGAGATATGAAACCATGAACGGGGGACGATCGCGTGGTGGTGGCGAAGCCACCGGACCACGGGCGATCGCCCGGGCTAGGGTTTCGCGGGGCGGAGAAGGCGACCCTCGGCTGGGCCGAGGGCGCGCGGTCGATCACGATGATCGACCGCTGGGGCGCGGGCTGGTGCCGCACCCCACCCCACCTCGACGGTGGGGACCTCCTGGTGGCGGCGGGTCGCCGGACCCGCCGCGGGGGCTGCTGGGCAGCACCACCCCGATCGCGCTTGGCGCGATCCTCTCGATCGTGCGAACCCCGGCTCGCGGGGGTTCGGGTGGGGGCGGATTGCGCGCCTTCGGGCGCGTGGTCTCCAAAGCCCGGACTCCGGCGGATGAGTCGGCGTTCGTGTGATCTCCGGCGAAGGGTTCCTTTATGAGTATCCTCATCGCTTCTTGTCTAGCCGCCTATGTCATGTCTAAACATCTCCTTGAGTTTGAACATGATAAAATCAGTTCTTTCCTCAACAATCGAGACATTAGTAGGTTCGGGAGAACAAAGCTCACTGAGTACAAACTCGTACTCTTTAACAGTCTAGGCAATGTCTAGATCTCTATTCCAATCAATACATTTAGGGACCAGTGAGTTAAATTCCTCAAGTATCACATAAAGTGGGTTCAAAGCCATCCATAATCTATGAGCACATATAACAACAAACAATCGATTTAATCTCCGATATTATCTCCCTTAAATAATATCATTAAACCACTAATCACATCTAAAATCCCATCAGGTAAGGCAAGCCACGTTCGTGTGGACGTTTACCCACCCAAATGATTTAGCAATTAGATTTGCTTCGGTCATACATCACTTACAGCGTAACCTCGTTGGGAGGAATACTATAACGCGTATCTAAGTGTAAACCATTACTCAGTACTAAGGCGAATCGTTTAGAATTGTTGCGTCACCGCAAGCCACGTTCGTGTGGACGTTTACGACAACTCGTAACCCTTCACAATTCCCTATAACTGTCTACATCAATTATTCTAAAATCCCATTCAGTATAGCAAGCCACGTTCGTGTGGACGTTTACTATACCAAAAAGATTTATATAATTGACTCCCAATTACTTGATCCATTCGATCTTGTAAATCAAGACGCGGAGAATCATAAGTGAAACTCGAAGTTTCTAACCAGTGATTCACCATGCGAACAACCCTATCTCTCATTAGTTGAGGGAGCCGAGCAGACAATCGATCCATCTATAAAACAATGATACGAAGGTCTCTAATTTGTGTCCTCTACATGACCAAGTGGCTTTGGCTCCATTCCACTCCCCGGGGTGAGAATGAGTCGACTTGAAATCAGCTTTGGAAAGACAAATTAGGCATTGTTTGATAAACTTAATCAATGTTTCTTGTAAGAGGAATTACAAGAACTCTCCTCCAATAACTTATCTATATAAACTTCAAAAGTTTATAAAAGTCACCAAGAGAGCAGCAATGGAGACCATGGGTATGTTTCCATACCCTCTCCCACTTAGCTTTTTACAATAAAGGGATACGCTATCTAATGCATAATTAAACACATAAGCATGCATACATGTAATAAAGCACATAAATATTATCACATAGTCAAAATAATACTAGAATATTATTTTCCGACTATTATGGCTTTATCGCATCTCCGTACGCATCTTCTAGTCTTCAGTCTTCGTTCTTGAATGCTCCATGTGACGAGAATATTAATCTCAATATTTAAATCTATTTATTTTTAATTAATCCAAAAGTTACTTAATTCGAAAATTAAGTCAATCGAATATATCAAAAATAAAATTAAATATTATTAATATTTTATTTATTTATTTTCCTATCTAATTCTATTAAATCTCCAGAATCCTATCCAAGTAAAACTTGGAACATTCTAGAAGACTTCTATAATAGAATAAGGAAATAAAATAAATTAGGACTCTTAATCCTTCCAAATTAATTCCTTTCCCAATCTATTAAAAATTCCATAAAGGAATAATTAAATAGGAAAAATTAATTTAAGGACTTTCAAAACTTTCCAAATTAATTATTTTCCTAATCTATTAAAAATTCCATAAAGGAATAATTAAATAGGAAAAATAAATTAATTCTAAATTAATTCTTTTCCTAATCCATGAATTTTCCAAAAAAGGAATAATCAATTAGGAAGACCAAATTAATTCTAAATTTATTTCTTCCTTATCCATGAAAATTCCCATAATAGGAATAATCAATAAGGAAATAAATTTATTCTAAATTTATTCTTTTCCTATTCCATGAGGATTTCCAAAAAAATAGGAATACTCAAAATAGGAAAACCGAATAATTTAGGAAAGTTCGATCTTGGCGGGAGAGCACGGGTTGGGAGTCCCCGCACCCTACCACCACCATCGATCACCCCAAGGAGCACCGCCGCCGCCGCCCCCAGCCGGCCAGCCACCGTCGCCGGCGACTCCATGGCCGAGAGGGCCGCGGGCAGCCCCATGAAGGGTCGATCGATCCTAGGGGATCGGCCATGGGGATGGCCGGTCCGAGTCCTTCCTCTCTTTCGTCTCCTTCGTCACACGTCTCTTCCGGCGGTCTTTTCGGCATCGATCCAACGTATAATAAATTACATAATTTAAATACAATTATCCGGTATCGATTCTATACATGAAATCGACCCTATACATTTTCCGGAAAAAGTAGAACGTAATAATAAACCTAAATTCGGTCAACCCCCGAATTTTACTATTACAAGCATTCACCACACATAAAACGAATCTCGACATGTCCGAGAGTTTAAAACAATTATGACAATAATTAACGAATAATTAAACGCTAGCCATAATAGTCGGAAACCCTGCAAGGTAGAACAATTTATCGCATATACACATGAACTAGAACCAATGCTCTGATACCAATTGTTGGAAATCGATATCCCGGGGTTAACGGAATTGCGGAAACATAACCCCGATCAAAATCCCTTCGCCGGAGTACACGCGAACCACCACGCGAACCGGGCCCGACAAGAGTATCGCCGCCGCGGGATAAACCTGCGGCCGAAACCCTAGCCGAACCCCGCTAGGGTTCGCGATCGCGGTGGGCGATCGCATGGGGATGCGCGTGCATCCCCCCGGGGCTGCTCGTAGCAGCCCCCCGGCGGTGAGTCCGGTGACTCACCGCCACCGCTCGTGGAGGAGCGGTCCACCCAGCGGACCGCGGTCTGGTCAGCCCCACGGCTGCCCGGCGGTTGAGCCCGGCTCAACCGCATGCCCCGGCGTCCAGCCGGGGCTCCTCCCGTGTGCGCGCCGGCGATCGTGCCCTAGGGCCGATCGCCACCCGCGGCGTCCAGCCGAGGGGTTTAGCCATACGCGATCCCCGCCGGGGATCTCTCGGCCTCCGCGGTCCGGTGATCCTCGATCACCACCGCGAGGTCGATCCTCGTCCACGGGGTTCGTCCCTCGGATCTTTGTTCATGTATATACGCGAATAAATAAATAAAATCATCGAGGGGGTTTTCAACGATTTTACCTTTGTTCTCGTTGTGCGGAGAAACGAGATCTATGAAGACCTTGAGACCTTCCCACGTATTCCTTGCACTAGCTCGAACGTCGGGTGGGCGACGATCTTCCGAACTCCATGGATCTCCCTCTCTACTTTCTCTCTCTAGAATTGTGATCTTCAAGTTATGAGAATAGAGAAGACCATGTAGTGCTTTTATAGGCTACGTAGGGGATCTTAAGGAGGTGGAATATTGGGCTTCTAATATTGAAGATTAAATTGAGCCCAATGCTCAAGTCCATTAATCCTTATCAATATTAATTAATTTATTTTCCACTATATAAATTAATTGCACTCCCAATATTAAACCATATTATATCAAATAATATTTCTCCGGTAGTATTATTTATTCCGTGTATTTAAGATATAAATATCCATGAATAAAATTAATTTATTGCTAATTAATTTATTCATCTCTTATATCCGAGACTAGTACCATTCAACCTTAATTATTATGCGGAACAAATCCACCTGCAGGGTTTACATAATAATTCCTTATGAACTCATCTCGGGGATATTATCAACCCTTACGGGATACACTTTCCCGTCAAGTATTCACGGCATGTCATATATAAAATATAGCGACCCAACTTAACCGGTAATTAACCCAATAATTAAATCGGTTAATTCCTTTGGAAAATCAAAGTCACTTATATTAAATATACACACCCGCAATAGTATCAGGGATTAAGAATAAAATACACTGAGACTTAAATCGATTATCGCCGGCAATCCTAATCGATAAATCTCAAACGATCCGCTCAATACACCAAGTGTACAAGTGTGATAAAATAATTAAGACAAATTATTTTCTCTCTCACACAACGACTATACCGATGGATTGGTCCGTGTCCATCTAGGTCGTGAGCAACTGTTCGATTAAATACGAGTAACCGATAGTATGATCTTCTGTGTGGGCCCGACACACCATACTAACTACAACGTATAGAATCCAGGACTATAATTTGCATATATTTAATTATAAATAATTAAATGCAAATAATTTTTTATTTAATTAAATAGATTAATGGCAATGGATCGGGAGTTTCCGTTACTTAAATCTAGACATTAAGTACACAACTCCAACAAAAAACCCAAGGACAAGGAACCGATAAGGTCTGCAACTATCAATATGATGGAAGCAGGGGAGTGTTCTTATAAGAACCGAGGGACAAAGCGTCCGTACAACAACAACAACAACAATAATGCTGGGAGTAAGAAGCCTAAGGGCGCTTGATGGATATGCGGAAAAGGGGGTCACTTTAAAAGTGATTGTCGTGCGAACAAGAATAAAAAGGGAACGATGAATAATCGCTCGGGACAAAGGTCTAATAACCAGGGTCCGAACACCAATCAAGGTGAGACTACTATACATAATTTAGATGTAAATTTAAATTATGTCCCTATAGTTTCTGAAACATTTTATGTGCAGGATGATTCGGTGGCGTGGTGGATTGACTCGGGTGCTACTAAGCATGTTTGCAAGGATCGTCATTGGTTTCAAAAGTATGAACCAGTTGTAGATGGATCAGTGCTTTACATGGAAAACGAGTCAACAACCCCTATTCTTGGTCGCGGCGAAGTGTTGTTGGAATTCAGTTCCGGAAAGTCCTTAGTATTATTAGATGTATTACATGTACCTGGAATAAGGAAAAATCTTGTATCCGGTAGTGTTTTATCCAAGTATGGATATAAACAAGTATACGAATCTAATAAATATGTATTGACTAAGAACGGTGTGTTTGTCGGTTTTGGATACCAATGTAATGGGATGTTTATGCTTAATATTATGAATAAAGTTGATGATTCTGTTCTTATGGTTTCTTCTAAAGTGAATGATTCATTGTTGTGGCATGCTAGACTAGGACATGTTCATTATAAGCGCATGATTGATATGTCCAAACTTGAATTAATTCCTGCTATGAACATAGAAGAAGATAAGTGTAATACATGCATGTTAACTAAAATCGTTAGGCAGCCTTTTAAAGATGTTCAACGTGAATCATGTATGTGTTGGAGTTGTGTACTTAATGTCTAGATTTAAGTAACGGAAACTCACGATCCATTGCCATTAATCTATTTAATTAAATAAACAATTATTTGCGTTTAATTATTTATAATTAAATATATGCAAATTATAGTCCTGGATTTTATACGTTGTAGTTAGTATGGTGTGCATGGGCACACAGAAGATCATACTATCGGTTACTCGTATTTAATCGAACAGTTGCTCACGACCTAGATGGACACGGACCAATCCATCGGTATAGTCGTTGTGTGAGAGAGAAAATAATTTGTCTTAATTATTTTATCACACTTGTACACTTGGTGTATTGGGCGGATCGTTTGAGATTTATCGATTAGGATTGCCTTGGATAATCGATTTAAATCTCAGTGTATTTTATTCTTAATCCCCGATACTATTGTGGGTGTGTATATTTAATATAAGTGACTTTGATTTTCCAAAGGAATTGACCGGTTTAATTACTGGGTCAATTACCGGTTAAGTTGGGTCGCTATATTTTATATATGACATGCCGTGAATACTTGACGGGAAAGTGTATCCCGTAAGGGTTGATAATATCCCCGAGATGAGTTCATAAGGAATTATTATGTAAACCCTGCAGGTGGATTTGTTCCGCATAATAATTAAGGTTGAATGGTACTAGTCTCGGATATAAGAGATGAATAAATTAATTAGCAATAAATTAATTTTATTCATGGATATTTATATCTTAAATACACGGAATAAATAATACTACCGGAGAAATATTATTTGATATAATATGGTTTAATATTGGGAGTGCAATTAATTTTATATAGTGGAAAATAGAATTAATTAATATTAATGGATTAATAGATTTGGGCTTGGGCTCAATTTAATCATTAATATTGGAAGCCCAATATTCCACCTCCTTAAGATCCCCTACGTAGCCTATAAAAGCACTACATGGTCTTCTCTATTCTCATAACTTGAAGATCACAATTCTAGAGAGAGAAAGTAGAGAGGGAGATCCATGGAGTTCGGAAGATCGTCGCCCACCCGACGTTCGAGCTAGTGCAAGGAATACGTGGGAAGGTCTCAAGGTCTTCATAGATCTCGTTTCTCCGTACAACGAGAACAAAGGTAAAATCGTGAAAACCCCCTCGATGATTTTACAATTTAATTATCGTGAAAATACCGCGAATCAAGATCCGAGAACGCGACCCATGTCGAGGTTGAACTGGGCGGTGGTGATCGAAGATCACCGGACCGCCGGCGGCTCAACGGCTCGACGGGATGGGTCGAGAGGGCGAGAGCCTCGGCTGGACGCCGAGACTCGATCGAACCCTAGTTCGATCGCCACGAACGGGCTCGCGTGCGAGCTGCGGGTTTACCGCAGCGGACTCGCACGTGATGCGAGCCGCGTTCGGGCAGCGCTACGGGGCTGCTGCGATCAGCCCCACGAGCCCATGTGGGACTCGCTGCGACGCGGGGCGTCAGCGGGATGCTACGAGCATCCCCGCAGCTGGTCGCGTGGGTTCTCGGCGTGCCCAGCGGGCTGCCAAGGGCAGCCCTAGGCGGCTGCTACGAACAGCCGCGAGCCCCACGCGGGGGCTCGACTGAACAGCCCATGTTCGTCCGGTTAGGGTTTGTTTGGTTGGGCTATCCCCGTGGAGGTTCGTGGCGGGTTTCCGGCAACCGGGATTTCGTTTGAAGTTGTCGTTCCGCTATTTTGACAACTTCGGATATTCGATCTCCAAAGGATTTCGGTCGGAATTAATTAGATAATTTATTTATTTAAATTTATTAATTTCGGGATATCGATTTCCAACAGTATGCTTGAGCTTGTGCATAGCGACTTATATGATTTCCATGCTACACCTTCAATGGGGAATAATAAATACTTAGTAACTTTCATGGATGTTTATTCTAGATTTTGCTGTGTATTTCTGCTAAGTACTAAAGAAGAAGTGCTAGAAAAGTTTAAAGTATTTAAAACTGAAGTTGAACTACAACAAGAGTGCATGATTAAAAAGTTGAGAACCGATAGGGGTGGTGAATATTACGATCCGGTTTTATTTGAATCGTGTGGTATTATACATGAAATTACTGCTCCTTATACTCCTCAACAAAACGGTATATCCGATAGGAAAAACCGGGTACTAAAGGAAATGGTGAATTCCATGTTGTCTTATTCGGGTCTGAATAATGGATTTTGGGGAGAAGCCGTGTTAACGGCTTGCTATTTGTTAAATAGGGTTCCTAACAAAAGGAACAAAGTTACCCCCTACGAACTTTGGTACAAAAAGAAGCCGAAACTTAATTACCTTAAGGTTTGGGGCTGTCGGGCTGTCGTAAGACAACCGGATCCCAAAAGGAAAACTTTGGGAGAAAGAGGCATTGATTGCATCTTTGTTGGATATGCTGTGTATTCAAAGGCATATCGATTCTACGTGATTGAGCCGAATGATTCAGTAGCGATTCATTCTATCATGGAATCGAGGGACGCCATATTTGATGAAACTAGATTTTCATCAATGGTTAGGACCAATGATCTGGTGCCTAAGGTGGCTGAAAGCAAAGAATTAACCTTGCCCGAGCCTGAGTCGCTTGAACCTCGTCGAGGCACGAGGATAAGGACTAAGAAATCGTTCGGTTCTGATTTCCAGACCTTTCTGGTTGAAGGATCAAGGGACGAAGTTGGATTTCAATACTCGTATAGCTATCATGTTGATGATGAGCCTAAAACATACGAGGAAGTCTTGAAATCGCAAGATGTTGCATTTTGGAAAGAAGCCATCAATGATGAGATGGATTCCATTATGGGAAACAACACTTGGGTGCTTGCTGATTTACTTAACGGTTGTAAACCATTAGGATGCAAGTGGATCTTTAAGAAAAAGATGAAAGTCGATGGTTCAATTGACAAGTATAAAGCCCGATTAGTCATTCAAGGCTTTAGGCAAAAGGAAGGTATTGATTATTTCGATACCTATGCTCCTGTTGCGCGAATAACTACGATTAGATTATTGATAGCCTTGTCATAATTCTTCTTTAATTATTGTCATAATTTTTATTAAACTCTCGGACATGTCGAGATTCGTTTTATGTGTGGTGAATGCTTGTAATAGTAAAAATTCGGGGGTTGACCGAATTTAGGTTTATTATTACGTTCTATTTTTTCCGGAAAATGTATAGGGTCGATTTCATGTATAGAATCGATACCGGATAATTGTAATTTAATTCTTGTAATTTATTTTACGTTGGATCGATGCCGAAACGACCGCCGGAAGAAGACGTGTGACGGAGGAGACGAAGAGAGGAAGGATTCCGGGGATCGATCAACCCCATGATCGAACCCCATGAAGGGTCAATCGATCGAAGGGAGAAGGGGGCTGCCCGAGGCTCTCGGCCACGCCTAGCCACCAGTGGTGGTGGCGCGTGGGCTGGGACGGCGGCAGTGCTCCTCCTCGAGCCGCGGTCGATGGTGATGGGGCGCGGGGACTCCCAACCCGTGCTCTCCCGCCAAGATCCAACTTTCCTAAATTATTCGGTTTTCCTATTTTGAGTATTCCTATTTTTGGGAATTCTCATGGAATTGGAAAAGAATAAATTTAGTATAAATTTATTTTTCCTTGTTGATTATTCCTATTCTTGGGAATTTTCATGGAATAGGAAAAAGAATAAATTTAGAATTAATTTATTTTTCCTATTTAATTATTCCTTTATGGAATTTTTAATGGATTAGGAAAATAATTAATTCGGAAAGTTTTAATGGTCCTTAATTAATTTTTCCTATTTAATTATTCCTTTATGGAATTTTTAATAGATTAGGAAAGGAATTAATTTGGAAAGGATTAGGAGTCCTAATTTATTTTATTTCCTTATTCTATTATAGAAGTCTTCTAGAATGTTCCAAGTTTGACTTGGATAGGATTCTAAAGATTTAATAGAATTAGAAAGGAAAATAAATAAAAATATTAATAATATTTAATTTTATTTTTGATATATTCGATTGACTTAATTTTCGAATTAAGTAACTTTTGGATTAATTGAAAATAAATGGATTTAAATATTGGATTCACATGGAGCATTCAAGAACGAAGACTGAAGACTAGAAGATGCGTACGGGGATGCAATAAAGCCATAATAGTCGGAAAATAATATTCTAGTATTATTTTGATTATGTGATAATACTATGTGCTTTATTACATGTATGCATGCTATATGTGTTTATTTTATGCACTAGATAGCGTATCCCTTTATTGTAAAAAGCTAAGTGGGAGAGGGTATGGAAACATACCCACGGTCTCCATTGCTGCTCTCTTGGTGACTTTTATAAACTTTTGAAATTTATATAGATAAGTCATTGGAGGAGAGTTCTTGTAATTCCTCTTACGAGAAACATTGATTAAGTTTATCAAACAATGCCTAATTTGTCTTTCCAAAGCTGATTTCAAGTCGACTCATTCTCACCCCGGGGAGTGGAATGGAGCCAAAGCCACTTGGTCATGTAGAGGACACAAATTAGAGACCTTCGTACCATTCTTTTATAGATGGATCGATTGTCTGCTCGGCTCCCTCATTTATGAGAGATAGGGTTGTTCGCATGGTGAATCACTGGTTAGAAACTTCGAGTTTCACTTATGATTCTCCGCGTCTTGATTTACAAGATCGAATGGATCAAGTAATTGGGAGTCAATTATAAAAGTCTCTTGGTGTAGTAAACGTCCACACCACGTGGCTTGCTATACTGACGGATTTTGGATTAATTGATGTAGACAGTTGTAAGAAATTGTGAAGAGTTGTGAAGTTGTCGTAAACGTCCACACCACGTGGCTTGCGGTGATGTAGCAATTCCAAACGATTTACTTTGGTACTGAGTAATGGTTTACACTTAGATACGCATTATAGTATTCCTCCCCACGAGGTTCCGCTATAAGTGATGTATGACCAAAGAAAATCTAATTGCTAAATCATTTGGGTGGGTAAACGTCCACACCACGTGGCTTGCCTTACCCGATGGGATTTTAGATGTGATTAGTGGTTTAATGATATTATTAGAGGGAGATAATATCGGATATTAAATCGATTGTTTGTTATTATATGTGCTCATAGATTATGGATGGCTTTGAACCCACTTTATGTGATACTTGAGGAATTTTTAACTCATTGGTCCCTAAATGTATTGATTGGAATAGAGATCTAGACATTGCCTAGACTGTTAAAGAGTACAAGTTTGTACTCAGTGAGCTTTGTTCTCCCGAACCTACTAATGTCTCGACTGTTGAGGAAAGAACTGATTTTATCATGTTCAAACTCAAGGAGATGTTTAGACATGACATAGGCGGCTAGACAAGAAGCGATGAGGATACTCATAAAGGCCAGTCGCTTCGAGGAAACGCTTAAACACGTTTTTGAGATGATTGACCTTTTAGACGAGTTGAGACGGAAATCGCAAGCTCTTGTAGCCAATGCCAAAGGTTTCGAACCTAAAAGCAAAATCGGGGAAAGGAAAGGCAAGCAAAGAAACCCAGTGGTCCTAAGTTTCTTGGATCACGAGATGGGATGAGAAAGCCAATAGGTAAGAGTTCTCGATGCAAACAGTCTGGGTACTGGAAGTCTGATTATCCTCTCAAAGAAAACACGAAGTCTTCTTTAGTCGTAAAACATAGTTAGTGGTATTATCTACCCGAACCTGGTGTGTAGATATGGAACCACTGACGATATGTGCATTTTAAATGCAAGGGTTCCAGGAAACCCGACGACTTAGAAAAGAAGAAATCATAGTCAACATGGGCAATGCTGTAGAGGAGGCAGCAGTTGCAGTGGAGGACATTTTTATAGGATTTCATTTTGGGTTATTGCTTTTATGTACCTTTCAAATTAGAAAGAACTTTGTTCTGGATTTCTAATAAATGGATATTTTATTTCTTTTAATCATTTGATGGTTATAAGAAGAAATAATGATATTATCTATTTTGGTACATTAGCTAGCAATATATAAATGATGAATCCTGAGTCCACCACAATGCAACGAACCGTAGTATATAACTCGCTTTACTAATAAGAGATTTCTTTGTTAAATCAATTTTACTTGTGGATTCTTATGCTAAGTCATATTTATTCAAATAAGAAGTTCAAAGGTCGAAAATTGATTGTAAGATCAATTAAGTTGAAGGAGTGGACCTTCCGACCTAAGAATCTAATTTGGAAGATAATACGACTAAGCAATCCTTTATGGATATAAGATATAAGACCCGGACAAGTATAAGAATTGATTGACTCTGATGTATGCAGACCTTTGTTTACTCAGACAATAAGGTACGAGTAATTCATTTTATGATTACTCGAAAAATGGATTAGCATACCTGATGTGCCACAAGAGCAAAGTGTTTTGACAAGTCAATGGACACAAAGCTATTGCGGGGAACCATCATGGTATATCCATTGAAAGCCTGCGATCTAATCGCGGAGGCAAGTGCCTGTCTGAGGAATGCATGGCATACTGATCAGAGATTGGGATTTGATCCCAACTGACTACACCATACACTATTGTGTAGAAATGGTGTGTCGGAAAATAAGAAATGGAACTCTTATAGAAATAGTAAAAGCATGAGTTATACGGAACTACCTGTGTTATATGGATATGTCTGGAAACAACGGCTCATTCAAGTGCGGTTGTAGAATATCCTAGAAGAACAAAATATGTGTGTTCAATAGTACTTTGAACCAGAAGGACGTTATAAGTTCTAACGCCCGGTTCTTAGAGGAAGACTATTAGATGAACCACAAGCCCAAAGTGACGTAGTACTTTGAAATGAGAGAGAAAGATTAAGACTTAGAACCAGCCGAAACGAGTAGCGGTACACCACAAACTGCACCTACTGTTATTACTGTTTATACACCGGAATGCCGTTGTAGTGGGAGGTTGTGGATCAACCGGAGATATTCATAAGACTAGGAGAGTTTTCGGACTCTGGACCTAGTATACATGAAATCGATCCCTGGATCTACATGGAGGCAGTACTAGATCTAAATGTGCCTTCTTGGAAAGCAATAAGGATTATTGCTAAGAGGCAAGATCATTTAGAGTACAAGCTTAGTTGATCCATTTATGGATTGGAACAAAGCTTTGAGTTCGTGGTACTTGCAAATTGATGAGATAGTCCATTTTATGGATTCATCAAAGCATAGACGAATCGTGTGTATTGGAAACGTGATGGAAACAAGGTGGTGTTTCTCGGGTTTTATGAAGATAACATTTTATCATTGGCAACAATGTAAAGATGTAATCAGACATGAAATGATGGTTGTCTGGATAAATCATTATGAAAGATATAGGAAGAAGTTGGACATGTTCTTGAGATCTTGGATCTCTAGGAAAGAACATTGTACTTCTCCTGGACATCTTACATATATATGATTATGGTTCGTTTTAACATGCAAGATTCCGAGAAAGGTTCGTCACCATTGAGATACGGAATGCATCTATCTAAGGATATGTGTTTTGGAACACGAAAGGAGATAGAAGCAATGAAAGCGGTTTCCTACACTTCAAGTGTGGAAAGCTTAATAAATGCGATGTTGAAAACGAGAACCTGATATCTGCTATGCGGCTAGTATAGTGGGAGGATATCAAGGTAATCCTGGAAAGGAACACTCGACTGCTGTAATGAACATTTTAAGTACTTTCGAAGTACTGGAAACTATGTTCTGGATTACGGAGCAGACAAGCTTTTCCTTTGGATTACATTCTCTTAGATTTCTAATCGAATGAGGACCGGTGTAAGTCGATATCAGGCTATGTGTTTCACTATTGAAGGAGAAGGAGTTTTTAACATGGAAGAGTGATAAGCACGATGCTTTTCGGACTCTGCCATGGGTAACCAAATAGCGGCCTCAGAGGCAGCGGAAGTTTTGGTATAGCTCCGGGAATCTCTGGGACTTAGAGGTGATTATTAATTTGCCAAAGGCTATGTGAATAGCGGTGCGATGGCAAATGGTAAGAAATCACAAGTCCATAAAGTGTAAGATAACACATAGAGCAAGTACCACCTGATACGAGTCATTGTCAAGGGAGACGACGCTGTAGTCACCAAGATAACTTCAGAGCGACAACCTAGAGTGCTCATTCACATAGTACTTCTTGGAAGTACAACTTAAGCACGTGATGAGTATGGGAGTCGGGAGTTTGGAGGAAATGACTAGACCTTAGTACAAGTGGGAGATTGTTGGAGTTGTGTACTTAATGTCTAGATTTAAGTAACGGAAACTCACGATCCATTGCCATTAATCTATTTAATTAAATAAACAATTATTTGCGTTTAATTATTTATAATTAAATATATGCAAATTATAGTCCTGGATTTTATACGTTGTAGTTAGTATGGTGTGCATGGGCACACAGAAGATCATACTATCGGTTACTCGTATTTAATCGAACAGTTGCTCACGACCTAGATGGACACGGACCAATCCATCGGTATAGTCGTTGTGTGAGAGAGAAAATAATTTGTCTTAATTATTTTATCACACTTGTACACTTGGTGTATTGGGCGGATCGTTTGAGATTTATCGATTAGGATTGCCTTGGATAATCGATTTAAATCTCAGTGTATTTTATTCTTAATCCCCGATACTATTGCGGGTGTGTATATTTAATATAAGTGACTTTGATTTTCCAAAGGAATTGACCGGTTTAATTACTGGGTCAATTACCGGTTAAGTTGGGTCGCTATATTTTATATATGACATGCCGTGAATACTTGACGGGAAAGTGTATCCCGTAAGGGTTGATAATATCCCCGAGATGAGTTCATAAGGAATTATTATGTAAACCCTGCAGGTGGATTTGTTCCGCATAATAATTAAGGTTGAATGGTACTAGTCTCGGATATAAGAGATGAATAAATTAATTAGCAATAAATTAATTTTATTCATGGATATTTATATCTTAAATACACGGAATAAATAATACTACCGGAGAAATATTATTTGATATAATATGGTTTAATATTGGGAGTGCAATTAATTTTATATAGTGGAAAATAGAATTAATTAATATTAATGGATTAATAGATTTGGGCTTGGGCTCAATTTAATCATTAATATTGGAAGCCCAATATTCCACCTCCTTAAGATCCCCTACGTAGCCTATAAAAGCACTACATGGTCTTCTCTATTCTCATAACTTGAAGATCACAATTCTAGAGAGAGAAAGTAGAGAGGGAGATCCATGGAGTTCGGAAGATCGTCGCCCACCCGACGTTCGAGCTAGTGCAAGGAATACGTGGGAAGGTCTCAAGGTCTTCATAGATCTCGTTTCTCCGTACAACGAGAACAAAGGTAAAATCGTGAAAACCCCCTCGATGATTTTACAATTTAATTATCGTGAAAATACCGCGAATCAAGATCCGAGAACGCGACCCATGTCGAGGTTGAACTGGGCGGTGGTGATCGAAGATCACCGGACCGCCGGCGGCTCAACGGCTCGACGGGATGGGTCGAGAGGGCGAGAGCCTCGGCTGGACGCCGAGACTCGATCGAACCCTAGTTCGATCGCCACGAACGGGCTCGCGTGCGAGCTGCGGGTTTACCGCAGCGGACTCGCACGTGATGCGAGCCGCGTTCGGGCAGCGCTACGGGGCTGCTGCGATCAGCCCCACGAGCCCATGTGGGACTCGCTGCGACGCGGGGCGTCAGCGGGATGCTACGAGCATCCCCGCAGCTGGTCGCGTGGGTTCTCGGCGTGCCCAGCGGGCTGCCAAGGGCAGCCCTAGGCGGCTGCTACGAACAGCCGCGAGCCCCACGCGGGGGCTCGACTGAACAGCCCATGTTCGTCCGGTTAGGGTTTGTTTGGTTGGGCTATCCCCGTGGAGGTTCGTGGCGGGTTTCCGGCAACCGGGATTTCGTTTGAAGTTGTCGTTCCGCTATTTTGACAACTTCGGATATTCGATCTCCAAAGGATTTCGGTCGGAATTAATTAGATAATTTATTTATTTAAATTTATTAATTCCGGGATATCGATTTCCAACAGTATGCTTGAGCTTGTGCATAGCGACTTATATGATTTCCATGCTACACCTTCAATGGGGAATAATAAATACTTAGTAACTTTCATGGATGTTTATTCTAGATTTTGCTGTGTATTTCTGCTAAGTACTAAAGAAGAAGTGCTAGAAAAGTTTAAAGTATTTAAAACTGAAGTTGAACTACAACAAGAGTGCATGATTAAAAAGTTGAGAACCGATAGGGGTGGTGAATATTACGATCCGGTTTTATTTGAATCGTGTGGTATTATACATGAAATTACTGCTCCTTATACTCCTCAACAAAACGGTATATCCGATAGGAAAAACCGGGTACTAAAGGAAATGGTGAATTCCATGTTGTCTTATTCGGGTCTGAATAATGGATTTTGGGGAGAAGCCGTGTTAACGGCTTGCTATTTGTTAAATAGGGTTCCTAACAAAAGGAACAAAGTTACCCCCTACGAACTTTGGTACAAAAAGAAGCCGAAACTTAATTACCTTAAGGTTTGGGGCTGTCGGGCTGTCGTAAGACAACCGGATCCCAAAAGGAAAACTTTGGGAGAAAGAGGCATTGATTGCATCTTTGTTGGATATGCTGTGCATTCAAAGGCATATCGATTCTACGTGATTGAGCCGAATGATTCAGTAGCGATTCATTCTATCATGGAATCGAGGGACGCCATATTTGATGAAACTAGATTTTCATCAATGGTTAGGACCAATGATCTGGTGCCTAAGGTGGCTGAAAGCAAAGAATTAACCTTGCCCGAGCCTGAGTCGCTTGAACCTCGTCGAGGCACGAGGATAAGGACTAAGAAATCGTTCGGTTCTGATTTCCAGACCTTTCTGGTTGAAGGATCAAGGGACGAAGTTGGATTTCAATACTCGTATAGCTATCATGTTGATGATGAGCCTAAAACATACGAGGAAGTCTTGAAATCGCAAGATGTTGCATTTTGGAAAGAAGCCATCAATGATGAGATGGATTCCATTATGGGAAACAACACTTGGGTGCTTGCTGATTTACTTAACGGTTGTAAACCATTAGGATGCAAGTGGATCTTTAAGAAAAAGATGAAAGTCGATGGTTCAATTGACAAGTATAAAGCCCGATTAGTCATTCAAGGCTTTAGGCAAAAGGAAGGTATTGATTATTTCGATACCTATGCTCCTGTTGCGCGAATAACTACGATTAGATTATTGATAGCCTTGGCTGCAATAAATAATCTAGTGATCCATCAAATGGATGTAAAAACGGCATTCCTTAACGGTGAGTTAGAGGAAGAGATTTACATGAAACAACCCGAAGGGTTCGTTATGCCTGGTAATGAGCATAAAGTATGTAAACTTGTTAAATCCTTGTATGGATTAAAACAAGCACCTAAGCAGTGGCATAAAAAATTTGATGAAGTAATTTTGTCGAATGGTTTTAAGTTAAACCAATCGGACAAGTGTGTGTATAGAAAATTCGATGACTTTGGTAAAGGAGTCATCATTTGTCTATATGTTGATGATATGCTTATCTTTGGTACTGACCAAAGACAAGTGGATTTGACTAAGTTATTTTTATCATCAAACTTCGATATGAAGGATATGGGGGAGGCGGATGTGATTTTGGGAGTTAAAATCATTCGTGAAAATAATGCTATTACTTTAACTCAATCTCATTACATTGAGAAAGTGTTAAAGAAATTTCATTGTGATGACTATTCTACGGTCAGTACTCCATAGGAATCGAGTGTAAAACTCATGGCCAATACGGGTGTTGCAGTGTCCCAGTTGGAATACTCCAAGGTAATTGGATGTCTTATGTATGCTATGACTAGCACAAGGCCAAACATTGCATTTGCGGTAGGCAAATTAAGTAGATACACAAGTAATCCTAGCACGCATCATTGGCAGGCTGTTAGGCGTGTATTAAAATACTTAAAGGGAACCAAAGACTTTGGTTTGACATATGTCGGATATCCTTCGGTATTAGAAGGGTATTCTGATGCGAGTTGGATAACCAATATAGAGGATCATTCCTCTACTTCTGGTTGGGTTTTCCTACTCGGAGGCGGTGCTATAAGTTGGTCTTCAAAGAATCAAACTTGTATTATGAGTTCCACTATGGAATCGGAATTTATAGCACTTGCGGCAGCTGGTAAAGAAGCTGAATGGTTAAGGAATTTGGTTTATGAAATTCCTTTGTGGCCAAAGCCTATTTCGGCATTTTCAATTCATTGTGACAGTGCAGCCACTTTGGCTAAGGCATATAGTCATGTTTATAATGGCAAGTCAAAACACTTGGGCGTTAGACATAGCGCGATCCGTGAGCTGATCACTCAAGGAGTAATCTCTATTGATTTTGTGAGATCACAACATAATCTTGCTGATCATTTGACCAAGGGATTAGCAAAAGACTTGGTAGTAAAGTCGGTGATTGGGATGGGTCTGAAGCCTCTTTGAATCTTCAAATATGGGATACCAAATTCATTTCTAATTGTATTAGAACCAGAATTCAATTGGGAAGCCTATATTTGAGATTGAAACACATGGAAATTATCCCAAAGGTATGTGTTTGAACCTGCATGTTAAGGTTGAAGTTAATTCTTAATGAATCATTTGATAAAGTGCATTTTGCAGGTGCACGAATAAATGATTCACCTATATGAGTGGGAAGTGTGGCAGCTTCAAGAGTCGTGGCTAAGCTCTATATACACTCAAGAATGGATGGGATACAAGGCCTAATTTTGTATCGGAAATCATTATAGAATGTATTTGGAATTATGTGTGTAGTATCTTCTATGTATTCAGATGGGTTGAAGAGTTCAATCTTTTAAGACACTCTGATTCTCGAATATATAAGTTGTATATAACACTAAGATGAAAATTCAATCTTCAAGACATTTTCATTTTATGCATAATTCTGGCTGTTATTGTTAAAATAAGTGATTCAAGGATTACACTTAAATGGGGGAGGAATGTTGATGATTTAAGTGAAATCATTGTCCATTTAATGTAATTGGATTCATACAAAGTTTCGGTAATGATCCTAAAGCACTACAATATGATTTAGGCGAAGTGCGGAGTGCACGGTTGTATGAAAGTGATAACGGATCATTGTTTGGTTAAGTGAATGTTGGTGTTGATTTATTGTGTGTAAATTAGCATGAAATATATGTTAATTTCATGGTTTGCATGGTTGTAATATGCAGCCACGAAATTGCATGCATGGCACCTAAAGAAAGTGATTTCGAAGAGGTGTGACCATTCTTAAAGGGTGCAACTCTTCCCAAAGGGTGCAGCCCTTCATGAAAGGGTATTTTCACTATCCAAAGGGGTGTTTCAACACCTATATAAGGGTGTTGAAAATCAGATTCTAAGACCCACGAAAATTAAGAGCTTTGTGTTAACGAAGTATAGCGAATAAACATTCTATAGTATACTTGTTTCTACGCCAAAGAAC
>CATPAB010000360.1:0-2500 GCA_954870475.1 Euphrasia confusa
CAAAGCCCGTGTCGACCTTTTATCTAATAAATGCATCCCTTCCAGAAGTCGGGGTTTGTTGCACGTATTAGCTCTAGAATTACTACGGTTATCCGAGTAGCAGGTACCATCAAACAAACTATAACTGATTTAATGAGCCATTCGCAGTTTCACAGTCTGAATTAGTTCATACTTACACATGCATGGCTTAATCTTTGAGACAAGCATATGACTACTGGCAGGATCAACCAGGTAGCATTCCTTTTCGACATCAGCAACGCATGAGCAGATCCGAAAGGATTCGTTCAAAACGCGCATGATAGTCGCTCGCACGAAGCGCGGGACGCTCGATTTGGGGAAAACAAGATCGATGACCTTGCACCCGCTCAATGTTCCGTACCCAAGAGACCACGCACAACATCATGTCCCAACATCGCAAGCACACGCGAGTGGCACGAAATGTGGAGCACGAAGCGTGCTACTAAGTCCACTCAACGCTGCATCTCGAAAGACTGCAGCGCCGACTGGATAACCGATTATTCCAACGAATGCCTTCAACATAGGAACCCAACGCAGAAAACCAAGTTACGGGCAAGGCTACTTAATCCGACAACCGAAGTGAGATGCAAACAACATTGTCGCTGCTCGAGCAGGGATCCAACATTGTCGTACAAACCAATCGCTGCTCACGTGCTTATTCGAGAAATACTCAAACACACATGAAAGTGCATTGGCCCTTGGTAGGCACCAAAACATCAATATGTGATCCGAGTACATCCCATTTAGGCACGAAAATGTCAGGCACACAATAGCACCAGGAATAAAGTGAGAAATAATTTTGTAAAAATATCCCACATGCTCGAATTTCTTTGATATTTGAACAACAAACTTCCCTAGTCTGGGGATCACCACACCTTAGAACCAAGACTTGACGAGTTAGTCCGTAGAACACAACGAGTTGCACAAATTCATAGCCAAAGTCACACACACTCGTCCACCATTCACAATTCCAATCAAAGCAGTGTACTTGGGACACTAGCATCACCGCCCAATTCTTTAGACAATAGCTAATTGATTAAACGTGCTCATGCGACAAAGCCTAAATCCATACATCCCATTTAGCATACTACAACGGTTCAGCACAAATTCATAGCAAACGTTACGCACCCGTAAAAAATTTCACTAGTTCAGTCGAATTGTACGCGGGCCATTAACATCACCGGACAATTCTTTTGACCAAAAGAGCTACTAGATTAAACGTGATCATGCAACAAAGCACAAATCCATACATCCCCAGTAGCACGCAGCAGGTTTGCACAAATTATAAGCAAACATCACGCACCCGTCCATCATTTCACTAGTCTAGTCGAATTAAAACCGTAACACTAACATCAGTCGCCCACTTCTTTTTTTGGTAGAGCTACTAGATAAAACGTGCACACGCAACAAAGGTGTAATTCCATACAAACTAATGCGCTACTAGATTTCACTCATTGGTCAGTTCATCGGCGCGAATCACCACATATTGTAGGGTCATTGCCTTTCTAATACCATCGAACACGAATTTATCCCACGATCTATCGCATCCCTGACAGTAGTAGCATCAAGAGTCCCAACAATATCAAACAAACTCATAATTGTCTAGAATTAGGACTACAATATTACTCGAGTCAACGACATCCCCACACCTTAAACGAAGTGCCTCGCGAGTTGTTCCATGTAGTAGCTTCCAATCAAATGGGATCGCTATTGGAGCTCGCCGGTCAGAAATCGTGGTGCAGTTAGTCATATATGATAGGGTCATTGTTTGTCCAATACCTTCGAACTAGAATTTATCACAACATTGTTAGGATACCATCGTCTGCTACTACCGTGCGCTCGTACCACCAGTAGCGTCTTTTACTGGCGGCCCTCAATACCTCCCTTAGGAGGGTCCCGTAATCCCTGCATTGTTGAGCGGGCCAATGCAAGGAATCTCGCAGCTACATTGTCTAGTAGTTGCGAAATCCCATTCCAGTAGCATCAAGAAATTGTTACATTTCCATCGTTTGCTACTGAAATCTCCCAATCCCTCCCTACGGGACGATTCAGTTCCTTGCATGATTGGGAGCCAACGCAAAGAACCTACACTGGACTTACCGGGTTACCTAGAGGTATTAGGCGAACTACCGTGCCAATTGTGTGGGCTTACCGCTCCGTTGCCTATTAGGCGAACTAACGTGCCACGCTACTGATTATCCATCTCTTGTGCTACGCTACTGAGTATCCTTCAATTGTGCCTACAGCGACCAGCGGGACTAAGAGGACTACGGTGCCACGTTACTCATTAAGCTTCTCTGAAGGGGTCCTCCCCTATAATAGATACTACAAATATTTCGGTAGTGACGGCAGTAGACATCAGCCCCCCAAATTTTTACACACCCCCCCTTATGCGAGAAAATGTGAGAAATGATGCGAGGCGCTACGAGAAATTTCAAAATATTTCGTATCGGTCCCGTAGTTCCCCGCAGCGACGCTAGTC
>CATPAB010000361.1:0-61000 GCA_954870475.1 Euphrasia confusa
CACTCATTACTCTAAATGCCCCAAAATCGTCCGTTTTTTGAAGTCAAAATTTTGGGTTCGGAATAGCCAATATGACACCATTACTACTAGAAATATTGATTTGTATTGTGGAAATAAGGTTTTACCAAGAACTTTTAACACTTTTTCACTCATTACTCTAAATGCCCCAAAATCGTCCGCTTTTTGAAGTCAAAATTTTGGGTTCCGAATAGCCATTTTGACATTATTACTACTAGAAACATTGATTTGTATTGTGGAAATAAGGTTTTACCAAGAACTTTTAACACTTTTTCACTCATTACTCTAAATGCCCCAAAATCGTCAGTTTTTTGAAGTCAAAATTTTGGGTTTCGAATAGCCAATTCGACACCATTACTACTAGAAACATTGATTTGTATTGTGGAAATAAGGTTTTACCAAGAACTTTTAACACTTTTTCACTCATTACTCTAAATGCCCCAAATCGTCAGTTTTTTGAAGTCAAAATTTTGGGTTTCGAATAGCCAATTCGACACCATTACTACTAGAAACATTGATTTGTATTGTGGAAATAAGGTTTTACCAAGAACTTTTAACACTTTTTCACTCATTACTCTAAATGCCCCAAATCGTCAGTTTTTTGAAGTCAAAATTTTGGGTTCCGAATAGCCATTTTGACACCATTACTACTAGAAACATTGATTTGTATTGTGGAAATAAGGTTTTACCAAGAACTTTTAACACTTTTTCACTCATTACTCTAAATGCACCAAAATCGTCAGTTTTTTGAAGTCAAAATTTTGGGTTCCGAATAGCCATTTTGACACCATTACTACTAGAAACATTGATTTGTATTGTGGAAATAAGGTTTTACCAGGAACTTTTAACATTTTTTCACTCATTACTCTAAATGCCCCAAAATCGTCAGTTTTTTGAAATCAAAATTTTGGGTTCCGAATAGCCATTTTGACACCATTACTACTAGAAACATTGATTTGTATTGTGGAAATAAGGTTTTACCAAGAACTTTTAACACTTTTTCACTCATTACTCTAAATGCCCCAAAATCGTCCGCTTTTTGAAGTCAAAATTTTGGGTTCCGAATAGCCAATTTGACACCATTACTAGTAGAAACATTGATTTGTATTGTGGAAATAAGGGTTTACCAAGAACTTTTAACACTTTTTCACTCATTACTCTAAATGCCCCAAAATCGTCCGTTTTTTTAAGTCAAAATTTTGGGTTCCGAATAGCCATTTTGACACCATTACTACTAGAAACATTGATTTGTATTGTGGAAATAAGGTTTTACCAAGAACTTTTAACACTTTTTCACTCATTACTCTAAATGCCCCAAAATCGTCCGTTTTTTGAAGTCAAAATTTTGGGTTCCGAATAGCCAATATGACACCATTACTACTAGAAATATTGATTTGTATTGTGGAAATAAGGTTTTACCAAGAACTTTTAACACTTTTTCACTCATTACTCTAAATGCCCCAAAATCGTCCGCTTTTTGAAGTCAAAATTTTGGGTTCCGAATAGCCATTTTGACATTATTACTACTAGAAACATTGATTTGTATTGTGGAAATAAGGTTTTACCAAGAACTTTTAACACTTTTTCACTCATTACTCTAAATGCCCCAAAATCGTCAGTTTTTTGAAGTCAAAATTTTGGGTTCCGAATAGCCAATTCGACACCATTACTACTAGAAACATTGATTTGTATTGTGGAAATAAGGTTTTACCAAGAACTTTTAACACTTTTTCACTCATTACTCTAAATGCCCCAAATCGTCAGTTTTTTGAAGTCAAAATTTTGGGTTCCGAATAGCCATTTTGACACCATTACTACTAGAAACATTGATTTGTATTGTGGAAATAAGGTTTTACCATGAACTTTTAACACTTTTTCACTCATTACTCTAAATGCCCCAAAATCGTCAGTTTTTTGAAGTCAAAATTTTGGGTTAAGAATAGCCATTTTGAAACCATTACTACTAGAAACATTGATTTGTATTGTGGAAATAAGGTTTTACCAAGAACTTTTAACACTTTTTCACTCATTACTCTAAATGCCCCAAAATCGTCAGTTTTTTGAAGTCAAAATTATGGGTTAAGAATAGCCATTTTGAAACCATTACTACTAGAAACATTGATTTGTATTGTGGAAATAAGGTTTTACCAAGAACTTTTAACACTTTTTCACTCATTACTCTAAATGCCCCAAAATCGTCAGTTTTTTGAAGTCAAAATTTTGGGTTCCGAATAGCCATTTTGACACCATTACTACTAGAAACATTGATTTATATTGTGGAAATAAGGTTTTACCAAGAACTTTTAACACTTTTTCACTCATTACTCTAAATGCACCAAAATCGTCAGTTTTTTGAATTCAAAATTTTGGGTTCCGAATAGCCATTTTGACACCATTACTACTAGAAACATTGATTTGTATTGTGGAAATAAGGTTTTACCAAGAACTTTTAACATTTTTTCACTCATTACTCTAAATGCCCCAAAATCGTCAGTTTTTTGAAATCAAATTTTGGGTTCCGAATACCCATTTTGACACCATTACTACTAGAAACATTGATTTGTATTGTGGAAATAAGGTTTTACCAAGAACTTTTAACACATTTTCACTCATTACTCTAAATGCCCCAAAATCGTCAGTTTTTTGAAGTCAAAATTTTGGGTTCCGAATAGCCAATTCGACACCATTACTACTAGAAACATTGATTTGTATTGTGGAAATAAGGTTTTACCAAGAACTTTTAACACTTTTTCACTCATTACTCTAAATGCCCCAAATCGTCAGTTTTTTGAAGTCAAAATTTTGGGTTCCGAATAGCCATTTTGACACCATTACTACTAGAAACATTGATTTGTATTGTGGAAATAAGGTTTTACCAAGAACTTTTAACACTTTTTCACTCATTACTCTAAATGCACCAAAATCGTCAGTTTTTTGAATTCAAAATTTTGGGTTCCGAATAGCCATTTTGACACCATTACTACTAGAAACATTGATTTGTATTGTGGAAATAAGGTTTTACCAAGAACTTTTAACATTTTTTCACTCATTACTCTAAATGCCCCAAAATCGTCAGTTTTTTGAAATCAAATTTTGGGTTCCGAATACCCATTTTGACACCATTACTACTAGAAACATTGATTTGTATTGTGGAAATAAGGTTTTACCAAGAACTTTTAACACATTTTCACTCATTACTCTAAATGCCCCAAAATCGTCAGTTTTTTGAAGTCAAAATTTTGGGTTCCGAATAGCCAATTCGACACCATTACTACTAGAAACATTGATTTGTATTGTGGAAATAAGGTTTTACCAAGAACTTTTAACACTTTTTCACTCATTACTCTAAATGCCCCAAATCGTCAGTTTTTTGAAGTCAAAATTTTGGGTTCCAAATAGCCATTTTGACACCATTACTACTAGAAACATTGATTTGTATTGTGGAAATAAGGTTTTACCAAGAACTTTTAACACTTTTTCACTCATTACTCTAAATGCCCCAAAATCGTCAGTTTTTTGAAGTCAAAATTTTGGGTTAAGAATAGCCATTTTGAAACCATTAATACTAGAAACATTGATTTGTATTGTGGAAATAAGGTTTTACCAAGAACTTTTAACACTTTTTCACTCATTACTCTAAATGCCCCAAAATCGTCAGTTTTTTGAAGTCAAAATTTTGGGTTCCGAATAGCCATTTTGACACCATTACTACTAGAAACATTGATTTGTATTGTGGAAATAAGGTTTTACCAAGAACTTTTAACACTTTTTCACTCATTACTCTAAATGCACCAAAATCGTCAGTTTTTTGAAGTCAAAATTTTGGGTTCCGAATAGCCATTTTGACACCATTACTACTAGAAACATTGATTTGTATTGTGGAAATAAGGTTTTACCAAGAACTTTTAACATTTTTTCACTCATTACTCTAAATGCCCCAAAATCGTCAGTTTTTTGAAATCAAATTTTGGGTTCCGAATACCCATTTTGACACCATTACTACTAGAAACATTGATTTGTATTGTGGAAATAAGGTTTTACCAAGAACTTTTAACACATTTTCACTCATTACTCTAAATGCCCCAAAATCGTCAGTTTTTTGAAGTCAAAATTTTGGGTTCCGAATAGCCAATTCGACACCATTACTACTAGAAACATTGATTTGTATTGTGGAAATAAGGTTTTACCAAGAACTTTTAACACTTTTTCACTCATTACTCTAAATGCCCCAAATCGTCAGTTTTTTGAAGTCAAAATTTTGGGTTCCAAATAGCCATTTTGACACCATTACTACTAGAAACATTGATTTGTATTGTGGAAATAAGGTTTTACCAAGAACTTTTAACACTTTTTCACTCATTACTCTAAATGCCCCAAAATCGTCAGTTTTTTGAAGTCAAAATTTTGGGTTAAGAATAGCCATTTTGAAACCATTACTACTAGAAACATTGATTTGTATTGTGGAAATAAGGTTTTACCAAGAACTTTTAACACTTTTTCACTCATTACTCTAAATGCCCCAAAATCGTCAGTTTTTTGAAGTCAAAATTTTGGGTTAAGAATAGCCATTTTGAAACCATTACTACTAGAAACATTGATTTGTATTGTGGAAATAAGGTTTTACCAAGAACTTTTAACACTTTTTCACTCATTACTCTAAATGCCCCAAAATCGTCAGTTTTTTGAAGTCAAAATTTTGGGTTCCGAATAGCCATTTTGACACCATTACTACTAGAAACATTGATTTGTATTGTGGAAATAAGGTTTTACCAAGAACTTTTAACACTTTTTCACTCATTACTCTAAATGCACCAAAATCGTCAGTTTTTTGAAGTCAAAATTTTGGGTTCCGAATAGCCATTTTGACACCATTACTACTAGAAACATTGATTTGTATTGTGGAAATAAGGTTTTACCAAGAACTTTTAACATTTTTTCACTCATTACTCTAAATGCCCCAAAATCGTCAGTTTTTTGAAATCAAATTTTGGGTTCCGAATACCCATTTTGACACCATTACTACTAGAAACATTGATTTGTATTGTGGAAATAAGGTTTTATCAAGAACTTTTAACACTTTTTCACTCATTACTCTAAATGCCCCAAAATCGTCAGTTTTTTGAAGTCAAAATTTTGGGTTCCGAATAGCCAATTCGACACCATTACTACTAGAAACATTGATTTGTATTGTGGAAATAAAGTTTTACCAAGAACTTTTAACACTTTTTCACTCATTACTCTAAATGCACCAAAATCGTCAGTTTTTTGAAGTCAAAATTTTGGGTTCCGAATAGCCATTTTGACACCATTACTACTAGAAACATTGATTTGTATTGTGGAAATAAGGTTTTACCAAGAACTTTTAACATTTTTTCACTCATTACTCTAAATGCCCCAAAATCGTCAGTTTTTTGAAATCAAAATTTTGGGTTCCGAATAGCCATTTTGACACCATTACTACTAGAAACATTGATTTGTATTGTGGAAATAAGGTTTTACCAAGAACTTTTAACACATTTTCACTCATTACTCTAAATGCCCCAAATCGTCAGTTTTTTGAAGTCAAAATTTTGGGTTCCGAATAGCCATTTTGACACCATTACTACTAGAAACATTGATTTGTATTGTGGAAATAAGGTTTTACCAAGAACTTTTAACACTTTTTCACTCATTACTCTAAATGCCCCAAAATCGTCAGTTTTTTGAAGTCAAAATTTTGGGTTCCGAATAGCCATTTTGACACCATTACTACTAGAAACATTGATTTGTATTGTGGAAATAAGGTTTTACCAAGAACTTTTAACACTTTTTCACTCATTACTCTAAATGCCCCAAAATCGTCAGTTTTTTGAAGTCAAAATTTTGGGTTCCGAATAGCCATTTTGACACCATTACTACAAGAAACATTGATTTGTATTGTGGAAATAAGGTTTTACCAAGAACTTTTAACACTTTTTCACTCATTACTCTAAATGCCCCAAATCGTCAGTTTTTTGAAGTCAAAATTTTGGGTTCCGAATAGCCAATTCGACACCATTACTACTAGAAACATTGATTTGTATTGTGGAAATAAAGTTTTACCAAGAACTTTTAACACTTTTTCACTCATTACTCTAAATGCACCAAAATCGTCAGTTTTTTGAAGTCAAAATTTTGGGTTCTGAATAGCCATTTTGACACCATTACTACTAGAAACATTGATTTGTATTGTGGAAATAAGGTTTTACCAAGAACTTTTAACACTTTTTCACTCATTACTCTAAATGCACCAAAATCGTCAGTTTTTTGAAGTCAAAATTTTGGGTTCCGAATAGCCATTTTGACACCATTACTACTAGAAACATTGATTTGTATTGTGGAAATAAGGTTTTACCAAGAACTTTTAACATTTTTTCACTCATTACTCTAAATGCCCCAAAATTGTCAGTTTTTTGAAATCAAAATTTTGGGTTCCGAATAGCCATTTTGACACCATTACTACTAGAAACATTGATTTGTATTGTGGAAATAAGGTTTTACCAAGAACTTTTAACACTTTTTCACTCATTACTCTAAATGCCCCAAAATCGTCAGTTTTTTGAAGTCAAAATTTTGGGTTCCGAATAGCCATTTTGAAACCATTACTACTAGAAACATTGATTTGTATTGTGGAAATAAGGTTTTACCAAGAACTTTTAACACTTTTTCACTCATTACTCTAAATGCCCCAAAATCGTCAGTTTTTTGAATTCAAAATTTTGGGTTCCGAATAGCCATTTTGACACCATTACTACTAGAAACATTGATTTGTATTGTGGAAATAAGGTTTTACCAAGAACTTTTAACACTTTTTCACTCATTACTCTAAATGCACCAAAATCGTCAGTTTTTTGAAGTCAAAATTTTGGGTTCCGAATAGCCATTTTGACACCATTACTACTAGAAACATTGATTTGTATTGTGGAAATAAGGTTTTACCAAGAACTTTTAACATTTTTTCACTCATTACTCTAAATGCCCCAAAATCGTCAGTTTTTTGAAATCAAAATTTTGGGTTCCGAATACCCATTTTGACACCATTACTACTAGAAACATTGATTTGTATTGTGGAAATAAGGTTTTATCAAGAACTTTTAACACTTTTTCACTCATTACTCTAAATGCCCCAAAATCGTCAGTTTTTTGAAGTCAAAATTTTGGGTTCCGAATAGCCAATTCGACACCATTACTACTAGAAACATTGATTTGTATTGTGGAAATAAGGTTTTACCAAGAACTTTTAACACTTTTTCACTCATTACTCTAAATGCACCAAAATCGTCAGTTTTTTGAAGTCAAAATTTTGGGTTCCGAATAGCCATTTTGACACCATTACTACTAGAAACATTGATTTGTATTGTGGAAATAAGGTTTTACCAAGAACTTTTAACATTTTTTCACTCATTACTCTAAATGCCCCAAAATCGTCAGTTTTTTGAAATCAAATTTTGGGTTCTGAATACCCATTTTGACACCATTACTACTAGAAACATTGATTTGTATTGTGGAAATAAGGTTTTATCAAGAACTTTTAACACTTTTTCACTCATTACTCTAAATGCCCCAAAATCGTCAGTTTTTTGAAGTCAAAATTTTGGGTTCCGAATAGCCAATTCGACACCATTACTACTAGAAACATTGATTTGTATTGTGGAAATAAAGTTTTACCAAGAACTTTTAACACTTTTTCACTCATTACTCTAAATGCACCAAAATCGTCAGTTTTTTGAAGTCAAAATTTTGGGTTCTGAATAGCCATTTTGACACCATTACTACTAGAAACATTGATTTGTATTGTGGAAATAAGGTTTTACCAAGAACTTTTAACACTTTTTCACTCATTACTCTAAATGCACCAAAATCGTCAGTTTTTTGAAGTCAAAATTTTGGGTTCCGAATAGCCATTTTGACACCATTACTACTAGAAACATTGATTTGTATTGTGGAAATAAGGTTTTACCAAGAACTTTTAACATTTTTTCACTCATTACTCTAAATGCCCCAAAATCGTCAGTTTTTTGAAATCAAAATTTTGGGTTCCGAATAGCCATTTTGACACCATTACTACTAGAAACATTGATTTGTATTGTGGAAATAAGGATTTACCAAGAACTTTTAACACTTTTTCACTCATTACTCTAAATGCCCCAAAATCGTCAGTTTTTTGAAGTCAAAATTTTGGGTTCCGAATAGCCATTTTGAAACCATTACTACTAGAAACATTGATTTGTATTGTGGAAATAAGGTTTTACCAAGAACTTTTAACACTTTTTCACTCATTACTCTAAATGCCCCAAAATCGTCAGTTTTTTGAAGTCAAAATTTTGGGTTCCGAATAGCCATTTTGACACCATTACTACTAGAAACATTGATTTGTATTGTGGAAATAAGGTTTTACCAAGAACTTTTAACACTTTTTCACTCATTACTCTAAATGCACCAAAATCGTCAGTTTTTTGAAGTCAAAATTTTGGGTTCCGAATAGCCATTTTGACACCATTACTACTAGAAACATTGATTTGTATTGTGGAAATAAGGTTTTACCAAGAACTTTTAACATTTTTTCACTCATTACTCTAAATGCCCCAAAATCGTCAGTTTTTTGAAATCAAAATTTTGGGTTCCGAATACCCATTTTGACACCATTACTACTAGAAACATTGATTTGTATTGTGGAAATAAGGTTTTATCAAGAACTTTTAACACTTTTTCACTCATTACTCTAAATGCCCCAAAATCGTCAGTTTTTTGAAGTCAAAAATTTGGGTTCCGAATAGCCAATTCGACACCATTACTACTAGAAACATTGATTTGTATTGTGGAAATAAGGTTTTACCAAGAACTTTTAACACTTTTTCACTCATTACTCTAAATGCACCAAAATCGTCAGTTTTTTGAAGTCAAAATTTTGGGTTCCGAATAGCCATTTTGACACCATTACTACTAGAAACATTGATTTGTATTGTGGAAATAAGGTTTTACCAAGAACTTTTAACACTTTTTCACTCATTACTCTAAATGCCCCAAAATCGTCAGTTTTTGAAGTCAAAATTTTGGGTTAAGAATAGCCATTTTGAAACCATTACTACTAGAAACATTGATTTGTATTGTGGAAATAAGGTTTTACCAAGAACTTTTAACACTTTTTCACTCATTACTCTAAATGCCCCAAAATCGTCAGTTTTTTGAAGTCAAAATTTTGGGTTAAGAATAGCCATTTTGAAACCATTACTACTAGAAACATTGATTTGTATTGTGGAAATAAGGTTTTACCAAGAACTTTTAACACTTTTTCACTCATTACTCTAAATGCCCCAAAATCGTCAGTTTTTTGAAGTCAAAATTTTGGGTTCCGAATAGCCATTTTGACACCATTACTACTAGAAACATTGATTTGTATTGTGGAAATAAGGTTTTACCAAGAACTTTTAACACTTTTTCACTCATTACTCTAAATGCACCAAAATCGTCAGTTTTTTGAAGTCAAAATTTTGGGTTCCGAATAGCCATTTTGACACCATTACTACTAGAAACATTGATTTGTATTGTGGAAATAAGGTTTTACCAAGAACTTTTAACATTTTTTCACTCATTACTCTAAATGCCCCAAAATCGTCAGTTTTTTGAAATCAAATTTTGGGTTCCGAATACCCATTTTGACACCATTACTACTAGAAACATTGATTTGTATTGTGGAAATAAGGTTTTATCAAGAACTTTTAACACTTTTTCACTCATTACTCTAAATGCCCCAAAATCGTCAGTTTTTTGAAGTCAAAATTTTGGGTTCCGAATAGCCAATTCGACACCATTACTACTAGAAACATTGATTTGTATTGTGGAAATAAAGTTTTACCAAGAACTTTTAACACTTTTTCACTCATTACTCTAAATGCACCAAAATCGTCAGTTTTTTGAAGTCAAAATTTTGGGTTCTGAATAGCCATTTTGACACCATTACTACTAGAAACATTGATTTGTATTGTGGAAATAAGGTTTTACCAAGAACTTTTAACACTTTTTCACTCATTACTCTAAATGCACCAAAATCGTCAGTTTTTTGAAGTCAAAATTTTGGGTTCCGAATAGCCATTTTGACACCATTACTACTAGAAACATTGATTTGTATTGTGGAAATAAGGTTTTACCAAGAACTTTTAAAACTTTTTCACTCATTACTCTAAATGCCCCAAAATCGTCAGTTTTTGAAGTCAAAATTTTGGGTTAAGAATAGCCATTTTGAAACCATTACTACTAGAAACATTGATTTGTATTGTGGAAATAAGGTTTTACCAAGAACTTTTAACACTTTTTCACTCATTACTCTAAATGCCCCAAAATCGTCAGTTTTTTGAAGTCAAAATTTTGGGTTCCGAATAGCCATTTTGAAACCATTACTACTAGAAACATTGATTTGTATTGTGGAAATAAGGTTTTACCAAGAACTTTTAACACTTTTTCACTCATTACTCTAAATGCCCCAAAATCGTCAGTTTTTTGAAGTCAAAATTTTGGGTTCCGAATAGCCATTTTGACACCATTACTACTAGAAACATTGATTTGTATTGTGGAAATAAGGTTTTACCAAGAACTTTTAACACTTTTTCACTCATTACTCTAAATGCACCAAAATCGTCAGTTTTTTGAAGTCAAAATTTTGGGTTCCGAATAGCCATTTTGACACCATTACTACTAGAAACATTGATTTGTATTGTGGAAATAAGGTTTTACCAAGAACTTTTAACATTTTTTCACTCATTACTCTAAATGCCCCAAAATCGTCAGTTTTTTGAAATCAAATTTTGGGTTCCGAATACCCATTTTGACACCATTACTACTAGAAACATTGATTTGTATTGTGGAAATAAGGTTTTATCAAGAACTTTTAACACTTTTTCACTCATTACTCTAAATGCCCCAAAATCGTCAGTTTTTTGAAGTCAAAATTTTGGGTTCCGAATAGCCAATTCGACACCATTACTACTAGAAACATTGATTTGTATTGTGGAAATAAAGTTTTACCAAGAACTTTTAACACTTTTTCACTCATTACTCTAAATGCACCAAAATCGTCAGTTTTTTGAAGTCAAAATTTTGGGTTCTGAATAGCCATTTTGACACCATTACTACTAGAAACATTGATTTGTATTGTGGAAATAAGGTTTTACCAAGAACTTTTAACACTTTTTCACTCATTACTCTAAATGCACCAAAATCGTCAGTTTTTTGAAGTCAAAATTTTGGGTTCCGAATAGCCATTTTGACACCATTACTACTAGAAACATTGATTTGTATTGTGGAAATAAGGTTTTACCAAGAACTTTTAACACTTTTTCACTCATTACTCTAAATGCACCAAAATCGTCAGTTTTTTGAAGTCAAAATTTTGGGTTCCGAATAGCCATTTTGACACCATTACTACTAGAAACATTGATTTGTATTGTGGAAATAAGGTTTTACCAAGAACTTTTAACATTTTTTCACTCATTACTCTAAATGCCCCAAAATCGTCAGTTTTTTGAAATCAAAATTTTGGGTTCCGAATAGCCATTTTGACACCATTACTACTAGAAACATTGATTTGTATTGTGGAAATAAGGATTTACCAAGAACTTTTAACACTTTTTCACTCATTACTCTAAATGCCCCAAAATCGTCAGTTTTTTGAAGTCAAAATTTTGGGTTCCGAATAGCCATTTTGAAACCATTACTACTAGAAACATTGATTTGTATTGTGGAAATAAGGTTTTACCAAGAACTTTTAACACTTTTTCACTCATTACTCTAAATGCCCCAAAATCGTCAGTTTTTTGAAGTCAAAATTTTGGGTTCCGAATAGACATTTTGACACCATTACTACTAGAAACATTGATTTGTATTGTGGAAATAAGGTTTTACCAAGAACTTTTAACACTTTTTCACTCATTACTCTAAATGCACCAAAATCGTCAGTTTTTTGAAGTCAAAATTTTGGGTTCCGAATAGCCATTTTGACACCATTACTACTAGAAACATTGATTTGTATTGTGGAAATAAGGTTTTACCAAGAACTTTTAACATTTTTTCACTCATTACTCTAAATGCCCCAAAATCGTCAGTTTTTTGAAATCAAAATTTTGGGTTCCGAATACCCATTTTGACACCATTACTACTAGAAACATTGATTTGTATTGTGGAAATAAGGTTTTATCAAGAACTTTTAACACTTTTTCACTCATTACTCTAAATGCCCCAAAATCGTCAGTTTTTTGAAGTCAAAAATTTGGGTTCCGAATAGCCAATTCGACACCATTACTACTAGAAACATTGATTTGTATTGTGGAAATAAGGTTTTACCAAGAACTTTTAACACTTTTTCACTCATTACTCTAAATGCACCAAAATCGTCAGTTTTTTGAAGTCAAAATTTTGGGTTCCGAATAGCCATTTTGACACCATTACTACTAGAAACATTGATTTGTATTGTGGAAATAAGGTTTTACCAAGAACCTTTAACATTTTTTCACTCATTACTCTAAATGCCCCAAAATCGTCAGTTTTTTGAAATCAAAATTTTGGGTTCCGAATAGCCATTTTGACACCATTACTACTAGAAACATTGATTTGTATTGTGGAAATAAGGTTTTACCAAGAACTTTTAACACATTTTCACTCATTACTCTAAATGCCCCAAATCGTCAGTTTTTTGAAGTCAAAATTTTGGGTTCCGAATAGCCATTTTGACACCATTACTACTAGAAACATTGATTTGTATTGTGGAAATAAGGTTTTACCAAGAACTTTTAACACTTTTTCACTCATTACTCTAAATGCCCCAAAATCGTTAGTTTTTTGAAGTCAAAATTTTGGGTTCCGAATAGCCATTTTGACACCATTACTACTAGAAACATTGATTTGTATTGTGGAAATAAGATTTTACCAAGAACTTTTAACACTTTTTCACTCATTACTCTAAATGCCCCAAAATCGTCAGTTTTTTGAAGTCAAAATTCTGGGTTCCGAATAGCCATTTTGACACCATTACTACTAGAAACATTGATTTGTATTGTGGAAATAAGGTTTTACCAAGAACTTTTAACATTTTTTCACTCATTACTCTAAATGCCCCAAAATCGTCAGTTTTTTGAAATCAAAATTTTGGGTTCCGAATAGCCATTTTGACACCATTACTACTAGAAACATTGATTTGTATTGTGGAAATAAGGATTTACCAAGAACTTTTAACACTTTTTCACTCATTACTCTAAATGCCCCAAAATCGTCAGTTTTTCGAAGTCAAAATTTTGGGTTCCGAATAGCCATTTTGAAACCATTACTACTAGAAACATTGATTTGTATTGTGGAAATAAGGTTTTACCAAGAACTTTTAACACTTTTTCACTCATTACTCTAAATGCCCCAAAATCGTCAGTTTTTTGAAGTCAAAATTTTGGGTTCCGAATAGCCATTTTGACACCATTACTACTAGAAACATTGATTTGTATTGTGGAAATAAGGTTTTACCAAGAACTTTTAACATTTTTTCACTCATTACTCTAAATGCCCCAAAATCGTCAGTTTTTTGAAATCAAAATTTTGGGTTCCGAATACCCATTTTGACACCATTACTACTAGAAACATTGATTTGTATTGTGGAAATAAGGTTTTATCAAGAACTTTTAACACTTTTTCACTCATTACTCTAAATGCCCCAAAATCGTCAGTTTTTTGAAGTCAAAAATTTGGGTTCCGAATAGCCAATTCGACACCATTACTACTAGAAACATTGATTTGTATTGTGGAAATAAGGTTTTACCAAGAACTTTTAACACTTTTTCACTCATTACTCTAAATGCACCAAAATCGTCAGTTTTTTGAAGTCAAAATTTTGGGTTCCGAATAGCCATTTTGACACCATTACTACTAGAAACATTGATTTGTATTGTGGAAATAAGGTTTTACCAAGAACCTTTAACATTTTTTCACTCATTACTCTAAATGCCCTAAAATCGTCAGTTTTTTGAAATCAAAATTTTGGGTTCCGAATAGCCATTTTGACACCATTACTACTAGAAACATTGATTTGTATTGTGGAAATAAGGTTTTACCAAGAACTTTTAACATTTTTTCACTCATTACTCTAAATGCCCCAAAATCGTCAGTTTTTTGAAATCAAAATTTTGGGTTCCGAATAGCCATTTTGACACCATTACTACTAGAAACATTGATTTGTATTGTGGAAATAAGGATTTACCAAGAACTTTTAACACTTTTTCACTCATTACTCTAAATGCCCCAAAATCGTCAGTTTTTTGAAGTCAAAATTTTGGGTTCCGAATAGCCATTTTGAAACCATTACTACTAGAAACATTGATTTGTATTGTGGAAATAAGGTTTTACCAAGAACTTTTAACACTTTTTCACTCATTACTCTAAATGCCCCAAAATCGTCAGTTTTTTGAAGTCAAAATTTTGGGTTCCGAATAGACATTTTGACACCATTACTACTAGAAACATTGATTTGTATTGTGGAAATAAGGTTTTACCAAGAACTTTTAACACTTTTTCACTCATTACTCTAAATGCCCCAAAATCGTCAGTTTTTTGAAGTCAAAATTTTGGGTTCCGAATAGCCAATTCGACACCATTACTACTAGAAACATTGATTTGTATTGTGGAAATAAGGTTTTACCAAGAACTTTTAACACTTTTTCACTCATTACTCTAAATGCACCAAAATCGTCAGTTTTTTGAAGTCAAAATTTTGGGTTCCGAATAGCCATTTTGACACCATTACTACTAGAAACATTGATTTGTATTGTGGAAATAAGGTTTTACCAAGAACTTTTAACATTTTTTCACTCATTACTCTAAATGCCCCAAAATCGTCAGTTTTTTGAAATCAAAATTTTGGGTTCCGAATAGCCATTTTGACACCATTACTACTAGAAACATTGATTTGTATTGTGGAAATAAGGATTTACCAAGAACTTTTAACACTTTTTCACTCATTACTCTAAATGCCCCAAAATCGTCAGTTTTTTGAAGTCAAAATTTTGGGTTCCGAATAGCCATTTTGAAACCATTACTACTAGAAACATTGATTTGTATTGTGGAAATAAGGTTTTACCAAGAACTTTTAACACTTTTTCACTCATTACTCTAAATGCCCCAAAATCGTCAGTTTTTTGAAGTCAAAATTTTGGGTTCCGAATAGACATTTTGACACCATTACTACTAGAAACATTGATTTGTATTGTGGAAATAAGGTTTTACCAAGAACTTTTAACACTTTTTCACTCATTACTCTAAATGCACCAAAATCGTCAGTTTTTTGAAGTCAAAATTTTGGGTTCCGAATAGCCATTTTGACACCATTACTACTAGAAACATTGATTTGTATTGTGGAAATAAGGTTTTACCAAGAACTTTTAACATTTTTTCACTCATTACTCTAAATGCCCCAAAATCGTCAGTTTTTTGAAATCAAAATTTTGGGTTCCGAATACCCATTTTGACACCATTACTACTAGAAACATTGATTTGTATTGTGGAAATAAGGTTTTATCAAGAACTTTTAACACTTTTTCACTCATTACTCTAAATGCCCCAAAATCGTCAGTTTTTTGAAGTCAAAAATTTGGGTTCCGAATAGCCAATTCGACACCATTACTACTAGAAACATTGATTTGTATTGTGGAAATAAGGTTTTACCAAGAACTTTTAACACTTTTTCACTCATTACTCTAAATGCACCAAAATCGTCAGTTTTTTGAAGTCAAAATTTTGGGTTCCGAATAGCCATTTTGACACCATTACTACTAGAAACATTGATTTGTATTGTGGAAATAAGGTTTTACCAAGAACCTTTAACATTTTTTCACTCATTACTCTAAATGCCCCAAAATCGTCAGTTTTTTGAAATCAAAATTTTGGGTTCCGAATAGCCATTTTGACACCATTACTACTAGAAACATTGATTTGTATTGTGGAAATAAGGTTTTACCAAGAACTTTTAACACATTTTCACTCATTACTCTAAATGCCCCAAATCGTCAGTTTTTTGAAGTCAAAATTTTGGGTTCCGAATAGCCATTTTGACACCATTACTACTAGAAACATTGATTTGTATTGTGGAAATAAGGTTTTACCAAGAACTTTTAACACTTTTTCACTCATTACTCTAAATGCCCCAAAATCGTTAGTTTTTTGAAGTCAAAATTTTGGGTTCCGAATAGCCATTTTGACACCATTACTACTAGAAACATTGATTTGTATTGTGGAAATAAGATTTTACCAAGAACTTTTAACACTTTTTCACTCATTACTCTAAATGCCCCAAAATCGTCAGTTTTTTGAAGTCAAAATTCTGGGTTCCGAATAGCCATTTTGACACCATTACTACTAGAAACATTGATTTGTATTGTGGAAATAAGGTTTTACCAAGAACTTTTAACATTTTTTCACTCATTACTCTAAATGCCCCAAAATCGTCAGTTTTTTGAAATCAAAATTTTGGGTTCCGAATAGCCATTTTGACACCATTACTACTAGAAACATTGATTTGTATTGTGGAAATAAGGATTTACCAAGAACTTTTAACACTTTTTCACTCATTACTCTAAATGCCCTAAAATCGTCCGCTTTTTGAAGTCAAAATTTTGGGTTCCGAATAGCCAATTCGACACCATTACTACTAGAAACATTGATTTGTATTGTGGAAATAAGGTTTTATCAAGAACTTTTAACACTTTTTCACTCATTACTCTAAATGCCCCAAAATCGTCAGTTTTTTGAAGTCAAAAATTTGGGTTCCGAATAGCCAATTCGACACCATTACTACTAGAAACATTGATTTGTATTGTGGAAATAAGGTTTTACCAAGAACTTTTAACACTTTTTCACTCATTACTCTAAATGCACCAAAATCGTCAGTTTTTTGAAGTCAAAATTTTGGGTTCCGAATAGCCATTTTGACACCATTACTACTAGAAACATTGATTTGTATTGTGGAAATAAGGTTTTACCAAGAACCTTTAACATTTTTTCACTCATTACTCTAAATGCCCTAAAATCGTCAGTTTTTTGAAATCAAAATTTTGGGTTCCGAATAGCCATTTTGACACCATTACTACTAGAAACATTGATTTGTATTGTGGAAATAAGGTTTTACCAAGAACTTTTAACATTTTTTCACTCATTACTCTAAATGCCCCAAAATCGTCAGTTTTTTGAAATCAAAATTTTGGGTTCCGAATAGCCATTTTGACACCATTACTACTAGAAACATTGATTTGTATTGTGGAAATAAGGATTTACCAAGAACTTTTAACACTTTTTCACTCATTACTCTAAATGCCCCAAAATCGTCAGTTTTTTGAAGTCAAAATTTTGGGTTCCGAATAGCCATTTTGAAACCATTACTACTAGAAACATTGATTTGTATTGTGGAAATAAGGTTTTACCAAGAACTTTTAACACTTTTTCACTCATTACTCTAAATGCCCCAAAATCGTCAGTTTTTTGAAGTCAAAATTTTGGGTTCCGAATAGACATTTTGACACCATTACTACTAGAAACATTGATTTGTATTGTGGAAATAAGGTTTTACCAAGAACTTTTAACACTTTTTCACTCATTACTCTAAATGCACCAAAATCGTCAGTTTTTTGAAGTCAAAATTTTGGGTTCCGAATAGCCATTTTGACACCATTACTACTAGAAACATTGATTTGTATTGTGGAAATAAGGTTTTACCAAGAACTTTTAACATTTTTTCACTCATTACTCTAAATGCCCCAAAATCGTCAGTTTTTTGAAATCAAAATTTTGGGTTCCGAATACCCATTTTGACACCATTACTACTAGAAACATTGATTTGTATTGTGGAAATAAGGTTTTACCAAGAACTTTTAACACTTTTTCACTCATTACTCTAAATGCCCCAAATCGTCAGTTTTTTGAAGTCAAAATTTTGGGTTCCGAATAGCCATTTTGACACCATTACTACTAGAAACATTGATTTGTATTGTGGAAATAAGGTTTTACCAAGAACTTTTAAGACTTTTTCACTCTTTACTCTAAATGCCCCAAAATCGTCAGTTTTTTGAAGTCAAAATTTTGGGTTCCGAATAGCCATTTTGACACCATTACTACTAGAAACATTGATTTGTATTGTGGAAATAAGGTTTTACCAAGAACTTTTAACACTTTTTCACTCATTACTCTAAATGCCCCAAAATCGTCAGTTTTTTGAAGTCAAAATTTTGGGTTCCGAAAAGCCATTTTGACACCATTACTACTAGAAACATTGATTTGTATTGTGGAAATAAGGTTTTACCAAGAACTTTTAACACTTTTTCACTCATTACTCTAAATGCACCAAAATCGTCAGTTTTTTGAAGTCAAAATTTTGGGTTCCGAATAGCCATTTTGACACCATTACTACTAGAAACATTGATTTGTATTGTGGAAATAAGGTTTTACCAAGAACTTTTAACACTTTTTCACTCATTACTCTAAATGCCCCAAAATCGTCCGCTTTTTGAAGTCAAAATTTTGGGTTCCGAATAGCCAATTTGACACCATTACTAGTAGAAACATTGATTTGTATTGTGGAAATAAGGGTTTACCAAGAACTTTTAACACTTTTTCACTCATTACTCTAAATGCCCCAAAATCGTCCGTTTTTTTAAGTCAAAATTTTGGGTTCCGAATAGCCATTTTGACACCATTACTACTAGAAACATTGATTTGTATTGTGGAAATAAGGTTTTACCAAGAACTTTCAACACTTTTTCACTCATTACTCTAAATGCCCCAAAATCGTCCGTTTTTTGAAGTCAAAATTTTGGGTTCCGAATAGCCAATATGACACCATTACTACTAGAAATATTGATTTGTATTGTGGAAATAAGGTTTTACCAAGAACTTTTAACACTTTTTCACTCATTACTCTAAATGCCCCAAAATCGTCCGCTTTTTGAAGTCAAAATTTTGGGTTCCGAATAGCCATTTTGACACCATTACTACTAGAAACATTGATTTGCATTGTGGAAATAAGGTTTTACCAAGAACTTTTAACACTTTTTCACTCATTACTCTAAATGCCCCAAAATCGTCAGTTTTTTGAAGTCAAAATTTTGGGTTCCGAATAGCCAATTTGACACCATTACTACTAGAAACATTGATTTGTATTGTGGAAATAAGGTTTTACCAAGAACTTTTAACACTTTTTCACTCATTACTCAAAATGTCCCAAATCGTCAGTTTTTTGAAGTCAAAATTTTGGGTTCCGAATAGCCATTTTGACACCATTACTACTAGAAACATTGATTTGTATTGTGGAAATAAGGTTTTACCAAGAACTTTTAACACTTTTTCACTCATTACTCTAAATGCCCCAAAATCGTCAGTTTTTTGAAGTCAAAATTTTGGGTTCCGAATAGCCATTTTGACACCATTACTACTAGAAACATTGATTTGTATTGTGATAATAAGGTTTTACCAAGAACTTTTAACACTTTTTCACTCATTACTCTAAATGCCCCAAAATCGTCAGTTTTTTGAAGTCAAAATTTTGGGTTCCGAATAGCCATTTTGACACCATTACTACTAGAAACATTGATTTGTATTGTGGAAATAAGGTTTTACCAAGAACTTTTAACACTTTTTCACTCATTACTCTAAATGCACCAAAATCGTCAGTTTTTTGAAGTCAAAATTTTGGGTTCCGAATAGCCATTTTGACACCATTACTATTAGAAACATTGATTTGTATTGTGGAAATAAGGTTTTACCAAGAACTTTTAACATTTTTTCACTCATTACTCTAAATGCCTCAAAATCGTCAGTTTTTTGAAATCAAAATTTTGGGTTCCGAATACCCATTTTGACACCATTACTACTAGAAACATTGATTTGTATTGTGGAAATAAGGTTTTACCAAGAACTTTTAACACTTTTTCACTCATTACTCTAAATGCCCCAAAATCGTCAGTTTTTTGAAGTCAAAATTTTGGGTTCCGAATAGCCAATTCGACACCATTACTACTAGAAACATTGATTTGTATTGTGGAAATAAGGTTTTACCAAGAACTTTTAACACTTTTTCACTCATTACTCTAAATGCACCAAAATCGTCAGTTTTTTGAAGTCAAAATTTTGGGTTCCGAATAGCCATTTTGACACCATTACTACTAGAAACATTGATTTGTATTGTGGAAATAAGGTTTTACCAAGAACTTTTAACATTTTTTCACTCATTACTCTAAATGCCCCAAAATCGTCAGTTTTTTGAAATCAAAATTTTGGGTTCCGAATAGCCATTTTGACACCATTACTACTAGAAACATTGATTTTTATTGTGGAAATAAGGTTTTACAAAGAACTTTTAACACTTTTTCACTCATTACTCTAAATGCCCCAAATCGTCAGTTTTTTGAAGTCAAAATTTTGGGTTCCGAATAGCCATTTTGACACCATTACTACTAGAAACATTGATTTGTATTGTGGAAATAAGGTTTTACCAAGAACTTTTAACACTTTTTCACTCATTACTCTAAATGCCCCAAAATCGTCAGTTTTTTGAAGTCAAAATTTTGGGTTCCGAATAGCCAATTTGACACCATTACTACTAGAAACATTGATTTGTATTGTGGAAATAAGGTTTTACCAAGAACTTTTAACACTTTTTCACTCATTACTCTAAATGCCCCAAATCGTCAGTTTTTTGAAGTCAAAATTTTGGGTTCCGAATAGCCATTTTGACACCATTACTACTAGAAACATTGATTTGTATTGTGGAAATAAGGTTTTACCAAGAACTTTTAACACTTTTTCACTCATTACTCTAAATGCCCCAAAATCGTCAGTTTTTTGAAGTTAAAATTTTGGGTTCCGAATAGCCATTTTGACACCATTACTACTAGAAACATTGATTTGTATTGTGGAAATAAGGTTTTACCAAGAACTTTTAAAACTTTTTCACTCATTACTCTAAATGCACCAAATTCGTCAGTTTTTTGAAGTCAAAATTTTGGGTTCCGAATAGCCATTTTGACACCATTACTACTAGAAACATTGATTTGTATTGTGGAAATAAGGTTTTACCAAGAACTTTTAACATTTTTTCACTCATTACTCTAAATGCCCCAAAATCGTCAGTTTTTTGAAATCAAAATTTTGGGTTCCGAATAGCCATTTTGACACCATTACTACTAGAAACATTGATTTGTATTGTGGAAATAAGGTTTTACCAAGAACTTTTAACACTTTTTCACTCATTACTCTAAATGCCCCAAATCGTCAGTTTTTTGAAGTCAAAATTTTGGGTTCCGAATAGGAATTTTGACACCATTACTACTAGAAACATTGATTTGTATTGTGGAAATAAGGTTTTACCAAGAACTTTTAAAACTTTTTCACTCATTACTCTAAATGCCCCAAAATCGTCCGTTTTTTGAAGTCAAAATTTTGGGTTCCGAATAGCCAATATGACACCATTACTACTAGAAACATTGATTTGTATTGTGGAAATAAGGTTTTACCAAGAACTTTAACACTTTTTCACTCATTACTCTAAATGCCCCAAAATCGTCAGTTTTTTGAAGTCAAAATTTTGGGTTCCGAATAGCCATTTTGACACCATTACTACTAGAAACATTGATTTGTATTGTGGAAATAAGGTTTTACCAAGAACTTTTAACACTTTTTCACTCATTACTCTAAATGCCCCAAAATCGTCAGTTTTTTGAAGTCAAAATTTTGGGTTCTGAATAGCCATTTTGACACCATTACTACTAGAAACATTGATTTGTATTGTGAAAATAAGGTTTTACCAAGAACTTTTAACACTTTTTCACTCATTACTCTAAATGCACCAAAATCGTCAGTTTTTTGAAGTCAAAATTTTGGGTTCCGAATAGCCATTTTGACACCATTACTACTAGAAACATTGATTTGTATTGTGGAAATAAGGTTTTACCAAGAACTTTTAACATTTTTTCACTCATTACTCTAAATGCCCCAAAATCGTCAGTTTTTTGAAGTCAAAATTTTGGGTTCCGAATAGCCATTTTGACACCATTACTACTAGAAACATTGATTTGTATTGTGGAAATAAGGTTTTACCAAGAACTTTTAACACTTTTTCACTCATTACTCTAAATGCCCCAAAATCGTCAGTTTTTTGAAGTCAAAATTTTGGGTTCCGAATAGCCATTTTGACACCATTACTAGTAGAAACATTGATTTGTATTGTGGAAATAAGGGTTTACCAAGAACTTTTAACACTTTTTCACTCATTACTCTAAATGCCCCAAAATCGTCCGTTTTTTGAAGTCAAAATTTTGGGTTCCGAATAGCCAATATGACACCATTACTACTAGAAATATTGATTTGTATTGTGGAAATAAGGTTTTACCAAGAACTTTTAACACTTTTTCACTCATTACTCTAAATGCCCCAAAATCGTCCGCTTTTTGAAGTCAAAATTTTGGGTTCCGAATAGCCATTTTGACACCATTACTACTAGAAACATTGATTTGTATTGTGGAAATAAGGTTTTACCAAGAACTTTTAACACTTTTTCACTCATTACTCTAAATGCCCCAAAATCGTCAGTTTTTTGAAGTCAAAATTTTGGGTTCCGAATAGCCAATTTGACACCATTACTACTAGAAACATTGATTTGTATTGTGGAAATAAGGTTTTACCAAGAACTTTTAACACTTTTTCACTCATTACTCTAAATGCCCAAAATCGTCAGTTTTTTGAAGTCAAAATTTTGGGTTCCGAATAGCCATTTTGACACCATTACTACTAGAAACATTGATTTGTATTGTGGAAATAAGGTTTTACCAAGAACTTTTAACACTTTTTCACTCATTACTCTAAATGCCCCAAAATCGTCAGTTTTTTTAAGTCAAAATTTTGGGTTCCGAATAGCCATTTTGACACCATTACTACTAGAAACATTGATTTGTATTGTGATAATAAGGTTTTACCAAGAACTTTTAACACTTTTTCACTCATTACTCTAAATGCCCCAAAATCGTCAGTTTTTTGAAGTCAAAATTTTGGGTTCCGAATAGCCATTTTGACACCATTACTACTAGAAACATTGATTTGTATTGTGGAAATAAGGTTTTACCAAGAACTTTTAACACTTTTTCACTCATTACTCTAAATGCACCAAAATCGTCAGTTTTTTGAAGTCAAAATTTTGGGTTCCGAATAGCCATTTTGACACCATTACTACTAGAAACATTGATTTGTATTGTGGAAATAAGGTTTTACCAAGAACTTTTAACACTTTTTCACTCATTACTCTAAATGCCCCAAAATCGTCCGCTTTTTGAAGTCAAAATTTTGGGTTCCGAATAGCCAATTTGACACCATTACTAGTAGAAACATTGATTTGTATTGTGGAAATAAGGGTTTACCAAGAACTTTTAACACTTTTTCACTCATTACTCTAAATGCCCCAAAATCGTCCGTTTTTTTAAGTCAAAATTTTGGGTTCCGAATAGCCATTTTGACACCATTACTACTAGAAACATTGATTTGTATTGTGGAAATAAGGTTTTACCAAGAACTTTCAACACTTTTTCACTCATTACTCTAAATGCCCCAAAATCGTCCGTTTTTTGAAGTCAAAATTTTGGGTTCCGAATAGCCAATATGACACCATTACTACTAGAAATATTGATTTGTATTGTGGAAATAAGGTTTTACCAAGAACTTTTAACACTTTTTCACTCATTACTCTAAATGCCCCAAAATCGTCCGCTTTTTGAAGTCAAAATTTTGGGTTCCGAATAGCCATTTTGACACCATTACTACTAGAAACATTGATTTGTATTGTGGAAATAAGGTTTTACCAAGAACTTTTAACACTTTTTCACTCATTACTCTAAATGCCCCAAAATCGTCAGTTTTTTGAAGTCAAAATTTTGGGTTCCGAATAGCCAATTTGACACCATTACTACTAGAAACATTGATTTGTATTGTGGAAATAAGGTTTTACCAAGAACTTTTAACACTTTTTCACTCATTACTCAAAATGTCCCAAATCGTCAGTTTTTTGAAGTCAAAATTTTGGGTTCCGAATAGCCATTTTGACACCATTACTACTAGAAACATTGATTTGTATTGTGGAAATAAGGTTTTACCAAGAACTTTTAACACTTTTTCACTCATTACTCTAAATGCCCCAAAATCGTCAGTTTTTTGAAGTCAAAATTTTGGGTTCCGAATAGCCATTTTGACACCATTACTACTAGAAACATTGATTTGTATTGTGATAATAAGGTTTTACCAAGAACTTTTAACACTTTTTCACTCATTACTCTAAATGCCCCAAAATCGTCAGTTTTTTGAAGTCAAAATTTTGGGTTCCGAATAGCCATTTTGACACCATTACTACTAGAAACATTGATTTGTATTGTGGAAATAAGGTTTTACCAAGAACTTTTAACACTTTTTCACTCATTACTCTAAATGCACCAAAATCGTCAGTTTTTTGAAGTCAAAATTTTGGGTTCCGAATAGCCATTTTGACACCATTACTATTAGAAACATTGATTTGTATTGTGGAAATAAGGTTTTACCAAGAACTTTTAACATTTTTTCACTCATTACTCTAAATGCCTCAAAATCGTCAGTTTTTTGAAATCAAAATTTTGGGTTCCGAATACCCATTTTGACACCATTACTACTAGAAACATTGATTTGTATTGTGGAAATAAGGTTTTACCAAGAACTTTTAACACTTTTTCACTCATTACTCTAAATGCCCCAAAATCGTCAGTTTTTTGAAGTCAAAATTTTGGGTTCCGAATAGCCAATTCGACACCATTACTACTAGAAACATTGATTTGTATTGTGGAAATAAGGTTTTACCAAGAACTTTTAACACTTTTTCACTCATTACTCTAAATGCACCAAAATCGTCAGTTTTTTGAAGTCAAAATTTTGGGTTCCGAATAGCCATTTTGACACCATTACTACTAGAAACATTGATTTGTATTGTGGAAATAAGGTTTTACCAAGAACTTTTAACATTTTTTCACTCATTACTCTAAATGCCCCAAAATCGTCAGTTTTTTGAAATCAAAATTTTGGGTTCCGAATAGCCATTTTGACACCATTACTACTAGAAACATTGATTTTTATTGTGGAAATAAGGTTTTACAAAGAACTTTTAACACTTTTTCACTCATTACTCTAAATGCCCCAAATCGTCAGTTTTTTGAAGTCAAAATTTTGGGTTCCGAATAGCCATTTTGACACCATTACTACTAGAAACATTGATTTGTATTGTGGAAATAAGGTTTTACCAAGAACTTTTAACACTTTTTCACTCATTACTCTAAATGCCCCAAAATCGTCAGTTTTTTGAAGTCAAAATTTTGGGTTCCGAATAGCCAATTTGACACCATTACTACTAGAAACATTGATTTGTATTGTGGAAATAAGGTTTTACCAAGAACTTTTAACACTTTTTCACTCATTACTCTAAATGCCCCAAATCGTCAGTTTTTTGAAGTCAAAATTTTGGGTTCCGAATAGCCATTTTGACACCATTACTACTAGAAACATTGATTTGTATTGTGGAAATAAGGTTTTACCAAGAACTTTTAACACTTTTTCACTCATTACTCTAAATGCCCCAAAATCGTCAGTTTTTTGAAGTTAAAATTTTGGGTTCCGAATAGCCATTTTGACACCATTACTACTAGAAACATTGATTTGTATTGTGGAAATAAGGTTTTACCAAGAACTTTTAAAACTTTTTCACTCATTACTCTAAATGCACCAAATTCGTCAGTTTTTTGAAGTCAAAATTTTGGGTTCCGAATAGCCATTTTGACACCATTACTACTAGAAACATTGATTTGTATTGTGGAAATAAGGTTTTACCAAGAACTTTTAACATTTTTTCACTCATTACTCTAAATGCCCCAAAATCGTCAGTTTTTTGAAATCAAAATTTTGGGTTCCGAATAGCCATTTTGACACCATTACTACTAGAAACATTGATTTGTATTGTGGAAATAAGGTTTTACCAAGAACTTTTAACACTTTTTCACTCATTACTCTAAATGCCCCAAATCGTCAGTTTTTTGAAGTCAAAATTTTGGGTTCCGAATAGGAATTTTGACACCATTACTACTAGAAACATTGATTTGTATTGTGGAAATAAGGTTTTACCAAGAACTTTTAAAACTTTTTCACTCATTACTCTAAATGCCCCAAAATCGTCCGTTTTTTGAAGTCAAAATTTTGGGTTCCGAATAGCCAATATGACACCATTACTACTAGAAACATTGATTTGTATTGTGGAAATAAGGTTTTACCAAGAACTTTAACACTTTTTCACTCATTACTCTAAATGCCCCAAAATCGTCAGTTTTTTGAAGTCAAAATTTTGGGTTCCGAATAGCCATTTTGACACCATTACTACTAGAAACATTGATTTGTATTGTGGAAATAAGGTTTTACCAAGAACTTTTAACACTTTTTCACTCATTACTCTAAATGCCCCAAAATCGTCAGTTTTTTGAAGTCAAAATTTTGGGTTCTGAATAGCCATTTTGACACCATTACTACTAGAAACATTGATTTGTATTGTGAAAATAAGGTTTTACCAAGAACTTTTAACACTTTTTCACTCATTACTCTAAATGCACCAAAATCGTCAGTTTTTTGAAGTCAAAATTTTGGGTTCCGAATAGCCATTTTGACACCATTACTACTAGAAACATTGATTTGTATTGTGGAAATAAGGTTTTACCAAGAACTTTTAACATTTTTTCACTCATTACTCTAAATGCCCCAAAATCGTCAGTTTTTTGAAGTCAAAATTTTGGGTTCCGAATAGCCATTTTGACACCATTACTACTAGAAACATTGATTTGTATTGTGGAAATAAGGTTTTACCAAGAACTTTTAACACTTTTTCACTCATTACTCTAAATGCCCCAAAATCGTCAGTTTTTTGAAGTCAAAATTTTGGGTTCCGAATAGCCATTTTGACACCATTACTAGTAGAAACATTGATTTGTATTGTGGAAATAAGGGTTTACCAAGAACTTTTAACACTTTTTCACTCATTACTCTAAATGCCCCAAAATCGTCCGTTTTTTGAAGTCAAAATTTTGGGTTCCGAATAGCCAATATGACACCATTACTACTAGAAATATTGATTTGTATTGTGGAAATAAGGTTTTACCAAGAACTTTTAACACTTTTTCACTCATTACTCTAAATGCCCCAAAATCGTCCGCTTTTTGAAGTCAAAATTTTGGGTTCCGAATAGCCATTTTGACACCATTACTACTAGAAACATTGATTTGTATTGTGGAAATAAGGTTTTACCAAGAACTTTTAACACTTTTTCACTCATTACTCTAAATGCCCCAAAATCGTCAGTTTTTTGAAGTCAAAATTTTGGGTTCCGAATAGCCAATTTGACACCATTACTACTAGAAACATTGATTTGTATTGTGGAAATAAGGTTTTACCAAGAACTTTTAACACTTTTTCACTCATTACTCTAAATGCCCAAAATCGTCAGTTTTTTGAAGTCAAAATTTTGGGTTCCGAATAGCCATTTTGACACCATTACTACTAGAAACATTGATTTGTATTGTGGAAATAAGGTTTTACCAAGAACTTTTAACACTTTTTCACTCATTACTCTAAATGCCCCAAAATCGTCAGTTTTTTGAAGTCAAAATTTTGGGTTCCGAATAGCCATTTTGACACCATTACTACTAGAAACATTGATTTGTATTGTGATAATAAGGTTTTACCAAGAACTTTTAACACTTTTTCACTCATTACTCTAAATGCCCCAAAATCGTCAGTTTTTTGAAGTCAAAATTTTGGGTTCCGAATAGCCATTTTGACACCATTACTACTAGAAACATTGATTTGTATTGTGGAAATAAGGTTTTACCAAGAACTTTTAACACTTTTTCACTCATTACTCTAAATGCACCAAAATCGTCAGTTTTTTGAAGACAAAATTTTGGGTTCCGAATAGCCAATATGACACCATTACTATTAGAAACATTGATTTGTATTGTGGAAATAAGGTTTTACCAAGAACTTTTAACATTTTTTCACTCATTACTCTAAATGCCCCAAAATCGTCAGTTTTTTGAAATCAAAATTTTGGGTTCCGAATAGCCATTTTGACACCATTACTACTAGAAACATTGATTTGTATTGTGGAAATAAGGTTTTACCAAGAACTTTTAACACTTTTTCACTCATTACTCTAAATGCCCCAAAATCGTCAGTTTTTTGAAGTCAAAATTTTGGGTTCCGAATAGCCAATTCGACACCATTACTACTAGAAACATTGATTTGTATTGTGGAAATAAGGTTTTACCAAGAACTTTTAACACTTTTTCACTCATTACTCTAAATGCACCAAAATCGTCAGTTTTTTGAAGTCAAAATTTTGGGTTCCGAATAGCCATTTTGACACCATTACTACTAGAAACATTGATTTGTATTGTGGAAATAAGGTTTTACCAAGAACTTTTAACATTTTTTCACTCATTACTCTAAATGCCCCAAAATCGTCAGTTTTTTGAAATCAAAATTTTGGGTTCCGAATAGCCATTTTGACACCATTACTACTAGAAACATTGATTTTTATTGTGGAAATAAGGTTTTACCAAGAACTTTTAACACTTTTTCACTCATTACTCTAAATGCCCCAAAATCGTCAGTTTTTTGAAGTCAAAATTTTGGGTTCCGAATAGCCAATTTGACACCATTACTACTAGAAACATTGATTTGTATTGTGGAAATAAGGTTTTACCAAGAACTTTTAACACTTTTTCACTCATTACTCTAAATGCCCCAAATCGTCAGTTTTTTGAAGTCAAAATTTTGGGTTCCGAATAGCCATTTTGACACCATTACTACTAGAAACATTGATTTGTATTGTGGAAATAAGGTTTTACCAAGAACTTTTAACACTTTTTCACTCATTACTCTAAATGCCCCAAAATCGTCAGTTTTTTGAAGTTAAAATTTTGGGTTCCGAATAGCCATTTTGACACCATTACTACTAGAAACATTGATTTGTATTGTGGAAATAAGGTTTTACCAAGAACTTTTAAAACTTTTTCACTCATTACTCTAAATGCACCAAATTCGTCAGTTTTTTGAAGTCAAAATTTTGGGTTCCGAATAGCCATTTTGACACCATTACTACTAGAAACATTGATTTGTATTGTGGAAATAAGGTTTTACCAAGAACTTTTAACATTTTTTCACTCATTACTCTAAATGCCCCAAAATCGTCAGTTTTTTGAAATCAAAATTTTGGGTTCCGAATAGCCATTTTGACACCATTACTACTAGAAACATTGATTTGTATTGTGGAAATAAGGTTTTACCAAGAACTTTTAACACTTTTTCACTCATTACTCTAAATGCCCCAAATCGTCAGTTTTTTGAAGTCAAAATTTTGGGTTCCGAATAGGAATTTTGACACCATTACTACTAGAAACATTGATTTGTATTGTGGAAATAAGATTTTACCAAGAACTTTTAAAACTTTTTCACTCATTACTCTAAATGCCCCAAAATCGTCCGTTTTTTGAAGTCAAAATTTTGGGTTCCGAATAGCCAATATGACACCATTACTACTAGAAACATTGATTTGTATTGTGGAAATAAGGTTTTACCAAGAACTTTAACACTTTTTCACTCATTACTCTAAATGCCCCAAAATCGTCAGTTTTTTGAAGTCAAAATTTTGGGTTCCGAATAGCCATTTTGACACCATTACTACTAGAAACATTGATTTGTATTGTGGAAATAAGGTTTTACCAAGAACTTTTAACACTTTTTCACTCATTACTCTAAATGCCCCAAAATCGTCAGTTTTTTGAAGTCAAAATTTTGGGTTCTGAATAGCCATTTTGACACCATTACTACTAGAAACATTGATTTGTATTGTGAAAATAAGGTTTTACCAAGAACTTTTAACACTTTTTCACTCATTACTCTAAATGCACCAAAATCGTCAGTTTTTTGAAGTCAAAATTTTGGGTTCCGAATAGCCATTTTGACACCATTACTACTAGAAACATTGATTTGTATTGTGGAAATAAGGTTTTACCAAGAACTTTTAACATTTTTTCACTCATTACTCTAAATGCCCCAAAGTCGTCAGTTTTTTGAAGTCAAAATTTTGGGTTCCGAATAGCCATTTTGTTACCATTACTACTAGAAACATTGATTTGTATTGTGGAAATAAGGTTTTACCAAGAACTTTTAACACTTTTTCACTCATTACTCTAAATGCCCCAAAATCGTCAGTTTTTTGAAGTCAAAATTTTGGGTTCCGAATAGCCATTTTGACACCATTACTAGTAGAAACATTGATTTGTATTGTGGAAATAAGGGTTTACCAAGAACTTTTAACACTTTTTCACTCATTACTCTAAATGCCCCAAAATCGTCCGTTTTTTGAAGTCAAAATTTTGGGTTCCGAATAGCCAATATGACACCATTACTACTAGAAATATTGATTTGTATTGTGGAAATAAGGTTTTACCAAGAACTTTTAACACTTTTTCACTCATTACTCTAAATGCCCCAAAATCGTCCGCTTTTTGAAGTCAAAATTTTGGGTTCCGAATAGCCATTTTGACACCATTACTACTAGAAACATTGATTTGTATTGTGGAAATAAGGTTTTACCAAGAACTTTTAACACTTTTTCACTCATTACTCTAAATGCCCCAAAATCGTCAGTTTTTTGAAGTCAAAATTTTGGGTTCCGAATAGCCAATTTGACACCATTACTACTAGAAACATTGATTTGTATTGTGGAAATAAGGTTTTACCAAGAACTTTTAACACTTTTTCACTCATTACTCTAAATGCCCAAAATCGTCAGTTTTTTGAAGTCAAAATTTTGGGTTCCGAATAGCCATTTTGACACCATTACTACTAGAAACATTGATTTGTATTGTGGAAATAAGGTTTTACCAAGAACTTTTAACACTTTTTCACTCATTACTCTAAATGCCCCAAAATCGTCAGTTTTTTGAAGTCAAAATTTTGGGTTCCGAATAGCCATTTTGACACCATTACTACAAGAAACATTGATTTGTATTGTGATAATAAGGTTTTACCAAGAACTTTTAACACTTTTTCACTCATTACTCTAAATGCCCCAAAATCGTCAGTTTTTTGAAGTCAAAATTTTGGGTTCCGAATAGCCATTTTGACACCATTACTACTAGAAACATTGATTTGTATTGTGGAAATAAGGTTTTACCAAGAACTTTTAACACTTTTTCACTCATTACTCTAAATGCACCAAAATCGTCAGTTTTTTGAAGTCAAAATTTTGGGTTCCGAATAGCCATTTTGACACCATTACTACTAGAAACATTGATTTGTATTGTGGAAATAAGGTTTTACCAAGAACTTTTAACATTTTTTGATACGTACCTCGTTGATGGATTGAGCGGAAGAAGAATAAACGATAAACGGATACCTGGATAGATGGAAAATCCCCAAACTTCTGAACCTAATTCGTTGAATTGATTAGATTGAGAACCTAACCCCCAAAACGGAATTGACGCAGCTACTTGGCGATGATGAAGACACACGAACGAAGTATGTATGCTTCGTTGATTCGTCGGTTGATCTCTTTTGGCACAATCGAAAAGAGAACGGAAAAGAGTAGAGAATTGATCTCGCTAAAATATTCAATATCATAAAAGTTGTGTTTTAACAATAGGGTTCAAAGGCCTTTATATAGGCTGACCTAAAAATCAAAGGAAAAGGAAATAAAACGCTGAAATAATAAATCGTCCGTCGCGATTCCCTAATCTGAACGCATGTCGTCCGACAGATATGGCTGTCGTCCGACATCACTTGTCGTCCGACAGAAATAGCTGTCGTCCGACATCTAACCCGAAGTGAGAGTCGATCCTCGCGTTGATCCTCGGGTTCCGCAGAATATCGCCCCCGGCTCTTTGTCGTCCGACAGGTAAGAGATGTCGTCCGACATCGACCCCGAACTTCGGATTTCACCTCTGGTTGAGCCTCGTGTTCCGCAGAAGGTCGATCTTTGGTCCTCTGTCGTCCGACAGGTCTTGGTGTCGTCCGACACCAAGCCATTCTCGTGGCTGAACTCCGCGGCGCTTCCTCGGCTCACGTCTGACCTCCTTTCCTGCTTCGTCTTCATGGTTCCAGCTTGAAACTCAAAGTCTTCCGTTGGATCGGCCTCCTCGTACGCAATCAGGTTGATAAGGCTTGGCTTCTCCACATCCCCGATGGGTTTCTTCAATAGCTCTTGCGCCCATACTTCTTGGATCATCGACATCAAACTTGCCTTGAACTTCTTGGCTCTCGAACGCGTCACTGGTCCAGCTGGAACATGCACCGGGTCTTGTATGAACGACGACTCTGGGGCTGCATCATTCCCCTCCTCTTGAAAAGGATTTGTCCTCAAATCCAAGTCGTCACCTGCATCGAACAAACTCAAGTCAGTAACATTGAAAGTAGCACTAACATTGTACTCACCTGGGAGATCCAATTTGTAGGCGTTGACGTTGATACGCTCCAACACTTGGAATGGTCCATCGCCACGAGGAAGCAACTTCGACCGGCGCTGCAATGGAAACCTCTCCTTGCGCATATGCAACCACACCCAATCACCAGGCTCAAACACTACTTTGCGACGTCCCTTGTTCGCTTGCTCGGCATATTGCTTGGTTCGCCTCTCTATGTTCATCCTCGCCGTCTCGTGTATCTGTTTCACAAAATCAGCCCTTTTCTGGCCATCAAGGTCAGTATGCGCATGCACAGGTAATGGAGATAAATCCAAAGGAGTCAAAGGATTAAATCCATACACAATCTCAAAAGGCGAAAATTTAGTAGCAGAATGAACACATCTATTATAAGCAAACTCAACATGAGGCAAACACTCCTCCCAAGACTTAATGTTTTTCTTTATAATAGCACGTAGTAAAGTAGACAAAGTCCTATTTACTACCTCAGTTTGACCATCAGTCTGGGGATGACAAGTAGTAGAAAACAGTAATTTCGTACCTAGCTTACACCACAATGTCTTCCAGAAATAGCTCAGAAACTTAGAATCCCTGTCAGACACAATAGTCCTAGGCATGCCATGCAATCTAACAATTTCTCTAAAGAATAATCCAGCCACATGAGATGCATCATCAGTTTTATGACATGGAATGAAATGTGCCATCTTAGAGAAACGATCTACTACCACAAAAATAGAATCACTACCTCGCTTAGTCCTAGGCAAACTCATCACAAAATCCATAGAAATATCAATCCAAGGTGATGCAGGAATAGGCAAAGGTGTATACAATCCATGGGAACTAACTCTAGACTTAGCCTGTTTACAAGTAATACATCGACCACAAATTCTTTCAACATCACGTTTCATATGAGGCCAAAAGAAATGCTCATGCAGAACAGAAAAAGTCTTAGAAATACCAAAATGTCCCATTAATCCCCCACCATGAGATTCAAGCAACAGTAATTCACGTAGAGAACATTTAGGCACACACAGTTTATTTTTCCTAAACAGAAAATCATCATGCCTAAAGAAATCCCCACTAGCAGAATGTTCACATGCTTTATAAACCTCACCAAAATCATCATCATGCTCATATAGACCTTTAATATGCTCAAAACCAAGTAACTTAGCATCTAAAGTCGAAATTAGAGCATACCTCCGAGAAAGGGCATCAGCCACCACATTCTCCTTACCTTGCTTGTACTTGATGACGTATGGAAACGTCTCAATGAACTCCATCCATCTCGCATGGCGCTTGTTCAGCTTGTTCTGCCCCTTTAGGTGCTTCAACGACTCATGGTCGGTGTGAATGATGAACTCCCGAGGCCAGAGATAGTGCTGCCACGTCTGAAGAGCTCTCACCAGGGCATACAACTCCTTGTCATACGTCGGATAGTTCAACGTAGCTCCATTTAGTTTCTCGCTGAAGTAAGCTATCGGACGTCATTCTTGCATCAACACTGCACCAATACCAATTCCAGAAGCATCACATTCAATCTGAAAAGATTTAGAAAAGTTAGGAAGAGATAGTACCGGGGCGTGTGTCAGCTTGTCCTTCAAATTCTGAAAGGCTTCGTCTTGTGCCTTTCCCCACTTGAACTCCACGTTCTTCTTGATCACGGCGGTTAAAGGTGCCGCCATGCTGCTGAAATTAGGCACAAACCGTCGATAAAAGCTGGCCAAACCATGGAAGCTCCGTACATCTCCAATGCTCTTTGGCGTTGGCCACTCCTTGATAGCTCGTATCTTTTCCTCGTCAACCTGTACACCCTGTGCACTAACAACAAAACCAAGGAAAACGACTCTATCCGTGCTAAAGACGCACTTCTTACGGTTAGCATATAATTTCTCCTGCCTAAGTGCAATCAAAACCATCCTCAAATGTACCACATGCTCATCATGATTTTTGCTATATACTAAAATGTCATCAAAGTACACAACAACAAATTTCCCAATAAAAGCACGCAAAACATGATTCATAAGGCGCATAAAAGTACTAGGTGCATTAGTAAGTCCAAAAGGCATAACTAACCACTCATATAAGCCCAGTTTTGTTTTGAAAGCAGTTTTCCATTCATCCCCTTCTTTAATCCTAATCTGATGGTACCCACTACGTAAATCAATTTTTGAAAACACGCAGGAACCACATAATTCATCAAGCATATCATCTAGCCTAGGTATGGGATGTCGATACTTTACCGTGATGTTATTGATAGCTCGGCAGTCGCAACACATCCTCATCGATCCATCCTTCTTGGGTACTAAAAGTACAGGTACCGCACAAGGACTTAGGCTCTCCTTCACGTGCCCTTTGGTCAACAACTCGCCAATCTGCTTCTCCAACTCCTTTGTTTCCTCCGGGTTGGTGCGGTAAGCCGGGCGATTGGGTAGCACAGCTCCAGGCACGAAGTCAATCTGATGCTCTATCCCTCGGATGGGTGGTAAACCAGGTGGTGTATCCTCCGGAAAGACATCATCGAATTCCTGCAAAACAAACTGAATAGAAGGGGGTAGAGGGGGTAGATCGTTAGTAATAACCAGGTTCCCCTTCCACAACAACACGAACAGTTGCCTCTTCTCATTCACCGCCTCCTTCACTTCACTAGCCCGAGCAAGATAGGCTCTATGAATCAAGGCATTCTCCTTTGTGGGTAATGGTTGCTCTGTGGGGGTCGCCCTTGCTGCCTCCTTTTGCATCTGCACTTGATCCTCGTAAACTTGTTTAGGAGTGAGAGGAACAAGTGATACCTTTTTATTGTGATACTCAAACGAGTACTTGTTGGTGAAGCCGTCGTGTATGGCTCTCCTATCAAACTGCCACGGTCGCCCCAACAAGATGTGACTCGCTTGCATCGGGATGACATCACACAACACCTCATCCTCATACTTTCCAATGCGGAAAGGTACTCGAACTTGCTTGGTCACCTTGATGACACCGCACTCGTTCAACCACTGCAGACGATATGGCTTCGGATGTTTCACCACCGTCAAACCCAAACGCTGAACCATTGTGGCACTAACCACATTCGTGCAGCTCCCTCCGTCAATGATGACACTACACACCTTGTCCTGCACATGACATCTCGTGTGGAACAGGTTCTCTCGCTGCTCCCTCTCAACGGGCTGTGTCTGGGCACTCAATACTCTCCGTGCGACAAACAGGTTACCCTCGATGGCTAGGATCTCCTCCTCATCCTCGGAATCTGCTGTAGTCGCAGGTGTTGGTTCCTCATCTTCACCATCAGTCACGACCTCTCCGACGTCTCTCAAGATCATGAGTCGTCGGTTAGGACACTCACTCATAATGTGCCCAAATCCCTGACACTTGAAGCACTTCTTGTCTCGGTTGCGACTATCAGGATTTGATGGTCTGCTCTGAGTTGTTGAACTTGCACCCTCCGAACGACCCTTAAGGAAAGTCTTCTCATCTCGAGGTGGAATCTCTCTCTTCCATTGGTTCCCAGTAGGTGTAGAACCACTCGGACCTTGGGACGCTCTCCAAGAAGACTGAGTCGGCTTTGCACTGCTAAAACTGCCCCTCCTCTTGTGCCGATTCTCAATCTTGATCGCCATGTGAACCATATCCTCTAACTCAACGTACGGTTGCAACTCCACCGCATTACGAATCTCCCAGTTCAGACCAGCCAAGAACCGAGCCATGGTAGCTTCCCGATCCTCTTCAATGTTGGCCCGAATCATTGCCACCTCCATCTCCTTAAAGTATTCATCTACGCTCTTCGTCCCCTGTCGTAGATTCTGCAGCTTATTGTATAACTCTCGGTAATAGTGAGCAGGCACAAACCTCTTTCGCATCACCGACTTCATCTCGGCCCATGTGTCAATAGGTTGCTCATAGTTTCTCCTCCTACTGGCAATCAGCTGATCCCACCAAACCAAAGCATAGTCAGAAAATTCGATTGCCGCCAACTTCACCTTCTTGAGCTCGGAATAGTTGTGGCAGTCAAACATCATCTCCACCTTTCTCTCCCATTCGATGTACAACTCTGGATCGTTCTTCCCCATGAATGTAGGAACAGTCATCTTGATGGTGCTCAAGTTGTTGTCCATCTCTTCATCCTCATCGTCTTCGGGGTTGGCGTCCCTGTGTCGCTCATTACGACGATGCTGGTTATCTCTACCGACGTTGCGCCTTGCTATTCTCCGATTCTCTGGGTTCTCTCTACGAGACTTGTCCTCCAGTGCAAGTAGTCGGTCATGTACCACAGTCATCTCAGTGTGTAAGAGTCTTTCCATCCGCCTATAGTTCTCATCCAACATGGCCTGGAATTGGACGTTGTTATTAGATCCCTCAGCTGTCCCCTTATTTTTCGTATCTTCAGACATCCTGCACAGAAAACGTTAGTAATAAAAGCAATAAAATAAAAGAAACCTCACCACCTCACAAACGCTCGTGTATCACACTCAAAATGGGATTCACTCAGCACTCGTGTTTCACTCAGGTATGGCTTTTTTCACTCTAATGATCTCACTCACTCTGCCTTTTACCACTCGAATTCTCCCTCAATATACCGAACTCCTCGATCTACCAGACGAGCTCAGAACCGACAAAATCCACAAAAACACACAATACGACGTAGAACTGAACAAAATCAGAAATTTTCGGAACGAAAAATATGATAGCACTAAATTGGCTCAAAACGACGCCGGAAATTTCAGGAATCAATCACAAAAACTTGGTCGAAGAAATTTTTTTTTTTTTTTTTTTTTTTTTTTTGGCTGAGTATTCGGCTTAATATCAGGAACAAGACTCTCAAAAAATTTTTTGCGAAAATCGGCCTAGAAATAATTTTTATAGAATTTTTTTTTTTTTTTTTTTTTTTTTGTGCTTACGGATGAAAGAGATCCGATTCAGCAGGAAGAAGAAGAAGAACGAAAAGAAAAGATGAACGAGGTAACGAAATCAGAAATTAGAAGCCCTAACCTGGGCTCTGATACCAGATGATACGTACCTCGTTGATGGATTGAGCGGAAGAAGAATAAACGATAAACGGATACCTGGATAGATGGAAAATCCCCAAACTTCTGAACCTAATTCGTTGAATTGATTAGATTGAGAACCTAACCCCCAAAACGGAATTGACGCAGCTACTTGGCGATGATGAAGACACACGAACGAAGTATGTATGCTTCGTTGATTCGTCGGTTGATCTCTTTTGGCACAATTGAAAAGAGAACGGAAAAGAGTAGAGAATTGATCTCGCTAAAATATTCAATATCATAAAAGTTGTGTTTTAACAATAGGGTTCAAAGGCCTTTATATAGGCTGACCTAAAAATCAAAGGAAAAGGAAATAAAACGCTGAAATAATAAATCGTCCGTCGCGATTCCCTAATCTGAACGCATGTCGTCCGACAGATATGGCTGTCGTCCGACATCACTTGTCGTCCGACAGAAATAGCTGTCGTCCGACATCTAACTCGAAGTGAGAGTCGATCCTCGCGTTGATCCTCGGGTTCCGCAGAATATCGCCCCCGGCTCTTTGTCGTCCGACAGGTAAGAGATGTCGTCCGACATCGACCCCGAACTTCGGATTTCACCTCTGGTTGAGCCTCGTGTTCCGCAGAAGGTCGATCTTTGGTCCTCTGTCGTCCGACAGGTCTTGGTGTCGTCCGACACCAAGCCATTCTCGTGGCTGAACTCCGCGGCGCTTCCTCGGCTCACGTCTGACCTCCTTTCCTGCTTCGTCTTCATGGTTCCAGCTTGAAACTCAAAGTCTTCCGTTGGATCGGCCTCCTCGTACGCAATCAGGTTGATAAGGCTTGGCTTCTCCACATCCCCGATGGGTTTCTTCAATAGCTCTTGCGCCCATACTTCTTGGATCATCGACATCAAACTTGCCTTGAACTTCTTGGCTCTCGAACGCGTCACTGGTCCAGCTGGAACATGCACCGGGTCTTGTATGAACGACGACTCTGGGGCTGCATCATTTTTTCACTCATTACTCTAAATGCCCCAAAATCGTCAGTTTTTTGAAATCAAAATTTTGGGTTCCGAATAGCCATTTTGACACCATTACTACTAGAAACATTGATTTGTATTGTGGAAATAAGGTTTTACCAAGAACTTTTAACACTTTTTCACTCATTACTCTAAATGCACCAAAATCGTCAGTTTTTTGAAGTCAAAATTTTGGGTTCCGAATAGCCATTTTGACACCATTACTACTAGAAACATTGATTTGTATTGTGGAAATAAGGTTTTACCAAGAACTTTTAACATTTTTTCACTCATTACTCTAAATGCCCCAAAATCGTCAGTTTTTTGAAATCAAAATTTTGGGTTCCGAATACCCATTTTGACACCATTACTACTAGAAACATTGATTTGTATTGTGGAAATAAGGTTTTACCAAGAACTTTTAACACTTTTTCACTCATTACTCTAAATGCCCCAAAATCGTCAGTTTTTTGAAGTCAAAATTTTGGGTTCCGAATAGCCAATTCGACACCATTACTACTAGAAACATTGATTTGTATTGTGGAAATAAGGTTTTACCAAGAACTTTTAACACTTTTTCACTCATTACTCTAAATGCACCAAAATCGTCAGTTTTTTGAAGTCAAAATTTTGGGTTCCGAATAGCCATTTTGACACCATTACTACTAGAAACATTGATTTGTATTGTGGAAATAAGGTTTTACCAAGAACTTTTAACATTTTTTCACTCATTACTCTAAATGCCCCAAAATCGTCAGTTTTTTGAAATCAAAATTTTGGGTTCCGAATACCCATTTTGACACCATTACTACTAGAAACATTGATTTGTATTGTAGAAATAAGGTTTTACCAAGAACTTTTAACACTTTTTCACTCATTACTCTAAATGCCCCAAAATCGTCCGCTTTTTGAAGTCAAAATTTTGGGTTCCGAATAGCCAATTTGACACCATTACTAGTAGAAACATTGATTTGTATTGTGGAAATAAGGGTTTACCAAGATTTTTTAACACTTTTTCACTCATTACTCTAAATGCCCCAAAATCGTCCGTTTTTTGAAGTCAAAATTTTGGGTTCCGAATAGCCAATATGACACCATTACTACTAGAAATATTGATTTGTATTGTGGAAATAAGGTTTTACCAAGAACTTTTAACACTTTTTCACTTATTACTCTAAATGCCCCAAAATCGTCCGCTTTTTGAAGTCAAAATTTTGGGTTCCGAATAGCCATTTTGACACCATTACTACTAGAAACATTGATTTGTATTGTGGAAATAAGGTTTTACCAAGAACTTTTAACACTTTTTCACTCATTACTCTAAATGCCCCAAAATCGTCAGTTTTTTGTAGTCAAAATTTTGGGTTCCGAATAGCCAATTCGACACCATTACTACTAGAAACATTGATTTGTATTGTGGAAATAAGGTTTTACCAAGAACTTTTAACACTTTTTCACTCATTACTCTAAATGCCCCAAAATCGTCAGTTTTTTGAAGTCAAAATTTTGGGTTCCGAATAGCCATTTTGACACCATTACTACTAGAAACATTGATTTGTATTGTGGAAATAAGGTTTTACCAAGAACTTTTAACACTTTTTCACTCATTACTCTAAATGCCCCAAAATCGTCAGTTTTTTGAAGTCAAAATTTTGGGTTCCGAATAGCCATTTTGACACCATTATTACTAGAAACATTGATTTGTATTGTGGAAATAAGGTTTTACCAAGAACTTTTAACACTTTTTCACTCATTACTCTAAATGCACCAAAATCGTCAGTTTTTTGAAGTCAAAATTTTGGGTTCCGAATAGCCATTTTGACACCATTACTACTAGAAACATTGATTTGTATTGTGGAAATAAGGTTTTACCAAGAACTTTTAACATTTTTTCACTCATTACTCTAAATGCCCCAAAATCGTCAGTTTTTTGAAATCAAAATTTTGGGTTCCGAATACCCATTTTGACACCATTACTACTAGAAACATTGATTTGTATTGTGGAAATAAGGTTTTACCAAGAACTTTTAACACTTTTTCACTCATTACTCTAAATGCCCCAAAATCGTCAGTTTTTTGAAGTCAAAATTTTGGGTTCCGAATAGCCATTTTGACACCATTACTACTAGAAACATTGATTTGTATTGTGGAAATAAGGTTTTACCAAGAACTTTTAACACTTTTTCACTCATTACTCTAAATGCCCCAAAATCGTCAGTTTTTTGAAGTCAAAATTTTGGGTTCCGAATAGCCATTTTGACACCATTATTACTAGAAACATTGATTTGTATTGTGGAAATAAGGTTTTACCAAGAACTTTTAACACTTTTTCACTCATTACTCTAAATGCACCAAAATCGTCAGTTTTTTGAAGTCAAAATTTTGGGTTCCGAATAGCCATTTTGACACCATTACTACTAGAAACATTGATTTGTATTGTGGAAATAAGGTTTTACCAAGAACTTTTAACACTTTTTCACTCATTACTCTAAATGCCCCAAAATCGTCAGTTTTTTGAAGTCAAAATTTTGGGTTCCGAATAGCCATTTTGACACCATTACTACTAGAAACATTGATTTGTATTGTGGAAATAAGGTTTTACCAAGAACTTTTAACACTTTTTCACTCATTACTCTAAATGCCCCAAAATCGTCAGTTTTTTGAAGTCAAAATTTTGGGTTCCGAATAGCCATTTTGACACCATTATTACTAGAAACATTGATTTGTATTGTGGAAATAAGGTTTTACCAAGAACTTTTAACACTTTTTCACTCATTACTCTAAATGCACCAAAATCGTCAGTTTTTTGAAGTCAAAATTTTGGGTTCCGAATAGCCATTTTGACACCATTACTACTAGAAACATTGATTTGTATTGTGGAAATAAGGTTTTACCAAGAACTTTTAACATTTTTTCACTCATTACTCTAAATGCCCCAAAATCGTCAGTTTTTTGAAATCAAAATTTTGGGTTCCGAATACCCATTTTGACACCATTACTACTAGAAACATTGATTTGTATTGTGGAAATAAGGTTTTACCAAGAACTTTTAACACTTTTTCACTCATTACTCTAAATGCCCCAAAATCGTCAGTTTTTTGAAGTCAAAATTTTGGGTTCCGAATAGCCATTTTGACACCATTACTACTAGAAACATTGATTTGTATTGTGGAAATAAGGTTTTACCAAGAACTTTTAACATTTTTTCACTCATTACTCTAAATGCCCCAAAATCGTCAGTTTTTTGAAATCAAAATCGTCCTCTTTTTGAAGTCAAAATTTTGGGTTCCGAATAGCCAATTTGACACCATTACTAGTAGAAACATTGATTTGTATTGTGGAAATAAGGGTTTACCAAGAACTTTTAACACTTTTTCACTCATTACTCTAAATGCCCCAAAATCGTCCGTTTTTTGAAGTCAAAATTTTGGGTTCCGAATAGCCAATATGACACCATTACTACTAGAAATATTGATTTGTATTGTGGAAATAAGGTTTTACCAAGAACTTTTAACACTTTTTCACTCATTACTCTAAATGCCCCAAAATCGTCCGCTTTTTGAAGTCAAAATTTTGGGTTCCGAATAGCCATTTTGACACCATTACTACTAGAAACATTGATTTGTATTGTGGAAATAAGGTTTTACCAAGAACTTTTAACACTTTTTCACTCATTACTCTAAATGCCCCAAAATCGTCAGTTTTTTGAAGTCAAAATTTTGGGTTCCGAATAGCCAATTCGACACCATTACTACTAGAAACATTGATTTGTATTGTGGAAATAAGGTTTTACCAAGAACTTTTAACACTTTTTCACTCATTACTCTAAATGCCCCAAATCGTCAGTTTTTTGAAGTCAAAATTTTGGGTTCCGAATAGCCATTTTGACACCATTACTACTAGAAACATTGATTTGTATTGTGGAAATAAGGTTTTACCAAGAACTTTTAACACTTTTTCACTCATTACTCTAAATGCCCCAAAATCGTCAGTTTTTTGAAGTCAAAATTTTGGGTTCCGAATAGCCATTTTGACACCATTACTACTAGAAACATTGATTTGTATTGTGGAAATAAGGTTTTACCAAGAACTTTTAACACTTTTTCACTCATTACTCTAAATGCCCCAAAATCGTCAGTTTTTTGAAGTCAAAATTTTGGGTTCCGAATAGCCATTTTGACACCATTACTACTAGAAACATTGATTTGTATTGTGGAAATAAGGTTTTACCAAGAACTTTTAACACTTTTTCACTCATTACTCTAAATGCACCAAAATCGTCAGTTTTTTGAAGTCAAAATTTTGGGTTCCGAATAGCCATTTTGACACCATTACTACTAGAAACATTGATTTGTATTGTGGAAATAAGGTTTTACCAAGAACTTTTAACATTTTTTCACTCATTACTCTAAATGCCCCAAAATCGTCAGTTTTTTGAAATCAAAATTTTGGGTTCCGAATAGCCATTTTGACACCATTACTACTAGAAACATTGATTTGTATTGTGGAAATAAGGTTTTACCAAGAACTTTTAACACTTTTTCACTCATTACTCTAAATGCCCCAAATCGTCAGTTTTTTGAAGTCAAAATTTTGGGTTTCGAATAGCCATTTTGACACCATTACTACTAGAAACATTGATTTGTATTGTGGAAATAAGGTTTTACCAAGAACTTTTAACACTTTTTCACTCATTACTCTAAATGCCCCAAAATCTTCAGTTTTTTGAAGTCAAAATTTTGGGTTCCGAATAGCCATTTTGACACCATTACTACTAGAAACATTGATTTGTATTGTGGAAATAAGGTTTTACCAAGAACTTTTAACACTTTTTCACTCATTACTCTAAATGCCCCAAAATCGTCCGCTTTTTGAAGTCAAAATTTTGGGTTCCGAATAGCCAATTTGACACCATTACTAGTAGAAACATTGATTTGTATTGTGGAAATAAGGGTTTACCAAGATTTTTTAACACTTTTTCACTCATTACTCTAAATGCCCCAAAATCGTCCGTTTTTTGAAGTCAAAATTTTGGGTTCCGAATAGCCAATATGACACCATTACTACTAGAAATATTGATTTGTATTGTGGAAATAAGGTTTTACCAAGAACTTTTAACACTTTTTCACTTATTACTCTAAATGCCCCAAAATCGTCCGCTTTTTGAAGTCAAAATTTTGGGTTCCGAATAGCCATTTTGACACCATTACTACTAGAAACATTGATTTGTATTGTGGAAATAAGGTTTTACCAAGAACTTTTAACACTTTTTCACTCATTACTCTAAATGCCCCAAAATCGTCAGTTTTTTGTAGTCAAAATTTTGGGTTCCGAATAGCCAATTCGACACCATTACTACTAGAAACATTGATTTGTATTGTGGAAATAAGGTTTTACCAAGAACTTTTAACACTTTTTCACTCATTACTCTAAATGCCCCAAAATCGTCAGTTTTTTGAAGTCAAAATTTTGGGTTCCGAATAGCCATTTTGACACCATTACTACTAGAAACATTGATTTGTATTGTGGAAATAAGGTTTTACCAAGAACTTTTAACACTTTTTCACTCATTACTCTAAATGCCCCAAAATCGTCAGTTTTTTGAAGTCAAAATTTTGGGTTCCGAATAGCCATTTTGACACCATTATTACTAGAAACATTGATTTGTATTGTGGAAATAAGGTTTTACCAAGAACTTTTAACACTTTTTCACTCATTACTCTAAATGCACCAAAATCGTCAGTTTTTTGAAGTCAAAATTTTGGGTTCCGAATAGCCATTTTGACACCATTACTACTAGAAACATTGATTTGTATTGTGGAAATAAGGTTTTACCAAGAACTTTTAACATTTTTTCACTCATTACTCTAAATGCCCCAAAATCGTCAGTTTTTTGAAATCAAAATTTTGGGTTCCGAATACCCATTTTGACACCATTACTACTAGAAACATTGATTTGTATTGTGGAAATAAGGTTTTACCAAGAACTTTTAACACTTTTTCACTCATTACTCTAAATGCCCCAAAATCATCAGTTTTTTGAAGTCAAAATTTTGGGTTCCGAATAGCCATTTTGACACCATTACTACTAGAAACATTGATTTGTATTGTGGAAATAAGGTTTTACCAAGAACTTTTAACACTTTTTCACTCATTACTCTAAATGCCCCAAAATCGTCAGTTTTTTGAAGTCAAAATTTTGGGTTCCGAATAGCCATTTTGACACCATTATTACTAGAAACATTGATTTGTATTGTGGAAATAAGGTTTTACCAAGAACTTTTAACACTTTTTCACTCATTACTCTAAATGCACCAAAATCGTCAGTTTTTTGAAGTCAAAATTTTGGGTTCCGAATAGCCATTTTGACACCATTACTACTAGAAACATTGATTTGTATTGTGGAAATAAGGTTTTACCAAGAACTTTTAACATTTTTTCACTCATTACTCTAAATGCCCCAAAATCGTCAGTTTTTTGAAATCAAAATTTTGGGTTCCGAATACCCATTTTGACACCATTACTACTAGAAACATTGATTTGTATTGTGGAAATAAGGTTTTACCAAGAACTTTTAACACTTTTTCACTCATTACTCTAAATGCCCCAAAATCGTCAGTTTTTTGAAGTCAAAATTTTGGGTTCCGAATAGCCAATTCGACACCATTACTACTAGAAACATTGATTTGTATTGTGGAAATAAGGTTTTACCAAGAACTTTTAACACTTTTTCACTCATTACTCTAAATGCACCAAAATCGTCAGTTTTTTGAAGTCAAAATTTTGGGTTCCGAATAGCCATTTTGACACCATTACTACTAGAAACATTGATTTGTATTGTGGAAATAAGGTTTTACCAAGAACTTTTAACATTTTTTCACTCATTACTCTAAATGCCCCAAAATCGTCAGTTTTTTGAAATCAAAATCGTCCTCTTTTTGAAGTCAAAATTTTGGGTTCCGAATAGCCAATTTGACACCATTACTAGTAGAAACATTGATTTGTATTGTGGAAATAAGGGTTTACCAAGAACTTTTAACACTTTTTCACTCATTACTCTAAATGCCCCAAAATCGTCCGTTTTTTGAAGTCAAAATTTTGGGTTCCGAATAGCCAATATGACACCATTACTACTAGAAATATTGATTTGTATTGTGGAAATAAGGTTTTACCAAGAACTTTTAACACTTTTTCACTCATTACTCTAAATGCCCCAAAATCGTCCGCTTTTTGAAGTCAAAATTTTGGGTTCCGAATAGCCATTTTGACACCATTACTACTAGAAACATTGATTTGTATTGTGGAAATAAGGTTTTACCAAGAACTTTTAACACTTTTTCACTCATTACTCTAAATGCCCCAAAATCGTCAGTTTTTTGAAGTCAAAATTTTGGGTTCCGAATAGCCATTTTGACACCATTACTACTAGAAACATTGATTTGTATTGTGGAAATAAGGTTTTACCAAGAACTTTTAACACTTTTTCACTCATTACTCTAAATGCCCCAAAATCGTCAGTTTTTTGAAGTCAAAATTTTGGGTTCCGAATAGCCATTTTGACACCATTACTACTAGAAACATTGATTTGTATTGTGGAAATAAGGTTTTACCAAGAACTTTTAACACTTTTTCACTCATTACTCTAAATGCACCAAAATCGTCAGTTTTTTGAAGTCAAAATTTTGGGTTCCGAATAGCCATTTTGACACCATTACTACTAGAAACATTGATTTGTATTGTGGAAATAAGGTTTTACCAAGAACTTTTAACATTTTTTCACTCATTACTCTAAATGCCCCAAAATCGTCAGTTTTTTGAAATCAAAATTTTGGGTTCCGAATAGCCATTTTGACACCATTACTACTAGAAACATTGATTTGTATTGTGGAAATAAGGTTTTACCAAGAACTTTTAACACTTTTTCACTCATTACTCTAAATGCCCCAAATCGTCAGTTTTTTGAAGTCAAAATTTTGGGTTTCGAATAGCCATTTTGACACCATTACTACTAGAAACATTGATTTGTATTGTGGAAATAAGGTTTTACCAAGAACTTTTAACACTTTTTCACTCATTACTCTAAATGCCCCAAAATCGTCAGTTTTTTGAAGTCAAAATTTTGGGTTCCGAATAGCCATTTTGACACCATTACTACTAGAAACATTGATTTGTATTGTGGAAATAAGGTTTTACCAAGAACTTTTAACACTTTTTCACTCATTACTCTAAATGCACCAAAATCGTCAGTTTTTTGAAGTCAAAATTTTGGGTTCCGAATAGCCATTTTGACACCATTACTACTAGAAACATTGATTTGTATTGTGGAAATAAGGTTTTACCAAGAACTTTTAACATTTTTTCACTCATTACTCTAAATGCCCCAAAATCGTCAGTTTTTTGAAATCAAAATTTTGGGTTCCGAATAGCCATTTTGACACCATTACTACTAGAAACATTGATTTGTATTGTGGAAATAAGGTTTTACCAAGAACTTTTAACACTTTTTCACTCATTACTCTAAATGCCCCAAAATCGTCCGCTTTTTGAAGTCAAAATTTTGGGTTCCGAATAGCCAATTTGACACCATTACTAGAAGAAACATTGATTTGTATTGTGGAAATAAGGGTTTACCAAGAACTTTTAACACTTTTTCACTCATTACTCTAAATGCCCCAAAATCGTCAGTTTTTTGAAGTCAAAATTTTGGGTTCCGAATAGCCATTTTGACACCATTACTACTAGAAACATTGATTTGTATTGTGGAAATAAGGTTTTACCAAGAACTTTTAACACTTTTTCACTCATTACTCTAAATGCACCAAAATCGTCAGTTTTTTGAAGTCAAAATTTTGGGTTCCGAATAGCCATTTTGACACCATTACTACTAGAAACATTGATTTGTATTGTGGAAATAAGGTTTTACCAAGAACTTTTAACATTTTTTCACTCATTACTCTAAATGCCCCAAAATCGTCAGTTTTTTGAAATCAAAATTTTGGGTTCCGAATAGCCATTTTGACACCATTACTACTAGAAACATTGATTTGTATTGTGGAAATAAGGTTTTACCAAGAACTTTTAACACTTTTTCACTCATTACTCTAAATGCCCCAAATCGTCAGTTTTTTGAAGTCAAAATTTTGGGTTCCGAATAGCCATTTTGACACCATTACTACTAGAAACATTGATTTGTATTGTGGAAATAAGGTTTTACCAAGAACTTTTAACACTTTTTCACTCATTACTCTAAATGCCCCAAAATCGTCAGTTTTTTGAAGTCAAAATTTTGGGTTCCGAATAGCCATTTTGACACCATTACTACTAGAAACATTGATTTGTATTGTGGAAATAAGGTTTTACCAAGAACTTTTATAACTTTTTCACTCATTACTCTAAATGCCCCAAAATCGTCAGTTTTTTGAAGTCAAAATTTTGGGTTCCGAATAGCCATTTTGACACCATTACTACTAGAAACATTGATTTGTATTGTGGAAATAAGGTTTTACCAAGAACTTTTAACACTTTTTCACTCATTACTCTAAATGCCCCAAAATCGTCAGTTTTTTGAAGTCAAAATTTTGGGTTCTGAATAGCCATTTTGACACCATTACTACTAGAAACATTGATTTGTATTGTGGAAATAAGGTTTTACCAAGAACTTTTAACACTTTTTCACTCATTACTCTAAATGCACCAAAATCGTCAGTTTTTTGAAGTCAAAATTTTGGGTTCCGAATAGCCATTTTGACACCATTACTACTAGAAACATTGATTTGTATTGTGGAAATAAGGTTTTACCAAGAACTTTTAACATTTTTTCACTCATTACTCTAAATGCCCCAAAATCGTCAGTTTTTTGAAATCAAAATTTTGGGTTCCGAATAGCCATTTTGACACCATTACTACTAGAAACATTGATTTGTATTGTGGAAATAAGGTTTTACCAAGAACTTTTAACACTTTTTCACTCATTACTCTAAATGCCCCAAAATCGTCCGCTTTTTGAAGTCAAAATTTTGGGTTCCGAATAGCCAATTTGACACCATTACTAGAAGAAACATTGATTTGTATTGTGGAAATAAGGGTTTACCAAGAACTTTTAACACTTTTTCACTCATTACTCTAAATGCCCCAAAATCGTCCGTTTTTTTAAGTCAAAATTTTGGGTTCCGAATAGCCATTTTGACACCATTACTACTAGAAACATTGATTTGTATTGTGGAAATAAGGTTTTACCAAGAACTTTTAACACTTTTTCACTCATTACTCTAAATGCCCCAAAATCGTCCGTTTTTTGAAGTCAAAATTTTGGGTTCCGAATAGCCAATATGACACCATTACTACTAGAAATATTGATTTGTATTGTGGAAATAAGGTTTTACCAAGAACTTTTAACACTTTTTCACTCATTACTCTAAATGCCCCAAAATCGTCCGCTTTTTGAAGTCAAAATTTTGGGTTCCGAATAGCCATTTTGACACCATTACTACTAGAAACATTGATTTGTATTGTGGAAATAAGGTTTTACCAAGAACTTTTAACACTTTTTCACTCATTACTCTAAATGCCCCAAAATCGTCAGTTTTTTGAAGTCAAAATTTTGGGTTCCGAATAGCCATTTTGACACCATTACTACTAGAAACATTGATTTGTATTGTGGAAATAAGGTTTTACCAAGAACTTTTAACACTTTTTCACTCATTACTCTAAATGCCCCAAAATCGTCAGTTTTTTGAAGTCAAAATTTTGGGTTCCGAATAGCCATTTTGACACCATTACTACTAGAAACATTGATTTGTATTGTGAAAATAAGGTTTTACCAAGAACTTTTAACACTTTTTCACTCATTACTCTAAATGCCCCAAAATCGTCAGTTTTTTGAAGTCAAAATTTTGGGTTCCGAATAGCCAATTCGACACCATTACTACTAGAAACATTGATTTGTATTGTGGAAATAAGGTTTTACCAAGAACTTTTAACACTTTTTCACTCATTACTCTAAATGCCCCAAAATTGTCAGTTTTTTGAAGTCAAAATTTTGGGTTCCGAATAGCCAATTCGACACCATTACTACTAGAAACATTGATTTGTATTGTGGAAATAAGGTTTTACCAAGAACTTTTAACACTTTTTCACTCATTACTCTAAATGCCCCAAATCGTCAGTTTTTTGAAGTCAAAATTTTGGGTTCCGAATAGCCATTTTGACACCATTACTACTAGAAACATTGATTTGTATTGTGGAAATAAGGTTTTACCAAGAACTTTTAACACTTTTTCACTCATTACTCTAAATGCCCCAAAATCGTCAGTTTTTTGAAGTCAAAATTTTGGGTTCCGAATAGCCATTTTGACACCATTACTACTAGAAACATTGATTTGTATTGTGGAAATAAGGTTTTACCAAGAACTTTTATAACTTTTTCACTCATTACTCTAAATGCCCCAAAATCGTCAGTTTTTTGAAGTCAAAATTTTGGGTTCCGAATAGCCATTTTGACACCATTACTACTAGAAACATTGATTTGTATTGTGGAAATAAGGTTTTACCAAGAACTTTTAACACTTTTTCACTCATTACTCTAAATGCCCCAAAATCGTCAGTTTTTTGAAGTCAAAATTTTGGGTTCTGAATAGCCATTTTGACACCATTACTACTAGAAACATTGATTTGTATTGTGGAAATAAGGTTTTACCAAGAACTTTTAACACTTTTTCACTCATTACTCTAAATGCACCAAAATCGTCAGTTTTTTGAAGTCAAAATTTTGGGTTCCGAATAGCCATTTTGACACCATTACTACTAGAAACATTGATTTGTATTGTGGAAATAAGGTTTTACCAAGAACTTTTAACATTTTTTCACTCATTACTCTAAATGCCCCAAAATCGTCAGTTTTTTGAAATCAAAATTTTGGGTTCCGAATAGCCATTTTGACACCATTACTACTAGAAACATTGATTTGTATTGTGGAAATAAGGTTTTACCAAGAACTTTTAACACTTTTTCACTCATTACTCTAAATGCCCCAAAATCGTCCGCTTTTTGAAGTCAAAATTTTGGGTTCCGAATAGCCAATTTGACACCATTACTAGAAGAAACATTGATTTGTATTGTGGAAATAAGGTTTTACCAAGAACTTTTAACACTTTTTCACTCATTACTCTAAATGCCCCAAAATCGTCAGTTTTTTGAAGTCAAAATTTTGGGTTCCGAATAGCCATTTTGACACCATTACTACTAGAAACATTGATTTGTATTGTGGAAATAAGGGTTTACCAAGAACTTTTAACACTTTTTCACTCATTACTCTAAATGCACCAAAATCGTCAGTTTTTTGAAGTCAAAATTTTGGGTTCCGAATAGCCATTTTGACACCATTACTACTAGAAACATTGATTTGTATTGTGGAAATAAGGTTTTACCAAGAACTTTTAACATTTTTTCACTCATTACTCTAAATGCCCCAAAATCGTCAGTTTTTTGAAATCAAAATTTTGGGTTCCGAATAGCCATTTTGACACCATTACTACTAGAAACATTGATTTGTATTGTGGAAATAAGGTTTTACCAAGAACTTTTAACACTTTTTCACTCATTACTCTAAATGCCCCAAATCGTCAGTTTTTTGAAGTCAAAATTTTGGGTTCCGAATAGCCATTTTGACACCATTACTACTAGAAACATTGATTTGTATTGTGGAAATAAGGTTTTACCAAGAACTTTTAACACTTTTTCACTCATTACTCTAAATGCCCCAAAATCGTCAGTTTTTTGAAGTCAAAATTTTGGGTTCCGAATAGCCATTTTGACACCATTACTACTAGAAACATTGATTTGTATTGTGGAAATAAGGTTTTACCAAGAACTTTTATAACTTTTTCACTCATTACTCTAAATGCCCCAAAATCGTCAGTTTTTTGAAGTCAAAATTTTGGGTTCCGAATAGCCATTTTGACACCATTACTACTAGAAACATTGATTTGTATTGTGGAAATAAGGTTTTACCAAGAACTTTTAACACTTTTTCACTCATTACTCTAAATGCCCCAAAATCGTCAGTTTTTTGAAGTCAAAATTTTGGGTTCTGAATAGCCATTTTGACACCATTACTACTAGAAACATTGATTTGTATTGTGGAAATAAGGTTTTACCAAGAACTTTTAACACTTTTTCACTCATTACTCTAAATGCACCAAAATCGTCAGTTTTTTGAAGTCAAAATTTTGGGTTCCGAATAGCCATTTTGACACCATTACTACTAGAAACATTGATTTGTATTGTGGAAATAAGGTTTTACCAAGAACTTTTAACATTTTTTCACTCATTACTCTAAATGCCCCAAAATCGTCAGTTTTTTGAAATCAAAATTTTGGGTTCCGAATAGCCATTTTGACACCATTACTACTAGAAACATTGATTTGTATTGTGGAAATAAGGTTTTACCAAGAACTTTTAACACTTTTTCACTCATTACTCTAAATGCCCCAAAATCGTCCGCTTTTTGAAGTCAAAATTTTGGGTTCCGAATAGCCAATTTGACACCATTACTAGAAGAAACATTGATTTGTATTGTGGAAATAAGGGTTTACCAAGAACTTTTAACACTTTTTCACTCATTACTCTAAATGCCCCAAAATCGTCCGTTTTTTTAAGTCAAAATTTTGGGTTCCGAATAGCCATTTTGACACCATTACTACTAGAAACATTGATTTGTATTGTGGAAATAAGGTTTTACCAAGAACTTTTAACACTTTTTCACTCATTACTCTAAATGCCCCAAAATCGTCCGTTTTTTGAAGTCAAAATTTTGGGTTCCGAATAGCCAATATGACACCATTACTACTAGAAATATTGATTTGTATTGTGGAAATAAGGTTTTACCAAGAACTTTTAACACTTTTTCACTCATTACTCTAAATGCCCCAAAATCGTCCGCTTTTTGAAGTCAAAATTTTGGGTTCCGAATAGCCATTTTGACACCATTACTACTAGAAACATTGATTTGTATTGTGGAAATAAGGTTTTACCAAGAACTTTTAACACTTTTTCACTCATTACTCTAAATGCCCCAAAATCGTCAGTTTTTTGAAGTCAAAATTTTGGGTTCCGAATAGCCATTTTGACACCATTACTACTAGAAACATTGATTTGTATTGTGGAAATAAGGTTTTACCAAGAACTTTTAACACTTTTTCACTCATTACTCTAAATGCCCCAAAATCGTCAGTTTTTTGAAGTCAAAATTTTGGGTTCCGAATAGCCATTTTGACACCATTACTACTAGAAACATTGATTTGTATTGTGAAAATAAGGTTTTACCAAGAACTTTTAACACTTTTTCACTCATTACTCTAAATGCCCCAAAATCGTCAGTTTTTTGAAGTCAAAATTTTGGGTTCCGAATAGCCAATTCGACACCATTACTACTAGAAACATTGATTTGTATTGTGGAAATAAGGTTTTACCAAGAACTTTTAACACTTTTTCACTCATTACTCTAAATGCCCCAAAATTGTCAGTTTTTTGAAGTCAAAATTTTGGGTTCCGAATAGCCAATTCGACACCATTACTACTAGAAACATTGATTTGTATTGTGGAAATAAGGTTTTACCAAGAACTTTTAACACTTTTTCACTCATTACTCTAAATGCCCCAAATCGTCAGTTTTTTGAAGTCAAAATTTTGGGTTCCGAATAGCCATTTTGACACCATTACTACTAGAAACATTGATTTGTATTGTGGAAATAAGGTTTTACCAAGAACTTTTAACACTTTTTCACTCATTACTCTAAATGCCCCAAAATCGTCAGTTTTTTGAAGTCAAAATTTTGGGTTCCGAATAGCCATTTTGACACCATTACTACTAGAAACATTGATTTGTATTGTGGAAATAAGGTTTTACCAAGAACTTTTATAACTTTTTCACTCATTACTCTAAATGCCCCAAAATCGTCAGTTTTTTGAAGTCAAAATTTTGGGTTCCGAATAGCCATTTTGACACCATTACTACTAGAAACATTGATTTGTATTGTGGAAATAAGGTTTTACCAAGAACTTTTAACACTTTTTCACTCATTACTCTAAATGCCCCAAAATCGTCAGTTTTTTGAAGTCAAAATTTTGGGTTCTGAATAGCCATTTTGACACCATTACTACTAGAAACATTGATTTGTATTGTGGAAATAAGGTTTTACCAAGAACTTTTAACACTTTTTCACTCATTACTCTAAATGCACCAAAATCGTCAGTTTTTTGAAGTCAAAATTTTGGGTTCCGAATAGCCATTTTGACACCATTACTACTAGAAACATTGATTTGTATTGTGGAAATAAGGTTTTACCAAGAACTTTTAACATTTTTTCACTCATTACTCTAAATGCCCCAAAATCGTCAGTTTTTTGAAATCAAAATTTTGGGTTCCGAATAGCCATTTTGACACCATTACTACTAGAAACATTGATTTGTATTGTGGAAATAAGGTTTTACCAAGAACTTTTAACACTTTTTCACTCATTACTCTAAATGCACCAAAATCGTCCGCTTTTTGAAGTCAAAATTTTGGGTTCCGAATAGCCAATTTGACACCATTACTAGAAGAAACATTGATTTGTATTGTGGAAATAAGGGTTTACCAAGAACTTTTAACACTTTTTCACTCATTACTCTAAATGCCCCAAAATCGTCCGTTTTTTTAAGTCAAAATTTTGGGTTCCGAATAGCCATTTTGACACCATTACTACTAGAAACATTGATTTGTATTGTGGAAATAAGGTTTTACCAAGAACTTTTAACACTTTTTCACTCATTACTCTAAATGCCCCAAAATCGTCCGTTTTTTGAAGTCAAAATTTTGGGTTCCGAATAGCCAATATGACACCATTACTACTAGAAATATTGATTTGTATTGTGGAAATAAGGTTTTACCAAGAACTTTTAACACTTTTTCACTCATTACTCTAAATGCCCCAAAATCGTCCGCTTTTTGAAGTCAAAATTTTGGGTTCCGAATAGCCATTTTGACACCATTACTACTAGAAACATTGATTTGTATTGTGGAAATAAGGTTTTACCAAGAACTTTTAACACTTTTTCACTCATTACTCTAAATGCCCCAAAATCGTCAGTTTTTTGAAGTCAAAATTTTGGGTTCCGAATAGCCATTTTGACACCATTACTACTAGAAACATTGATTTGTATTGTGGAAATAAGGTTTTACCAAGAACTTTTAACACTTTTTCACTCATTACTCTAAATGCCCCAAAATCGTCAGTTTTTTGAAGTCAAAATTTTGGGTTCCGAATAGCCATTTTGACACCATTACTACTAGAAACATTGATTTGTATTGTGAAAATAAGGTTTTACCAAGAACTTTTAACACTTTTTCACTCATTACTCTAAATGCCCCAAAATCGTCAGTTTTTTGAAGTCAAAATTTTGGGTTCCGAATAGCCAATTCGACACCATTACTACTAGAAACATTGATTTGTATTGTGGAAATAAGGTTTTACCAAGAACTTTTAACACTTTTTCACTCATTACTCTAAATGCCCCAAAATTGTCAGTTTTTTGAAGTCAAAATTTTGGGTTCCGAATAGCCAATTCGACACCATTACTACTAGAAACATTGATTTGTATTGTGGAAATAAGGTTTTACCAAGAACTTTTAACACTTTTTCACTCATTACTCTAAATGCCCCAAATCGTCAGTTTTTTGAAGTCAAAATTTTGGGTTCCGAATAGCCATTTTGACACCATTACTACTAGAAACATTGATTTGTATTGTGGAAATAAGGTTTTACCAAGAACTTTTAACACTTTTTCACTCATTACTCTAAATGCCCCAAAATCGTCAGTTTTTTGAAGTCAAAATTTTGGGTTCCGAATAGCCATTTTGACACCATTACTACTAGAAACATTGATTTGTATTGTGGAAATAAGGTTTTACCAAGAACTTTTAACATTTTTTCACTCATTACTCTAAATGCCCCAAAATCGTCAGTTTTTTGAAATCAAAATTTTGGGTTCCGAATAGCCATTTTGACACCATTACTACTAGAAACATTGATTTGTATTGTGGAAATAAGGTTTTACCAAGAACTTTTAACACTTTTTCACTCATTACTCTAAATGCCCCAAAATCGTCCGCTTTTTGAAGTCAAAATTTTGGGTTCCGAATAGCCAATTTGACACCATTACTAGAAGAAACATTGATTTTTATTGTGGAAATAAGGGTTTACCAAGAACTTTTAACACTTTTTCACTCATTACTCTAAATGCCCCAAAATCGTCCGTTTTTTTAAGTCAAAATTTTGGGTTCCGAATAGCCATTTTGACACCATTACTACTAGAAACATTGATTTGTATTGTGGAAATAAGGTTTTACCAAGAACTTTTAACACTTTTTCACTCATTACTCTAAATGCCCCAAAATCGTCCGTTTTTTGAAGTCAAAATTTTGGGTTCCGAATAGCCAATATGACACCATTACTACTAGAAATATTGATTTGTATTGTGGAAATAAGGTTTTACCAAGAACTTTTAACACTTTTTCACTCATTACTCTAAATGCCCCAAAATCGTCCGCTTTTTGAAGTCAAAATTTTGGGTTCCGAATAGCCATTTTGACACCATTACTACTAGAAACATTGATTTGTATTGTGGAAATAAGGTTTTACCAAGAACTTTTAACACTTTTTCACTCATTACTCTAAATGCCCCAAAATCGTCAGTTTTTTGAAGTCAAAATTTTGGGTTCCGAATAGCCATTTTGACACCATTACTACTAGAAACATTGATTTGTATTGTGGAAATAAGGTTTTACCAAGAACTTTTAACACTTTTTCACTCATTACTCTAAATGCCCCAAAATCGTCAGTTTTTTGAAGTCAAAATTTTGGGTTCCGAATAGCCATTTTGACACCATTACTACTAGAAACATTGATTTGTATTGTGGAAATAAGGTTTTACCAAGAACTTTTAACACTTTTTCACTCATTACTCTAAATGCACAAAAATCGTCAGTTTTTTGAAGTCAAAATTTTGGGTTCCGAATAGCCATTTTGACACCATTAGTACTAGAAACATTGATTTGTATTGTGGAAATAAGGTTTTACCAAGAACTTTTAACATTTTTTCACTCATTACTCTAAATGCCTCAAAATCGTCAGTTTTTTGAAATCAAAATTTTGGGTTCTGAATACCCATTTTGACACCATTACTACTAGAAACATTGATTTGTATTGTGGAAATAAGGTTTTACCAAGAACTTTTAACACTTTTTCACTCATTACTCTAAATGCCCCAAAATCGTCCGCTTTTTGAAGTCAAAATTTTGGGTTCCGAATAGCCAATTTGACACCATTACTAGTAGAAACATTGATTTGTATTGTGGAAATAAGGGTTTACCAAGATTTTTTAACACTTTTTCACTCATTACTCTAAATGCCCCAAAATCGTCCGTTTTTTGAAGTCAAAATTTTGGGTTCCGAATAGCCAATATGACACCATTACTACTAGAAATATTGATTTGTATTGTGGAAATAAGGTTTTACCAAGAACTTTTAACACTTTTTCACTTATTACTCTAAATGCCCCAAAATCGTCCGCTTTTTGAAGTCAAAATTTTGGGTTCCGAATAGCCATTTTGACACCATTACTACTAGAAACATTGATTTGTATTGTGGAAATAAGGTTTTACGAAGAACTTTTAACACTTTTTCAATCGTTACTCTAAATGCCCCAAAATCGTCCGTTTTTTTAAGTCAAAATTTTGGGTTCCGAATAGCCATTTTGACACCATTACTTCTAGAAACATTGATTTGTATTGTGGAAATAAGGTTTTACCAAGAACTTTTAACACTTTTTCACTCATTACTCTAAATGCCCCAAAATCGTCAGTTTTTGGAAGTCAAAATTTTGGGTTCCGAATAGCCATTTTGACACCATTACTACTAGAAACATTGATTTGTATTGTGGAAATAAGGTTTTACCAAGAACTTTTAACACTTTTTCACTCATTACTCTAAATGCCCCAAAATCGTCCGTTTTTTGAAGTCAAAATTTTGGGTTCCGAATAGCCAATATGACACCATTACTACTAGAAATATTGATTTGTATTGTGGAAATAAGGTTTTACCAAGAACTTTTAACACTTTTTCACTCATTACTCTAAATGCCCCAAAATCGTCAGTTTTTTGAAGTCAAAATTTTGGGTTCCGAATAGCCAATTCGACACCATTACTACTAGAAACATTGATTTGTATTGTGGAAATAAGGTTTTACCAAGAACTTTTAACACTTTTTCACTCATTACTCTAAATGCACCAAATCGTCAGTTTTTTGAAGCCAAAATTTTGGGTTCCGAATAGCCAATTTGACACCATTACTAGTAGAAACATTGATTTGTATTGTGGAAATAAGGGTTTACCAAGAACTTTTAACACTTTTTCACTCATTACTCTAAATGCCCCAAATCGTCAGTTTTTTGAAGTCAAAATTTTGGGTTCCGAATAGCCATTTTGACACCATTACTACTAGAAACATTGATTTGTATTGTGGAAATAAGGTTTTACGAAGAACTTTTAACACTTTTTCAATCGTTACTCTAAATGTCCCAAAATCGTCCGTTTTTTTAAGTCAAAATTTTGGGTTCCGAATAGCCATTTTGACACCATTACTTCTAGAAACATTGACTTGTATTGTGGAAATAAGGTTTTACCAAGAACTTTTAACACTTTTTCACTCATTACTCTAAATGCCCCAAAATCGTCAGTTTTTGGAAGTCAAAATTTTGGGTTCCGAATAGCCATTTTGACACCATTACTACTAGAAACATTGATTTGTATTGTGGAAATAAGGTTTTACCAAGAACTTTTAACACTTTTTCACTCATTACTCTAAATGCCCCAAAATCGTCCGTTTTTTGAAGTCAAAATTTTGGGTTCCGAATAGCCAATATGACACCATTACTACTAGAAATATTGATTTGTATTGTGGAAATAAGGTTTTACCAAGAACTTTTAACACTTTTTCACTCATTACTCTAAATGCACCAAAATCGTCAGTTTTTTGAAGTCAAAATTTTGGGTTCCGAATAGCCATTTTGACACCATTACTACTAGAAACATTGATTTGTATTGTGGAAATAAGGTTTTACCAAGAACTTTTAACATTTTTTCACTCATTACTCTAAATGCCCCAAAATCGTCAGTTTTTTGAAATCAAAATTTTGGGTTCCGAATAGCCATTTTGACACCATTACTACTAGAAACATTGATTTGTATTGTGGAAATAAGGTTTTACCAAGAACTTTTAACACTTTTTCACTCATTACTCTAAATGCCCCAAAATCGTCCGCTTTTTGAAGTCAAAATTTTGGGTTCCGAATAGCCAATTTGACACCATTACTAGAAGAAACATTGATTTGTATTGTGGAAATAAGGGTTTACCAAGAACTTTTAACACTTTTTCACTCATTACTCTAAATGCCCCAAAATCGTCAGTTTTTTGAAGTCAAAATTTTGGGTTCCGAATAGCCATTTTGACACCATTACTACTAGAAACATTGATTTGTATTGTGGAAATAAGGTTTTACCAAGAACTTTTAACACTTTTTCACTCATTACTCTAAATGCACCAAAATCGTCAGTTTTTTGAAGTCAAAATTTTGGGTTCCGAATAGCCATTTTGACACCATTACTACTAGAAACATTGATTTGTATTGTGGAAATAAGGTTTTACCATGAACTTTTAACATTTTTTCACTCATTACTCTAAATGCCCCAAAATCGTCAGTTTTTTGAAATCAAAATTTTGGGTTCTGAATACCCATTTTGACACCATTACTACTAGAAACATTGATTTGTATTGTGGAAATAAGGTTTTACCAAGAACTTTTAACACTTTTTCACTCATTACTCTAAATGCCCCAAAATCGTCCGCTTTTTGAAGTCAAAATTTTGGGTTCCGAATAGCCAATTTGACACCATTACAAGTAGAAACATTGATTTGTATTGTGGAAATAAGGGTTTACCAAGAACTTTTAACACTTTTTCACTCATTACTCTAAATGCCCCAAATCGTCAGTTTTTTGAAGTCAAAATTTTGGGTTCCGAATAGCCATTTTCACACCATTACTACTAGAAACATTGATTTGTATTGTGGAAATAAGGTTTTACGAAGAACTTTTAACACTTTTTCAATCGTTACTCTAAATGCCCCAAAATCGTCCGTTTTTTTAAGTCAAAATTTTGGGTTCCGAATAGCCATTTTGACACCATTACTTCTAGAAACATTGATTTGTATTGTGGAAATAAGGTTTTACCAAGAACTTTTAACACTTTTTCACTCATTACTCTAAATGCCCCAAAATCGTCAGTTTTTGGAAGTCAAAATTTTGGGTTCCGAATAGCCATTTTGACACCATTACTACTAGAAACATTGATTTGTATTGTGGAAATAAGGTTTTACCAAGAACTTTTAACACTTTTTCACTCATTACTCTAAATGCCCCAAAATCGTCCGTTTTTTGAAGTCAAAATTTTGGGTTCCGAATAGCCAATATGACACCATTACTACTAGAAATATTGATTTGTATTGTGGAAATAAGGTTTTACCAAGAACTTTTAACACTTTTTCACTCATTACTCTAAATGCCCCAAAATCGTCAGTTTTTTGAAGTCAAAATTTTGGGTTCCGAATAGCCATTTTGACACCATTACTACTAGAAACATTGATTTGTATTGTGGAAATAAGGTTTTACCAAGAACTTTTAACACTTTTTCACTCATTACTCTAAATGCCCCAAATCGTCAGTTTTTTGAAGCCAAAATTTTGGGTTCCGAATAGCCAATTTGACACCATTACTAGTAGAAACATTGATTTGTATTGTGGAAATAAGGGTTTACCAAGAACTTTTAACACTTTTTCACTCATTACTCTAAATGCCCCAAATCGTCAGTTTTTTGAAGTCAAAATTTTGGGTTCCGAATAGCCATTTTGACACCATTACTACTAGAAACATTGATTTGTATTGTGGAAATAAGGTTTTACGAAGAACTTTTAACACTTTTTCAATCGTTACTCTAAATGTCCCAAAATCGTCCGTTTTTTTAAGTCAAAATTTTGGGTTCCGAATAGCCATTTTGACACCATTACTTCTAGAAACATTGACTTGTATTGTGGAAATAAGGTTTTACCAAGAACTTTTAACACTTTTTCACTCATTACTCTAAATGCCCCAAAATCGTCAGTTTTTGGAAGTCAAAATTTTGGGTTCCGAATAGCCAATTCGACACCATTACTACTAGAAACATTGATTTGTATTGTGGAAATACGGTTTTACCAAGAACTTTTAACACTTTTTCACTCATTACTCTAAATGCCCCAAAATCGTCAGTTTTTTGAAGTCAAAATTTTGGGTTC